>JARJCM010000124.1:0-303401 GCA_029233265.1 Mycena alexandri | reverse complement strand
GGCTCTCCCGACTAGCTCTCCGTATTCAGCCGCGACTCGCAGCTCTGCTCATATTGATATGTGTTATTTTCTGGTGCCTCTGCCCGAAATATATTCCCTGGAACCAATTATAATTTATCGGGAAACTCTTTGGCCTTTAGCCAAAGAGGTGTGTTTCCCTCCTCCAAACGCCCCAGCATCACTCAGCCAGCATGTTCTGTGCCGCCCCTCGTCAAACACTGTTGACATATGTTACTTGTCAACGGTCCCCACCGAAATATTTACTGCCCACCACACTTTCATCAAATATGGACAGCGCAGCGAATGCATTCGACCTTGCACAGCTCGTCTCCCTCAGCCCTCCGCTTTCGTTTTCAATTCAACGCCCAACTTGACGGTCGAAGTAAGCTAGAGCCGGCCCGTTCCGCCGACATCGCCAAATCACGTCACCATATTCCTCCGCTTCACCAAGTCCAACGCACCAAGATTATCATGAAACAATAAATACAGCTGCCTAATTCTCGCCACGCACGGCCTTGACTAACGGCGTCTGCGCAGCGGCCCTGCAGTCCCCCCTTTCTTCGACGCCACCGCATTTTTCGATGCCGCTGGCGCAGCCGCCCCGCGGGTCTGCCTCCTCCCCCCTTCCTCCGCCTTCTTGCGCTTTTGCCTCGTCACACGCCCTCCCCCCTCTTCGTCCTCCGAGCACTCCTCCTCGTCCGCCCGCTTTCGCTTTGTCTGCGCCTTGCCATTTGGCACCACCCTGTAAAAAGTCGAAGTCAGTAAATACCCCAGCTTTTGCTTTTGCGACACGCGCTTACCTCGCCTTCCTGGCCACCTTCCCAGATGCCACGACCTCCTCCAACTGCACGGTGACAGCCTTTACCGCCTCCTCCCATTCCTCGCCCCGTTTTTTCACACCCCACCACAACAAGCTCCCAACGACCAGCATGAAACCAGTGCGCCCATGCATCTTCGCAAGACCACCGTCCTCGACAATCTTCCCCCACCATGCCCACCACTTCGCCACATATGTCCCTTCCTCCGCCTTGCTCCCAACGTATGCGATCTCCCGCACCTTCTCCCACCTCCGACCGCCGCTCATGAAATCTGTCACTGCCGTGGGGCGGTGGGTCGTCGTCAAGTGCCCTCCCTCGTTGTTGAACCCCGACGCCATCTCCAGCTGCACCCAACTGTCGACGCAATCCGCCCACACGTCACCAAACTCGTCCTTCGCGGCATAGAACGCCTTGTACGCCTTTGTCACCTCCGGAGTCCACTCCTCGCCTCTTTGCCGCCAGGCGCGGTGGACGCCTGCGTCGTCGTCGGGGTCGTCGTCGGCCCCACCTGCCCCTCCATCATTGCCGCCTTGCGGGTCCCCTCCCGACCCACCGCCATCGCCGCCGCCTTGCGCGTCCCCTCCACTCGCGTCCCCTCCCGAGGCGCCTTCACTTGCGCCTCCGCTTGCGTCCCCTCCCGAGGCGCCTCCACTCGCGTCCCCTCCCGACGCGCCGCCATCGTCGCCGCGTTGCGCGTCTCCTCCCGACGCGCCGCCATCGTCGCCGCGTTGCGCGTCTCCTCCGCGCGCGCCCCCTCCCGCAACGCCTTCACTCGCGCCTCCAGCATCGAGTTGCGTAACAGCACTCGCGAGAGTACTATCCGCGCCGGCGCCGTTCATTGGGCCACCACTACTGCCTGCCGCGCTCGCAGACACGCCGGTGGCTATGCTCCCATCCACTTGTGGGACGCCGACTGTTCTAGCTAGGCAGTCCTCTTCCGCTAGATACCAATCTTGTATCAGAGTACGTTAATGAAAGTAAATGCAATTATTCCTCACAAAAGCATTTTTCGGTGAATCTCACGAAGCTTTTTTCGGTGGCGTCGTACCCCGCAGGATCGCTTTGGTACCACTTCCGTGGCGCCAGGCCTCGGGTGGTGCCGGCATGAACGCTGGTAAGAGTAATAATCAGTAAGTCTTCTCGCACAGCTGTCACCGTCTTACCTCCGCACCTCGATGGCGCCCCCACGGTCCCCCATGGGCCCACAAACCAAGATCGTGCAGTTCAGCATGAACTTGTCGCGGATGGCGTTCGCCAGCGGCTCCAAATAATATGCTGCGTTCTTCAAAGCTCTGCTCAACAACCTCAATCAGTCCTTCCTTCACGAAACTCCTACTTCTGCTTACGCGTTCATCTCTTGAGGGGTCTTCGCCTCCGACTGGCTGCGCGTCAACTCCCAAGCTCTCACTGCAGCGACGTGCTCCGCCTCAACCGCCAATCTCAGCTCCGCCTGGAACTCTTCCGTCTGCTCCTCGTACACCTGCTTCGTCACCTCATTCCGGATCTTTATCGCCTCGGGCTCGTCCATCTCGAGGTCCTCGGCGCGCTGGACCTCAACCTTCCAGCGCGCCTCGAAACGCGCCTTGACCTTGTCGTCGTAGTATTTGCGCGAGAAGAAATGGATGGGCTGCGCGCGCTTCGGATAGCTTGGTCCTGTGCTCTCGATTCCCGACAAAATGTCTGCGAAGACATTTTTCTCGCGCGCCTCCAGTCCCCGGTACGTCCGACAGTACCACGCAGCGATTCTCTAAATAAATATGTCAACAAACAGCGATCTCTATTCACGCGCCTTTGCGTCGACGCACCTTTCGTATCTGCGCAGAGATCGCGCTTCGCGCAGACGCCTCCTCCTCGCTCAGGTCCTCGGACCCTGGGATGACCGCGTCTGGATTGGTGGGGTCGGGCGTGTCCTCCGCCAGGTCCTCGTCGTCCGGAAGGTGGTACCCATATTTTAGCAGATACAAGTTTGTTATTTTCGTGTAGAAGACCCCCAGCCCAAGATTGCCGTTCGCGTTCGCGTCCATCCACTCCTGGGCGCGCGCAGTGAAGAAAACCAGTTTGGTGCCGAAGATCCACGACCGCTTGCCAGGTTTGGGCCCATTCACCTTCTTCCTGCTTCGTCTTTGACGCGCCTGTTCACCAGCCGCGAGTGGAGTTTTCTTTGCTGTCGCCTTTCCAGGACCGCGCGGCATGTTGTGTTTAGAGAAAGTGAAGTGTTGTCCCAAACAAACAATGTGCACTGCATGCGCAATTCGGATGTACGGCTACATCGTACTACCTTGCGAGACCGATTACTGAATATTTGCCCAATAGATTATGTATCGTTTGAAAATTCCGACCATACGACGGCCCAATGAGAATTTAAAGCCCACTCCGCCACCCATTTCCAAGTGTCTCCCTCAAATCCACCTCCTTCTCCAAGTCATCCGTCTCCGCCCCCGAATCCCTGTCACAAATCCCCTCTCCCTCCTCGGCCTCGGCTCGCAGGGCCTTCAACCGTGTCACCAACTCCTTCCGATGCGCCCGCCGTTTTTTCTCTTCCACCCTCATTTTCCCCTGCAGCCCCACAACCACCTTATGTGCGCCCGCACTCTTTCCCTCCCTCTTTCCAGCACGTTCTCGTCCCCGACCTCTCATCCGCGCAGGCGCTTTTTCAGCCGCCATTTTCCTCCCGCCTGCCGACGCGATTGGTTTTTTGTGAAGATATGGAAGGATGGACTCTTTCGCCATCTGTGTGTGAGCGTCGGATGTGAGTGGGCGTCGGACGCAAGTAGTCTTCCTGAGTTTGACGTAATGGTGGACGGACGCAAGTGGTTTTTCAAAAAGTTCGCGGGAGTCAGAGGGAGGGAGTGTGGATGAAGGTAGCGTTCTCTGTTTGGCTAGACCATCACCTCCTAACTCTTTTGCAGGAATGAGAAAACCGAATGTAATATACGATCGATTTTAAGCTAAACCAACTGCGCAATGACCACGAACTATAAACTACAACTACGCCAGCCAACGGAAAACACCCAAATAAAAAAAATCGCCACTCAAACACCATCTACCTCCATCCTCACCACCCGTGCCTTCCCCTTACCTTTCCCCGTAGCCCGCGCCCTGACCAGCTCCACCGCCAGCTCAGTCGCCGCAGCCCAGCCTATCACCACCTGCACCGGTCCATCCACCACCTCATCAAACGCCCCCGTGCTCGAATGCCAGATCCTCCCGTGCGGCCCGACAAAGAAGGGGTCGTCGCGCAACGCAACGCCCAGCGCCCTGGTGTCTAACCCCGCCATCCACGACGCGTCGGTGCCCGCAATCGGCTCCGGCGCCACGGTCGACGCTGTGAGAGATGAGGCCGAGCTCGGCGTCGTCGAAGACGGGGCTGCCGATGCAGAGGACGACGGCACCGCAGACCGAAAGGAAGATGCGTCCTGCGTGCTGGCGGTCGCCCCCGTGCCGCTTCGATTCGCTTGGGCTGCGCGAAGTCGTTCAAGACCGACGACGCTCGGACCCTCACCCGTGCGCGCGGCTGGCGGTTGCGACACCGGCGCCTCCTCTGGCGGCCGCTGACTGTCACCGCGCTGTCGGGCCGGCGTGTCGGGCGGCGTGTCGGGGTCGTAGAGAGGCACGCGCCCCGGAACGTCATCGTCACTCGACCCCGCTACAGGGGCGTGTCGACCCATCCTCCGCTTGACGCTCGAGCGCAGTGCAGACGACTGGGGCGCCTCGCTTTTGATCCGCTTGGCGGGCTCCCCAGCGTTTTCCTGCTTGACGCTACGCTTGCTGACCTTGATGACCTCTGGGTTGCTGGGAGGCGGGTGCGCTGGGCATTCACCCTCGGTGCACGCGTTGGGATGCTGCTCGCACCGCGTGTGTCTCACCCAGCAGTGTTGAGCCCAAGCAGCCGAGACCTGCTGCCAGCCGCTATACGACTCGACCACTCCTGGAACTCCCGCCGCAGCCCCCGCCAGTTGCGCTGCCGTCGTGACGTCCGTTCTGTCAGAAAAAGGGAAAGCGCAAGCCGTAAGTCACTTTTATTGTCGTGCAATCCGTCTCCCACGCGCGACTTACTTCAAACTATACATCCCCGCTGGCTTTTTAGGCCAAAAAAGGATCCAGTATCGCTTGTTCCCGAGTCGAGTGAAATCGACATGGTCCGAGAAGTTGTGGCCCAGATGGTCGGGAATTTTGCAGGGTATGAAGTTTGGCGGGGGCCGCACGTCGGCGGGCAAAGGAGAGGGTGGATAAAAGCCTTGGTTGGGCGACATTGATGGTCAAAGGCAAGTGACTTATTGTGACCCAGTGTCACTCGCTCACAAGGAATTAAGCAATATTTTGCGTTTAATAGAAAAAATTCCGGTTCGTGGCTTCACAGCATCCAGTACATGGTTAGGACTCAGACCCCCGGGAAAAAGAACGAGCTAAATTTGCCATTGCAGAATAGCGTGGATTCCTGGAACGGCAGAATATAACTGCTATACTCCCTCTCCCTCGGCGCTCTTGGCCGCAAGCCGCGCCCTTCTGCCCGCTTTCAACTCAGCCACCCTGATAGCACCCACCAGCCATATCAGCCAAGATACCTCGGAACCTGACTAACACACCGTTTGCGAATATCAGCCGCCTTCTTCTCAGCGTCCCTCTCGGCTTTTGCTCTTCCTCTATACCAGGCCGCCTCCTCGGCCAGCCGCACTCTGTTTCTACAACCGTAGCCTACGTCACCAAAAAAACCCAATCATTCAAAAAGTTTGGGCTTACTTCTCTCGATACCGCCGAGCACTCTCAAGACGCGCCTGGTTTCGAGCTTGCTGTTCTTCAGCAGGCAGTCCTCCCTCGGCTGCATGCAGTCTGGAAACCGCAATTTAGTCCGGTGACGCACTTCTAGACGAATAAATACCGCTCACTTTGCCATTCTAGCTCTGGTTTTCTCATTGCGCGCCTCACGGTTTCTGTGCACGGAGTGAGTCCATATTTTGGGCAGAGCTGCATTGGATTCGGAACCTCGCGTTGTAGCGGTGCGAAGCGGACCGCGCGCTCTGCGCGCGCTCCTCGTCCTTGGCGTTCATCGTGGAGGGGAGGTAGAAATGGTTGCGTAAGGCTGCTGATGTCACCGAACTTGGAGGCAACAGGTCCCGGGCCGGCTCAAACTTCCACTTAATTTATTTTATAGGCATCCACGTAGTGCGATTGAGGACTTTCTAAGGACACAGTATGTATTTGTTTGGCTCTCGCAATTTTTCCAGGTTTTTTTTACATTTTTCAGGTTTCGGAAGGTTGGGACAGTCGCTGAGACCTATGTGCAATCTCTCGCAGAGTGTCCAACTTCCAGGTTATCACAAAAATTTCAGTACATCTCGTGTTTTCGACTCAAGTACGTCATACGAGAGTTTCAGTGACCTTCCCAGTGTTCTCAAATTATTCCGTGTTTTTTCAGGTCCAGGGACCCACCCCAGAGCGAATTTCCGTGGCGAGTGCACCATCAGAATGACGAGTGCACCACGCCAAGCACGCCCAGGCCCATAACGAGTGCACCATCAGCATGGTGAGTGCACCACGTCTAGATCTCCTGATTAGGCGCGCTCATGGAGAACCCCAACCATGGTTTGCCTCCAGGGTTCCAACCCGCCCCCATGCCGAAGGGTTACCGCCAGGGACCGAACGAAACTGTCCACCAAATCCCAGCGATACTCCCGCGCCGCCGACGTCGTCCCCGTTCTTCTCGCGAGCCGGCGCTGCGTCCACCGCCGCCGCTGTGTCCACCGCCGGCGCCGCGTCCCACCGTATATCAACTGGCGCACACCGCCCACCCGCCCATCCATCCCGCCCGCCCGCCGCGTGTCGACGAAGATGCAATCATGCTGGCTCGCTTGCAGCAGAGTAAAAGGCGCTGGGAGGCCCTGGAGAGCAGCCAGCAAGAGGCGATGAAGCGCCAGGTTAAACGGTCTGTTACCCACCCACCGCAACATCCTAACTATGAACTAAAATAAATAAATCATTGCAGCCAAAAAACCACGGAGTAGAACACCGTCTCAGTACATCGTGTCAATTACTACTACTGAACCGTTACACCCTCTCAATCAACAGTTTCAATCTGATACTGCGCCCGTTCGATAAACATATTCAATAACTATTGTTCTCGTCGGGACCATCGGCAGTGGGCGTTTTTCTTTTCCGAGAACAGAAGAAATACCGGCAACGTCAGACGAGCGTGAACACGCGGGCTTAGCTTGTGGATCAACAAATGTATTGGGTGTATGGGTTTAATCTACGGGTGGGTCGTTGACGGCGTGCAAGAGACAGTCGAAGGGCCAGCGGGCCAGCCGCTCCACACCGATGGCTGCGTTGGCGTGGCGGCTGGCGCCGTCGGCAATCCCATCGTTCCCCACCCAACCACCGTTCCCCATGGCTGCGTGGAGGGCGGCGGCGCATCCCAGCCGGATTGGTTGTTTCCCCAGGCGGCCAAAGCTGGCCAATGATGGCGGCGCCAGCGCCACCCGCTGCGGTGAAGGGCGTCCCAGGCGCGGTCGTCTTTGTCTTCGTCTACTATTGTGGAAGTTACAAGATAGTAGGCCCAGAAATCAGATCGCGACGCACCTTCGGTGAGGCCCAAAGAATTGAGGAGCGTACGGCGACGGTCTCTGGCCGTCCGATCGTAAAAGACAGGCGCTGTGAATTGGGATGGAATTAAATTTGGTTGGCGTTGGTGAGGCGGAAGATGACTGACCTTGGCGCGACGCTCGCGATCCTACTTTCGCCTTGGGCATGATGGCAGAATATGGAAAGCGAGGAGGAACTTGACCGCGCTGAGTTGGTTCGAATCCCCTTGCTGCCCGACTTTTTTTTTTTTTTTTTTTTTTTGAAACTCCTTGATGCGCAAAAGCAACAGCGTACGAAACTCCCGCAGATTGGTCGGCCCCGGAGTGCAGTGCAGCAAGTGAGTACGAAGGCGGGAGGAGCTGTCGGTTGCCTAAAGGGAAATCAACGATGCCGGGCGTTGCCGACTTTGGGCCCAGAAATCAATCGGTGGGCAGACCGGGCCGCCTTTTCGATCTTGATTGTAACGACGATGAGCCACCCAACGTAAGTCATGGGCCCACTGAATCGTCGCGCGTTTAACACCTTTCACTCAGCACCGTTATTGCAGCCACTCCCAGGCGAGTTCACCCACACCGCCAGCGCGGTTCCCTTAGCTTCCGTTAGCTGACCGTTGAGGATCCAGTGAGAAACGGACCCCGCGCCCAACATTGCACATTGAAATCCAGAGGCAGCACGAAGACAAAACCCAACTCAATTCTGAGGACGGCCCACCACCACTTGTGAGCATCTCCCCCAGCACCCGCGGAGAGGATGCGCCACCATGGGAGCGCTCCAATCTTGATGACGCCAGGCAGCGTCTGGGGGGGCAGGCGGCGGGGCATACGGCGCGCATGCAGAAGGGCGAGGAGATGTTGACGCGCGAGGCGCTGCTGAACATGACCATGAGCGGTATGTTGGCGGGCCCCTTCGTACTCATATCCTACGATCTCCCGTGTCAATTCTCTGTTTCACCCGCTGCTGTATCGCTCGCGAAATTATAGTGGATGTTTGCTTTGTCCTCTTCCTTTGTGTGTGTCCTCCTTTTGAAGGTCTGGGTCCAGATGAACGCCGCTGACAATGGGTCGTTTCGGAATTGTGGCTTTTATTTAATCAAGGTACGTTGGGACATTTTAGTGTAAATATTTTTTTAATGAATCTCTGACAGTAAGCTAACTTTAAAGGTGGAGGGAAGGACGGGGAAAGGTCAGACCCTCCCAGTCGTACGACACTCGACTCCGATTGTCGTGGTGCCAATTCGGGAAATCGAGAGCGATCCCTTCTTCCTCTGGGTGGTGGCGGTGGGGGCGATGGCGGATGAGCTGACGGCAGGATGCAACTGGGCAGTTCCAGCTCTCCTCGAGGTGGAGGCGGATGCAAACATAGCAATGGCTATGTCCACAGAGGTAACTATGGGGAGGGGAGAGGCGGGTTAGTGAGACAATGGAAGGTGAGTGGAAAGCGTGGCTCACGCGACAGGATGTGACTTGACCTGGCGACAGATACTGCAAGTTTGGTGTTCCCGATCTGTCTGCAATGTCGGCGGGCGTGCGGCGTCAAGATAGAGGTCTCCCGCAACGAGGGGGGTGTCGCGCACGTCGCGACAGCCACGGCGCTTGCGCTCGCGTTGGATGGTGCGGCGCATGCTGGAGGACGCGCTGCTATCGCCGATGGCACGTCGGATTCGGTCTATTTGGGCGGGGGTTCGGCCATGCAAACGGTTGGTGCCAGTGCGCGCCGGAAGAGCTTGAAGGCAATGAGTAAAGCTGAGGTACGTAGGACTACTCACTCACCAGGGTCTCCCGTGTTCTGAGTCGTCCTCCTAGCCATATGTACGAGACTACGAGTGAGGAAACGAGGGGCGCACTGCCACTAACGCTTTGGGCTTTTGTCAAGTTGTAGCGTTGCTAAATGATTGAAGTGCGATCAGAAGGAGTTTTACTTGAAACGTCAAACGCCCAAACGCCAAACGCTATGGACGCTGGAGGACGCGGACGCGGCGGACGCGGAAAACCACCTCGCGGGACGGGCGAGATGCACGCTCATCGCCCGCATGTCGCGACCACAGTGGAGAGGTCCGCAGATGGACGGCGCGTGATTATCAACTCGGCGCCAGTGGATACCGCGGATGTCGGGGCCCCGAGCCACTTTGCAGAGGACGTCGTCACGGCCGAGGCGGTGGAGGCCAGCGACTTCACCTATTTCCTGGGAGACGACGGGCGGTGGGCAGAAGGGGGGGGGGGGGGATGATGACGACGACGACGGCATTCACATGGCACCTCCACCGGAGGAAGGGGTGCTAGGGAATGAGGAGAGCGCAGAAGTGGTGGGCAATTTCGAGCGATGGGACAACGCAGTAAGTGTTTGTTTGCATTTTGTGCGGCGTCGAATAGTACTGACTACATGCCAGGATTTCCCCATGAAGGTCTTTGTAGAGAACCATCGTGAGGAGACTCTCGACGAGTGGTTGAGGAGCGAGGGGCGCGGGTCTGCGAAATTTTACCAGGAGTGTGCGCTGTGCAAGGCCGCGGACCCGCAGTTCCGATGTTCTCGTCAAACTTGCTTTGGGCCGGCGATGTATTGCGACGTTTGCATTGTCAAGGTGCATCAGCAGTCGCCTATGCATATGATTGAGGTGAGCTGCAGCGTACGACAGTGAGCGAGATCTGACCGCAGTGCAGAAATGGTCCGAGGGGTTCTTTAAAACGATGACACTGGACGAGCTGGGTCTTCGAATTCAATTGGGCCATGTTCCAGGCTCGTATTGCCCGAAGGCGACGAGTGCGCACAAGGACTTCGTCATCATGGATACCTTGGGCATACGCACCGTCAAACTCAACTTCTGTGGGTGCGACTCGACGGTGACGCATCGACAACAACTGATGCGAGCGTGTTTGTGGCCCGCGACTTCTCTGGATCCCCAGACATGCGCGACGTTTAACGCGATCCGCCTGTTTGAGGTCCAGAACTGTCTTGGCAAGATCTCCGCGTATGATTTCGTGCGGTCGCTGGAGCTGCTATCGAACAACGATGGCCTGACGCCACCGGCGGTGAGTGAATGTCAGATGAGGTTTGAAGGGAATATACTGAATAATGTCGTAGGATCGGCGACGGGCATTCCGTGCGATCGTGCGGCAATACCGCATGATGCAGGCAATGAAGAGGGCGGGGCGCGGCCACGACGACTCAGGGGTCGCAGGGACGGGGCAGGGGGAGCTCACAACAGATTGCCGGATGTGCCCGCACGCCGGCAAGAATCTCGAGGATGGGTGGGACAAGATTGAATGGGATAAAATGGACGAGGACCTAAGGTATGAATCGGAACGATGCGGGGAAGGTGAACTCACATTGAGACAGCTACAAAAACTTTTTAATGTTGGCCGCCGACGCGAACTTCAAGCTCATCAATCGCAATGTCTCCTCGGAGCAGCGTGATCCAGTCGTCGATGATGGAGCCGGTTATTTCTGCAACCGCGCTGACTACACCGCGCATATTCGGAAGCACGTGGACGAGGAGGAAATATCGAGCTGTTCTGGGTTTCAGGCCATGTTCCTGGCGAACGCGAAGCAGGTGAAGGGGTTGAGGGTGACAGGGATCGGGGGGGTCACCTGCGCACGCCATAATATGTGGCGTCCAAATGGCATTGGAGACTTGCAAGTAGGAGAACGGTACGTCTGAGATAAGGGATGACATACATAGTTCGCTCATCTGCCCTGCAGTTATTGCAACATGGACTTTCTGTTCTTTTCCGCGGTACTCAACTTCGCGGTTATGTGGCTCGTCCTGTCGTATGACATCGCATGTCAGTTTTCAAAGAACATCTGGACGCGGATGGCAGGCCTACCCGATCAATACTATCTCAAGATCGACAAAGCGAACGTACGCTGGATGGTGCCAAATTTCCACTTACCGCCACACAAGAAGGGATGTCATTCCTCCTTCTCATTTCATTTCCTCTGGGGTGCGGGATGTACGCACGGCGAAACCGTGGAACAAAATTGGGAGTTTCTAAATGGGGCAGCCGCATCGACGAAGCTGATGGGCCCGGGCGCACGATTAGTGGCTTTGGAAGGCTTGCTGGGGTTCCATAACTGGCGACGTCTGGTAGCGCATCGTACGTACACTGCATTAATCCGTTTGGCCTGACTAACGACTGGATAGGGACACTTTTGAAGAGGCGGATGGCGGAGGACATAAAGGAGGGGCGATCACATCAAGCGTCGTTCACTGCGTTCAACGACGGCTTGGTCGCGGAGCAGCCAGAACTGGTGGCGTCGTGGAAGAAGTGGGTGGACAAGTGGGAGAGGAACGCGCATGTAGAAAACGAACCCAATTCGCCGTACGAATACACGGAGACGAGTAAGTAAAGTTTGTTTCCTGCGAGATAGAAGATTCTGACGACTACGTACCAGCCGTAACCTTGAAGGACGTTCGGCTCAAGATGGCGGAGGAGGAGTATTCGGCGACGGCGGACGGAACTGAGGTGGAGCGCGAGGAGACTCCAAGCACCTTCATATCTATGGGGTTGGAGGTGGAGGAGGCGCAGTAAGTGGGCATAATCAAGTGTGCGACAGGGCATCTCATGACATTGTAGGAGACAGTTGGCAGTGTCGATCAAAGCCGCGGGCCCGAAGCCGTCGACCAGCGAGCAGTTTGAGAGGCTGAAGCGGCGGACACAGCTGCGGGTGCGAATACGCGCATTCCGCAAGCTGCAGATGACGTTCATGCCTAAGCTGCGGCGCTACTTGACGGCGTCGCAGCGGAGTACCTGGGATGCCGACGACAGAGAACCCGAGGAGACCAGGTTGTTCATGCCGTCAGACATCTCATCCCGTGCGAATCGTGAGAAGGCCTGTGCACCGGGGTTGGACGGCGTGGAAGCGCGGTTGCGGGTGGGCGAGGCCGGAGAGGCATTGGACGGGCTGCGAGGCGGGCTACGGATTCGGACGGCGACGACAAGATTCAAAGTTCGAAACTGGTCGGGGCAGCGCGCACTGACGCGCGGGCAGGGCATCTTGCGAAGTGTCAGCCTGAAAATCCACGGGAGCAAAATTCGATATCGGTACGCACGGCAGGTGCTACTCAAGCTGAAGGGGCACGGGGATTGGGAGAAGAAGCTGAAAGTCTTGGATGAGGAGGACGTGCGCGCATTGAATGAGCGTGCGCTGACCGCAGAAGAAAAGGCAGCGAGGGAACAGCTGAGGGAAGCAGGAGAGGTGGTGGAGGAGGGGGGGATAGCGGCGCTTGGTGACGTGGTGACTGGAGAGACACACAGGTCTCTGTCGTGGATCTGGTACGGGTCGTCGGATCTGAACGGTCAGGACGCGAAGCTACACGAAGGTAGATTCCTTTTGATCGAAGGCTTGAGCAGGTCTGATTGATCCTCCTGTCAGCGCTGCGGGTCGAATGGTGCAAGGCATATTCCAGGTCGAAACGGTGGCGTGAAGACTTGGTTCTGGTGGAGGAGGAGATGAGGCGAACGATAGAGTACGGGCGGTGGGCAGAAGCGCGGGTGGTTAACTCGGGCGACGGAGCGGACAGTGGCGCTGGGAAAATCTACGCCTATCTCTCCCGAGGTGGCTGAGGGCGTCCGCGCGTACGCGCTGGAGCATGCCGATAGAGAACGGCGGACGTGGGAAACACTGCAGGAGGATTGGGCGCCTCTGCGGGCAAGGGCGGCTCAATACTTGAGGGGGGAGGACATCACGGGGCAGGCGGAGTTGACAATAGCGGTCGACCGGGATGCGCTGCGATGGGCAGAGGCGTTGGAGTATGAGAGAGAGGAAGTCGAGAACGACATGTACCAATAGGTGGTTTCCTTTTATGGTAATCTCTTGTATTCGAGCCGGGCAGGTGTCTTTTTGTTTGGAAAGTTGTTTATGGCACGTTTATGGTGTCAGTTTGTACAGTGTGCTCGTTCGAGCCACTAATGATGCCGTAGACAATGAGGTGGTTGTGGGCAATGTATAGGGGTATGTTATGTCATCCGGAAATCAGCGCAGGCTCTGAAAGGCGTGTGATTTGATTGACTGACGGCATGAACACGAACGGCAAGGAGATGCCGCCGACAATCAACATGGCAGGGTGGCAATCATTTTGTCAATGAGGAGGAGTGATGGCCTAAGCTGGCCATCATTTATAAGGCTGCTTTAGGAAGGCCGGGAACACCCGCGGGGGGTCACATCAGGTATATGTGACGTATATGGTGGTGGCCAGGGTAATGCATTACGCACCCAGGTTACTGGCAGTAAAGTGTTGCAAGTAGTGCAATGTTAAAAACAATAACTACTGTAGTAATGCATTATTGACACAACCATTGGTGATCGACCGTCGACCGTCTTCCACCGACGCTCTCCGTCTCTTCACTCCCCAGTGGCAACGGACTTCCCCGGCCCGACCTGACGGCGCCGATCCGCCGCTTTCGACACAAAGCGTACAAAGCGAACAAAGCGCGGTTTCTCAAACAACCAAAGGTAGTCATGTAGAGAGGCTATCCCCGGTGCGTCTGCTGCACAAAGACCCTTGTTCCTCGGCTAATATGCCCTTTAAATACAGACTCGACTCTCCAGAAAGGTATTCTCCACACTGTCGACCCACATCGAAACCGACTCGCGCGACAAAAAGCGCAAAGCTTCTCCCACATCTGAGGACGACGACCCCAGTAAACGCGTACGCTCCGAGTCCCCAGACCGGCCTCTTCCACCCATAGACCCCCGCGTCCACCGCTCCCAGCCCCGCTGCCACTCCCACTCCCCGCTCCCACTTGCAACCCCCTTCCTGCCCTTCGTTTTACCAGAATGGATACTTCCGAGGACGCTACTGCAGGAAGTAAGTGGACTCAATCATCCAGTCCAGCTGAACCCAGCTAACGCGTATCCGCTATAACAGTGCGTACGACTGCCGGTGTTATCCAAATGACGAACGGCCAGCAATACACCGCCCCTCCCACCGGTGGTTTCCCGCGCCCCGAGTGTGTCGAGTCCCCGCTGCGAAACACCACTGACCGCAAACCGTGCGGACTGGGGAGCGGAGAAGGGTCCCAAAGGCTTTGTGCGCGTCTACCGCGCAAAGTACGTGGCCAACGCTCGTGACGTTGTGTCCAAACTGGCGTATGTCATCCCTAAGCTCGTCGACACCCCCAGGGTCATCATCAGCCCCCCTACCGCGCGCGAGGAGCTCGACGAGCGCCTCCCAGCCCCGTGGAACTTCCTCGTCACCGACATCGCCGCTGACGCTCTCAAGAAGCTCACCGACCAGGGCTGGTGGTCCACCCCAACCATCACCTTCTACGTCTTCGGGCCCGACATCCCCCTTCCCCGCTACATCATGACCCTGCAGAACCTCTGCACCGGCGCCGATCACGAGGCCTGCGAAACCGAGGAGTACCTGGACAAGCGCATTAAGACCTTCATGTGGGAAGGGCGCTCGGTTGCACCTATAAACAATGATATTCTCTTCCTCCCTTTTGACCAAGGAGGAAAAAACCTACTATCAATCAAAGACCGTAATAACGCGATTAGAATAAAAACACTCCAGGGTTATCTAACCGAGGATGAAGATCGAGCAAAATGGTGCTATCTTGCGGACGACAGCTTCCGGAAGGAGGTTCCCCAAGGACCGGTGGTAGACAAGAAGGCGAGGATAAGTCCCTTCATCCAGACCTGGGCCCCGCTTCAAAAGAAACTCCCCAGGCCATTAAAACAGATGTATAAAACGGCGAAAAAGTTTGATCTCAAATTCGACGCACTTGCATTAGCTCAAGACGTCAAGGGGGAAATCCCGATCTGGTTCCACCCGGGGGGCAAGAAGGATCTCTCCCGACACAATAACTCGAGCTGTGCCAACTGTTTAAGAGACATTCACGGCGTCAGAACAGTGGGACACGTACTGGAAATTGTCCGAAGAAACTACCATCGACATTACCGGCGGCGTAATTGTGCATGCAATACCTGCAGATCTGATCGCGGAGCAGGCTGCGATTCACCCTACAAATGCCATGAAGAGGCCGTTAAGATTCTGGATTGTATCGATGAGAAATGGGACCCAAGAATTGCAGTAAATCTGCCAAACCCGGAACTCACCAAAGAGGAAGTACAGTTGAATGCCCAAGCCCTTATCGACAAGGACAGTGTAATTTTCGACCCAAGCATTACTCTCCAGAACCTCTCTGATGGTTTCCGCATTTTTTCGGGGGCAGTTAGCAACACACCAGCCAACCAACTAGGCCCGATCGAGGGTGAGGGTGAACCGTCAGAAATCGCGGTGTTTGTAGGATGCTCACATAAAGTAAATGACGACGGCGAGCACTGCTCGGCTGGAGGCCTATGGTATGGTCCAGGGGACCCACGCAATTCAATAATCCGGGTCGCGAAGGAGCTATCATCGAGGAATGCGGGTCAGTCTGCAGCGGTCCTATACGCGATCCAGAATTTACCTCGAGAAACCTCGATCCACTTCTGCCTGAAGTCCAAAAGGATCATTAGCACACTAACAACTAATCTCGCGTCATGCGAGGATAACGGCTGGGCGGATACGGAAGATAGACAACTGCTGAAAACAATTACGGCTGCCCTTCGGGGAAGGGGGACACGATGCACCTTCAGAGAAGCCAGCGAAGAAGACACTGCCAATATGCATCAAGCGCTCGGGCTCGCAACCCAGGGACTAGACGAGGGAGAACCGACCGTCCTCATAACGGAGATTCCCCCCTCGCACGACCTCAAAGGTATCAAACTCAAAGGGGGATCACAACACACCTTTTACAGTGCTATTAAGGCAACCAGTCCGAAGCCTGAACGGCTGAAAACCACGGTCATGCTCGATATCACGAGGCATGCTGCTAGGATCCTATCTGGTAATACACCAACAGACAGTCAGATCTGGATGTCGCTCCGCCATCCGGACATTACCCGTACAACAAGAGACTTTATGTGGAAGTGCTTGCATCAAGCTTATAAAGTAGGCGACTACTGGAGGAACATACCTAATTACGAGCACTATGCTAAGTGCCCTCACTGCCAAGTGGACGAGTCGATGGAACACATTCTACTGGAATGCGATACCCCGGGCCGAGAAAAGCTTTGGAACCTTACCCAGGAGCTATGGGAGTTGAAAGGCTACGCGTGGCCAGAAATGGACCTCGGGAGGATCTTTGCCTGTGGTCTTGTCGACATTAGAGACACTAAAGGAAAGCGTGATGGGGGAGCGATACGGCTGTTCCGGATCCTGATCTCCGAGACTGCCCACCTAATATGGAAATTCCGATGCACGCGAGTTATTGATCGGGGCAACGACCCGAGCCGATTCTTCTCCGAAAGTGAACTGCATAACAAGTGGTTGTACTGCATCAACAGCAGACTAAAGATAGACGCACTCCTCACTGACTCCAAGAAATATGGGAACAGGGCGCTGAAGATAAGCAAAGTTCAAAATACATGGAAAGGTGTCTTAATGGACAACCAAAACCTGCCGGACATATGGGTTAGGCAGTCTGGGTTTTTAGTGGGTATCCCTCCTCTCCGTCCTCCGGGACGGAACCAGTAGCTTGCTGCTGGGGAGGAGGCGAGTCCCACACTGCCATACACCGGCGTACTTAAAGTATTTTCCCAGGTGGTCTGTATTGTTTCTTGCGAGGCTTGTGCCTCAAAAGTTAGCGTGCAAGGAGGGCTGATGTTATCAGTTGCTCGTTGCAACCAAGTATATTTGGAACGCTCCACAAAAAAAAAAAAAAAAAAAAAAAAAGAAGGAAAGAAAAGAAAAAGGCCGCCCGAAGGGATGTGGAAGTAGTGTCGACATACTGACAGCGTGGATCAAGGGGACGAAACACGTAAGTAGAAGGAAGGCACCACGAAGGCCAAGCAGCAGGCGCAGAAGAAAGAAATAGGAGCCTGCGATGCGGACGCGTAGCCATGTCATCGTGCGCGTTCCGCCCGAACCGACAAAGACGCCGGGCAGGATGGACGACCACCGGCTCTGCATGAGCTCTCCCGCGAGCTGGGGCACCACACTCTGAATCCAGCGCATCGCCAGTGTGTGGCAGAGGATGCGGCGGCGGAGATTTACTGGGATCCCAGTGTGCGCGGGCAGCCTCCCGAGTCCCTTCCCTCTCCGAAAGAGACATGAAGACAAGAAAGGAGAACGAGACGTACACTTCAAGCCTTAACAAGTTCCAACTCGCGTGCTCGAGCGTCTGGTGCCGTGTCCCCGCGTGATGGTGTCGATGAGTTGGCTGCAAAGTACGGAGGAAAAGAATCGGCGCTTATTCATATAGTTAAAAGGGACGAAACAAATGCAAGCAGGAAAACTGAAAGGAAAACCGTGCGGCGGAGACGCAGGAGAATGACACGCATCCACTGGCTTGTCTGGAGCTCGCGAGGACACGACAATAGGCTGGTGGCATGCGCGGAAACGAATGCATGCATTGGAAAGGAACAGTACTAGTATGGCCTCAAGTGTATAAAAATACTGGGGCGCACGCTTCGCCGGGCCTGCGGCGCGGACCCATGAGCCAGTCTGATATGACCCGCTGGCCGAATAGTGCGCCGACAGCGTCCAATTCGCCCTCAGGAAAATGAAAAGGAAAAAGAAACAGGGACGCACTTTTTACGTTCGTGCCTCCAAGCTCGCGGTTCCATGTCAACTTCGCTGTGTGGAGGTTTGCTGCAACGATATAAATAAGATTAGTAAAAGGTTCTCGCAACAAATATGGAAAGGAAAGAGAGAGAAGAAAATTGCAGCAAAGACAGGGTGGACGAAGGAGAAGCCGCAGGCGCATGAATAATGGCTGCTTGCCTGCGGCACAGGCAAGGGAATAGGACGCCCCAGGCGCGGACGCGCCAGAGGCGACGGTGTGCCGTGCCTTCGACACGAACGCTCGTCCCATCCACCATCCTCGATGCAGACCCCGCTCGCCATGCGCTGGGACCAGCGCGTCCCACGCACGGAACGAACTTCGTGCGGCGCGGAAGTATCACAACGAAGTTCATGTCGCACGCAGCTAAGCCTCAGAGTGCATAGAAATGGCTGCGGCGCCTGACGACGCAGCGCATGACGGACGAGAGACATATCCATGGGGCGCGCTGGCTGGGCGTCGTGAACTCCGTGCGGGACCATACGGCAGCGCCATCCAGCTCGTCGTGAGCTCGTCCACCAGCTTCAACTCGAGCGCGTCCCCAGCGCGCGGAATATGCCGTGGACGGGGTCGATTATAATCCCTCCGCGCACGCGCCGACCCTCCCGCATCCCTCCCTTCCGACCTCCCAAAAAGACACGAAAACAGTATAAGGAACGACACGTACGCTTCGAGTTTTAATCTGCAGTCTCATATTCGTGCCCTAGTGTCGTCGTGTCAAGGTTCGCTGTATGGCGTAGTCAGCACGATGTACTGCGAGAAAAGGAAAGTGCGAAAAGAGGAACTCACGCCAGTGTAAGCAACAAGCCTGCAATAAGTATAATGCCCCTAGTCGTTCTAAGTATGAGAGAAGGGTGCGAGAGCCAATGTGGATGCCGGGCGGAGAGGAGTTCCTAGTCTCCGACGCGTCCGCGCAAAGCCTGCGGCGCACGCCTCTGGAGCCGGCCGCGGGCACAGAAGGAAATCTGTGCGCGAGCATCCCTGAGGCGGCAATGCACTAGCTTGCAGCTCGGCCATGCGCCTCCCGCGCGAAGACAACACCGTTGGTGCCTGGGGTCTCCGCCGTCCCACTCGCCCTGAAGAATAAAATAAAAGACTCACCCGTAACAGTAATGTTCCTAGCATCCTACCAACGCTGTGCCCACTAACGCTGGACCCCGTCGCGTCCAATTCGTACAGAAATTGGCGGCCAATTCCGAGGATTCCAAATTATTGAATTGAAGATGCAGCGAGGTTTACAGGACCGGACCATTGAAGAGGCACACGAGGAGGCTGAGGATGGGCGGAATTAATTGGGAGCAACCATAGCAAGCTTAAAGCGAGAGTTGGTGTAAAGGAGGTCTCGGATCAGTCGATCCGGACCGGGAGGCGATCGACGTGGCGACCAAACACTGCGTGCTCTCTGCTTCCGTATCCGTGTCAACTTCGCTGTGTGTGGAGGTTTGCTGCAACGAATAAAGTTGGTAAAATGTTCTCGCAACAAATATGGAAAGGAAAGTCAAGACGGTGGAGGCGTGGGAGAAAGTTTACTCCGCGGGATTAACCGTCGAAGTTACAACTTACAACTCCGCATTCATCCTCGCAGAACGGGCCGGGGGAGGGGGATCAAGAACCACAGTCGACACTCGTTTGGAGATTCAAATTTTTCAGTACAATTTACGGTGAAAAATGTTGTTGGGTTTTCAGACATTTTTCAGTGGAAAAGAGGGTGAAAAATTTAAACATTTTTCACCACAATTCTAAGTGAAATTTGAGGTGAAAAACTTGAAACAAAATTCATAAGAGTTCATGCTGAATTTTCACCATAAATTCCAGTAGTTTTTCAGACATTTTTCACTGGAAAAGTAGCTGAAAAATTTAAACATTTTTCACCACTATTTCAAGTGAAATTTAAGGTGAAAAACTTGAAACAAAATTCAAAAGCTTTTTTTACCACAATTTTCAGTGGGAAAATCCATGAAAAATGGCTGAAAAATGTTCAAAGAAAGGTGGTGGAAAACTTGAAATCTGGTTTCACTTTTTTTAGAGAGTTTTCATCTTCTTTTTCTCTGTGATCGTTGGTGAAAAATGTGATGGAAAATACAGGCTTTTTTTTCACCACCTTTTGCAGGGTATATATAGGTGAAGAAGTCAAAGCAGTTCTCAGACATTTTTTGCCTAGAATTGAGGTGAAAAACTTGAAATCTGAATTTAAGTTTTCCAGCGGAAAATTTGAAATCTCTATTTCAAGTTTTCCACCACAAATTCAGCAGTTTTTCAGCTGAAAATACTGGTGAAAAACTTGAAACCTGGCTTAAAACTGACAGGTTGCATTGAAGAATTACATAAGGACAGGAGGGTAGGAGGTGGAAGAGAAGAGAATCACATGAACTGTTTCGCTAGCTTGGGTGCTTTTAGAACTGTGTGTACCCTTGAGTGGCACAAGGGATGGTGCAAGCAGAGTGGAGCCCCAGAGAAGACAGAAGTTGTTCAAGTTGACTCGGGGTGCTCTGCAAAGCGATGGATTGAAGAGAAGAGTTACAGCCAGTGTTACACTAGGGGAATTGCTACCCTTGTAAGCAAAGTCAAGCACTTTAGACTGCGAGGCAAAACTCAATGTGTGGGAGGGGGGGCTGTTAAATAAATGGAAACCATAATTGGTAGTGGCTCACGTTGGGGTCAAAGGTGCTTATCAAGTGCTCAGAGTGTGTGCCATCGCAGCCCACCAGCAAGGGGGAATTTCCGGGGGGGATTCTGTGGAATTTGGTCAAGTCTTTGCATGATTTGCCCCCACTTGCACACAGGAATCGTGAGAGGACATCCTGAGGACTCGACTGCACCATCAGCGAGGCCTCCAGGCGTCCCGTGGGTCAGGGAAATTAAATTCCCCTCCGTGCAGGCAGAATTTGCCCAGTTCTGGGCCATGCATCAGTCAACCACGGCTGGGATGCAAATTTTCGGCCGATGTCGGGGAGTTGTTGAAAGACCTCCTGAGGACTCAACTGCACCATCACCGAGCTCTCCAGGCTTCCCGCGGGTCGGGGAAATCAAATTCCTCTCTGTGCAAGCAGAATTTGACCGAATTTGCCCAGTTCAGAACTGTGCATTGGTCAACCACGGCTGGGATGCAAATTTTCGGCCGATGTCGGGGAGTTGTTGGAAGACCTCCTGAGGACTCGACTGCACCATCACCGAGCTCTCCAGGCTTCCCGCGGGTCAGGGAAATTAAATTCCTCTCTGTGCAAGCAGAATTTGACCGAATTTGCCCAGTTCAGAACTGTGCATTGGTCAACCACGGCTGGGATGCAAATTTTCGGGTGATGTCGGGGAGTTGTTGGAAGACCTCCTGGGGACTCGACTGCACCATCACCGAGCCCTCCAGGCTTCCCGCAGGTTAGGGAACTTAAATTCCCCTCCGTGCAGGCAGAATTTGCCCAGTTCTGGGCCGTGCATCAGTCAACCACGGCTGGGATGCAAATTTTCGGGTGATGTCGGGGAGTTGTTGGAAGACCTCCTGGGGACTCGACTGCACCATCACCGAGCCCTCCAGGCTTCCCGCAGGTCAGGGAAATTAAATTCCCCTCCGTGCAGGCAGAATTTGCTCAGTTCTGGGCCATGCATCAGTCAACCACGGTTGGGATGCAAATTTTCGGGCGATGTCGGGGAGTTGTTGGAAGACCTCCTGAGGACTCAACTACACCATCACCAAGCCCTCCAGGCTTCCCGCGGGTCAGGGAAATCCCCTCCGTGCAAGCAGAAAACTCAAATCACGCAAAGAGATACAAAACAATGTGGTGATATTCAGTGGATACATGAAAAGAACTAGCTCAAGGACAACACTGGAGCTAAGGAATGGCGGAGGACTTGAAATGAGCGCACAGGTTGAGGATACCCAGGAGATATTTCCCATGAGAAGCTTGGGGTAGATTTGATGTAGAACCTTGGGATGGACTTGACGTAGCAGCTTGACGGGCGAATTGAGTACAGAGTTTAGTTTGATGGGAAGCACATCAAAAAAAATTGAATATCGGGTCTTGAGGATACACCGCACACTTGACAATGGGGAGCAAAAAAACGATATCCATTATAGTTCTCAGAAACTTGGGCTTCATAGCTTGGAAAGATTGACGAGGGTTGAAGCATAACTCGGCTTGACGTACAATGTTTGATGACATTGTGGCGGGATTTGCAGGAAATGAGATGGAGAGCATCGGGCGGGAGTGTTTTTGCTTTGATGTGTTACTTGGCACTGTCGCTGGTCGGGATCCAGTACAGGAGTGACGGTTATGGGATGGGCTGGTATTAGGGTGTTTCATAATCAAAAATCCGACCCCAACTTGTGCTGCAACTTGTGCCTCAACTTGCCAGAAGTTGAGGCAGAAGTTGATGAAGCCCTAGGAGTTTTGATTAATCAGGGGCCGTCTCAACGGTAATCGCGGATTAAATCAGGGATTGATTAATCCGTGATGGACAAGTGATGGAGCAATGATTAAACAGGATTTAAACCAGTTCAAAGCCTCCAAAAAGGAGGCAACACGCGGGGATCGAACCACACACCATGTGGATTCGAGCTCAAACAAAGAGACAGCACCGTACCAACTGCACCAAGAACACAACATTAGATGTCAAAAATCAGTTATGAGGGCCGAAGGTCTGGCTAACACATCAAGAATCTTTAGTTCACTTTGAGATCTAAGTAACTGGGGAAAATTGCTAGAGTGATTTTTCGGGGCTTCCCAGGGGGCCGCAAACGGCCTTTGTAAGGGGGGCATTCCCCAATATGGAGGGTGATCGGGGCGGGGCTTTCCTGGATTCCCACGGTTTGTATTCAATAAACACCCAAACTTTCATTATCCTGTTCCAATGCATATCGGGGTTCATTTGCTGCATGGATGCACTGACAGAACCTGTGAATTCTCTGCCCACCGACCTAGCCACTCCAGCATTTAGTTTTAGTTTTGTTACATAGGTCAGCTAGACTGACTATATTGTAAGGTCAGTGGGCCCTCCTCAGTTTTACCATTGGCCTTGCGCCCCTGGAGTCTGGCTTTCAAAGTTGATTGCTGTGTTAAAATCAATACACTGTGTCTTTCGATTCCTTTCGTTCCCTATGCACATCGAACCAAAAGGAACACGATCAGTTTACTTGTGATGTTCCAACGCTGGTACACTCTACCAAGTTTTGGCTCTGCCTTAAGGGAACATTATTACGAACCTGTAGTAATTAAACAAACTGTCTACTATGCACAGCACTGAATCGCACCCAATGATATTGGCCTATGTTGCCATGCAGCGGGTTATCCTTCTCCCTTGTCCAGACAGAGCAGGGGGACCAGGGGTTGCCGGGGGTCTTATTATTCAACCCATGGAACAATACCTGAACGACCCAAATTATTACGAATGAAGCAAAGTCTCTGGATGTCTAGGGTAGGCCTAGACCCTCGCAAATGAAGCCTGACAAGGTCTTGTTGTTGTTGCCACAGTCGGTATAGTACCATTCACTTCTACGCACCCGAAAGTTAAAATTGCGCTGTCTAGGGTTCAAGCCGCCTGCGGGGCACCTTTTTGGATAGTGTAACACTCAAAACACAAGGAGATTCGAAAATGAACCCCGATATGCATTGGAACAGGATAATGAAAGTTTGGGTGTTTATTGAATACAAACCGTGGGAATCCAGGAAAGCCCCGCCCCGATCACCCTCCATATTGGGGAATGCCCCCCTTACAAAGGCCGTTTGCGGCCCCCTGGGAAGCCCCGAAAAATCACTCTAGCAATTTTCCCCAGTTACTTAGATCTCAAAGTGAACTAAAGATTCTTGATGTGTTAGCCAGACCTTCGGCCCTCATAACTGATTTTTGACATCTAATGTTGTGTTCTTGGTGCAGTTGGTACGGTGCTGTCTCTTTGTTTGAGCTCGAATCCACATGGTGTGTGGTTCGATCCCCGCGTGTTGCCTCCTTTTTGGAGGCTTTGAACTGGTTTAAATCCTGTTTAATCATTGCTCCATCACTTGTCCATCACGGATTAATCAATCCCTGATTTAATCCGCGATTACCGTTGAGACGGCCCCTGATTAATCAAAACTCCTAGGGCTTCATCAACTTCTGCCTCAACTTCTGGCAAGTTGAGGCACAAGTTGCAGCACAAGTTGGGGTCGGATTTTTGATTATGAACACCCTAATACCAGCCCATCCCATAACCGTCACTCCTGTACTGGATCCCGACCAGCGACAGTGCCAAGTAACACATCAAAGCAAAAACACTCCCGCCCGATGCTCTCCATCTCATTTCCTGCAAATCCCGCCACAATGTCATCAAACATTGTACGTCAAGCCGAGTTATGCTTCAACCCTCGTCAATCTTTCCAAGCTATGAAGCCCAAGTTTCTGAGAACTATAATGGATATCGTTTTTTTGCTCCCCATTGTCAAGTGTGCGGTGTATCCTCAAGACCCGATATTCAATTTTTTTGATGTGCTTCCCATCAAACTAAACTCTGTACTCAATTCGCCCGTCAAGCTGCTACGTCAAGTCCATCCCAAGGTTCTACATCAAATCTACCCCAAGCTTCTCATGGGAAATATCTCCTGGGTATCCTCAACCTGTGCGCTCATTTCAAGTCCTCCGCCATTCCTTAGCTCCAGTGTTGTCCTTGAGCTAGTTCTTTTCATGTATCCACTGAATATCACCACATTGTTTTGTATCTCTTTGCGTGATTTGAGTTTTCTGCTTGCACGGAGGGGATTTCCCTGACCCGCGGGAAGCCTGGAGGGCTTGGTGATGGTGTAGTTGAGTCCTCAGGAGGTCTTCCAACAACTCCCCGACATCGCCCGAAAATTTGCATCCCAACCGTGGTTGACTGATGCATGGCCCAGAACTGAGCAAATTCTGCCTGCACGGAGGGGAATTTAATTTCCCTGACCTGCGGGAAGCCTGGAGGGCTCGGTGATGGTGCAGTCGAGTCCCCAGGAGGTCTTCCAACAACTCCCCGACATCACCCGAAAATTTGCATCCCAGCCGTGGTTGACTGATGCACGGCCCAGAACTGGGCAAATTCTGCCTGCACGGAGGGGAATTTAAGTTCCCTAACCTGCGGGAAGCCTGGAGGGCTCGGTGATGGTGCAGTCGAGTCCCCAGGAGGTCTTCCAACAACTCCCCGACATCACCCGAAAATTTGCATCCCAGCCGTGGTTGACCAATGCACAGTTCTGAACTGGGCAAATTCGGTCAAATTCTGCTTGCACAGAGAGGAATTTAATTTCCCTGACCCGCGGGAAGCCTGGAGAGCTCGGTGATGGTGCAGTCGAGTCCTCAGGAGGTCTTCCAACAACTCCCCGACATCGGCCGAAAATTTGCATCCCAGCCGTGGTTGACCAATGCACAGTTCTGAACTGGGCAAATTCGGTCAAATTCTGCTTGCACAGAGAGGAATTTAATTTCCCTGACCCGCGGGAAGCCTGGAGAGCTCGGTGATGGTGCAGTCGAGTCCTCAGGAGGTCTTCCAACAACTCCCCCGACATCGGCCGAAAAATTTGCATCCCAGCCGTGGTTGACCAATGCACAGTTCTGAACTGGGCAAATTCCGGTCAAATTCTGCTTGCACAGAGAGGAATTTGATTTCCCCGACCCGCGGGAAGCCTGGAGAGCTCGGTGATGGTGCAGTTGAGTCCTCAGGAGGTCTTTCAACAACTCCCCGACATCGGCCGAAAATTTGCATCCCAGCCGTGGTTGACTGATGCATGGCCCAGAACTGGGCAAATTCTGCCTGCACGGAGGGGAATTTAATTTCCCTGACCCACGGGACGCCTGGAGGCCTCGCTGATGGTGCAGTCGAGTCCTCAGGATGTCCTCTCACGATTCCTGTGTGCAAGTGGGGGCAAATCATGCAAAGACTTGACCAAATTCCACAGAATCCCCCCCGGAAATTCCCCCTTGCTGGTGGGCTGCGATGGCACACACTCTGAGCACTTGATAAGCACCTTTGACCCCAACGTGAGCCACTACCAATTATGGTTTCCATTTATTTAACAGCCCCCCCTCCCACACATTGAGTTTTGCCTCGCAGTCTAAAGTGCTTGACTTTGCTTACAAGGGTAGCAATTCCCCTAGTGTAACACTGGCTGTAACTCTTCTCTTCAATCCATCGCTTTGCAGAGCACCCCGAGTCAACTTGAACAACTTCTGTCTTCTCTGGGGCTCCACTCTGCTTGCACCATCCCTTGTGCCACTCAAGGGTACACACAGTTCTAAAAGCACCCAAGCTAGCGAAACAGTTCATGTGATTCTCTTCTCTTCCACCTCCTACCCTCCTGTCCTTATGTAATTCTTCAATGCAACCTGTCAGTTTTAAGCCAGGTTTCAAGTTTTTCACCAGTATTTTCAGCTGAAAAACTGCTGAATTTGTGGTGGAAAACTTGAAATAGAGATTTCAAATTTTCCGCTGGAAAACTTAAATTCAGATTTCAAGTTTTTCACCTCAATTCTAGGCAAAAAATGTCTGAGAACTGCTTTGACTTCTTCACCTATATATACCCTGCAAAAGGTGGTGAAAAAAAGCCTGTATTTTCCATCACATTTTTCACCAACGATCACAGAGAAAAAGAAGATGAAAACTCTCTAAAAAAAGTGAAACCAGATTTCAAGTTTTCCACCACCTTTCTTTGAACATTTTTCAGCCATTTTCATGGATTTTCCCACTGAAAATTGTGGTAAAAAAAGCTTTTGAATTTTGTTTCAAGTTTTTCACCTTAAATTTCACTTGAAATAGTGGTGAAAAATGTTTAAATTTTTCAGCTACTTTTCCAGTGAAAAATGTCTGAAAAACTACTGGAATTTATGGTGAAAATTCAGCATGAACTCTTATGAATTTTGTTTCAAGTTTTTCACCTCAAATTTCACTTAGAATTGTGGTGAAAAATGTTTAAATTTTTCACCCTCTTTTTCACTGAAAAATGTCTGAAAACCCAACAACATTTTTCACCGTAAATTGTACTGAAAAATTTGAATCTCCCAACCAGTGCGAGCTTCACAAAGAGTATCTGGCCGTTGGTGGCCGTTGGCTTTCGAAATGTCGGCGTAGTTTGCAGCGCGGAGCCGGCCCGGGCGGCAAAACACCGTGGGAACTTTATCACGGCAAGAAGCTCGACATCTCCCACCTCCGCGTTTTCGTGTTGTCGCATAGAGTCGCATACCCGCCAAAAGGAAGCTCAGTGCTCAGCCCGCGATCTGTCAAGCACCGCCTCATTGGTTTCAACAAAGACAGCTCAGTGATTATCGCGGACGTACACAAAGTTCTCATCTCGCCGTTCAGACTGATCACCTCTGAAGATCGTGAATGAAATCTTCCAGCTTGCCTTCCAACTCACCGTAATTGTGTCATGACTGCATTGGAGGCACCCTGCTGCTTCTGGGGCGTGTTTATGGTCTGAACCATTGCCGCAAAACAATATTCAACCATTCATCTCATCTATTCAACGTCAAGTGAACAGTGGTTCGGCTATGTAGGTTTAGCGCGGAAAATGTGTTCTGTCAACTTCGCAAACTGGTGGCAAAGAATATTTTAAATGTCAACTACGACTGCGGACACCTCTGTGTGAGGATCGTAACGATATACCATCCATGTCATAGCGAAACTATTGGCTTCCACGGGCGAGCGAAACTGGAGGTGGAGATACTGAGAGTGGTGCTTATCAACCCGCAGTGGAGCGATCAGAACATCCCTGCGAACCAGTTTGGACAAGGCCCTCGAGGATACCATCAAACAGCTCTTCGATATCGGCCCCGTCCAGATGTAGCGGCCCAAACCGGACAATTGTGTACTCCTCTGCGAAGCCGACACGTTGTTTCCCTTTCCTATCCACCACAGCCGGGGGGTGTATTTCATCTGGCCGGGACCGACGTACTCCCAGAAGATTGTGGCTGCACGGGAAAGGTGGTTTTGGACCTTCCGGGGGCAAAGTCACTGGAGAACCAATCTTTCTGCTTCATCTCGGAGATGATGTTCGCTATTACGTTCACAGCCGGTCGTTCGGCGCCATCGAGTTTAAAGCACCATGTAACCAACTCCCATAGTTGCTCAGGCATGGGAATGCCTGCTTTGTCGCATGGTTTTATTTTATATGGAACTGTGCCGGCGTCGACGCCGGAGAGCGCAAGGATTATGCCCCCGTCCGACATGTCGACGAATGGGATCTGGCCTTCGCTCCAGATCTAAGTAGCACAGAAGTCATTATGGAACGTAAACGATGTGAATGAGCGAACCTCACAACAGACACAGCCAAAGGCCCACACATCGGAAGCAGGTGTTTGCCGGAAGGGAAGTCCGGGGTGGTATACATTTGGAAGAAGCAGTTCGGGAGCCATCCAACGTGTAGACCCTTTGCGGGTTGAAGTTTTGATGGAGGTGTCCAATTCGACAAACGCGGCCAATCCGAAATCCGTCAGATATGCTTGCTGTCCATCAATGAGGATATTTCGCTGAACAGGATTGAATAATTGGAGGGTGGATATCACGGAATATACTTACTCCACAAAGATCTCCGTGCACAACGTTCTGCGAGTGGAGATATAGTAATCCTTGAATGACATCGTTAAGCTGTTAGGAAAACCTGAGTTAGTAGTTGAAGAGGCAAGACCAGATTGTTAACAGACCAACGAGATGGCATATCGGAATACTGGTGAATTCTCTGCCATGTTAAGTTCAGTATGTTTCCCTGGGACATCCAATGTGAAACCAGAGCCATTGCCGGAGTCGGGAAAGTTGTTGCATCGATGCCGAGGAATGGTACAATATTACGGTGCTTCAAGTAGCGCCATACCAGTGCCTCTTTGGCAAATTTCTGGAGGAGAAGATTTCGGCCGCCAAAAGACTGGTCTTGGAAGGCTCTAAGGACCTTCAGAGCGACCTCGACTTTTACCCCTTAGAGTTTGTGTATTGGCCATGATAGATATCAGCGAAGCCCCCGAATTTAACTGGACGGTCCCTTAGCAGCACAACTCCGTGGATGGCAAGTTCCTCGGGGAGTATATTCAAGAAGTCAGCCAAGATGTTGAGCAGTCGGTGGGCACGGCGTCTGAACAGCTTGTCGTCCTGCATTTCGTAGTTCCATGGTAGTCGACGGTCGAGAATCTGAGAACAATTACTAAACTTAACAACCCAACAAGAAGAACGTACATGATGAGTCAAGTTGAGGACTGAAAAGCCTTCTTCTTTTGGAACTCTTGGGATATCCTGCTTGTAGGCCTCGTCTCCAACTAACCGTTGGAGCATCAAAGCGATATCAACATTGTCTCGGTTGATACAATCATTAATCTCATGTTGCGATATCATTGGCAGATCTAAAAGGAACTGTGCGAACATGTAGAAGACGAATAACTAGCAACGGGGAAATACCTTCAGGATTTGTTTACGATCTTCGGCTACTTTGTGTAGCAAACGGAATACTGTGAGCGTCGACTGATCACTGAGTTCCGGGCGCTCGAATAGAGAAGAAAGACGTGCTGGGGCCACATAGGCCGCTCGATCGACAACCTGCGAATGATTTGAAGAGAATGTAAAGCACCATCGAATGTCTGACCTTTTGTAAACTTCCTCTGGAGATCTAAAAATCCCTTCGAGCACAAGGATAAACAGGTTCTGAAAAATCGAGATCAGAACCCTTTATTCTATTTGGAGCAACATGAAATTTGTACCTTGTGGAACCACGGCAAGTTTCCGGAGTTAATAACTGTTCCTGTTTCAGACAGAGAAAGAGTATGGATGTGTTCCATTATATATCTCTGACCCCTGAAATTTTTGCGGAGCTCCCGTGTGCTGATTGCGATGATACTGAGGGATTGATTCTTGAGGGCAAGACACTCGATAATGTCGCACAGTTCTCGCGCTTGGGCGAGGTCGCGGATGCTATGTATTACAACCAAGACACGGGGAATTTCTCCAGGCTGCTGGCTCTCGTAGTTTCCACCGGAATTTCTGGGATCAATTTCCATATTTCCTCCAGTGGGCTGAGAAGAAGAGTGTGGAGACGATCCTGCAACATGGAGTGAGTTTTTACCAGCCACGGGAGTGAGCAACCCTTACTTCGGTATAATCAAATTCACACTCAACCAGGCTCCAAGCTAATTGTTGCTTGAATTCGGGCCAGGTAACTCCTAGACCGCGCAATAGGGGCCAGAATATGCTCCTGGCTCTACTTGCGTCGACTGAGATCGTTTTGTCAACGGCGGCCAGGAATTCGATGGTGTCAGAGACACAAGTATTGATCTTGGGGTGATCAACCGTGATCCACAACGCTTTTCGTGTGCCCGGGTCTCCGGTAAGGGTTAACCAGTCCAAAACATCATTATACAGCTGTGTCGGAACGGTGGATGAACAGACTGTTCAATGGGTGTATCATCGTTGTCGGAGAGCACAATGGCACCTTGGCCCGGCCGCAAGCTTCGCCACAGTCCAGACCAGAAATTGACTAGTTTCGCCTTTAAAGCTGGTCTACCGCCGGCCGGAATGGAATCGTGCGATAATTTCGACTCCAGCCACGTAAGGACTGAAAGTAGAAATCAGATGGCTCACTGATCAGGCTGAGGAGCAAGACTACGAACCTCTTTTCTCAGCTCGATATCGCTGTATTTCCTTCAAACAGATGTCATCCAACAGGACAAGTAACCAGTGAATGACGATCCAAGCCTAAACTCGCAATTTATCACCAAGGAGAGATGAAAGAACAGAACAACATACAATCCAGATGGGCGGCACGTTCATACCACCGAACGCAACCATAATAACTGGAACATGGTCAGGCTAAAACAGCGGCGACGGCCAGTGCTGAATGTACATAAGTGTAGTGTTGCACCCCCACCAAACACAAGATGGATTACGACCAGGCGGTCAAAGCCCCATGAGTTGAAGGATTGGTTTAGGGAGGAATACAACACGAAAACACATTGGCACATGCGAGCGAAAACCGCGAAGCCTGGGCCCATGCATGAGTGAGCACAGGTCTCTAGAGTCTGTGGAATACTAACTGGGAAATACCAGGTCCAAATAAACTTGAAGGTATTCGAGAGTCACGGTGAGACCAGCAAATATGACGGATACAGGCCCCCAGGATTGGGCGTAGAATTCGGCCCACGACCGGTGGTGTAACATAGGTGAGCGCGGGGTCTAGAAGAGGAGGTGGGCGATACTCTCACTGGCACTCTGGGCGCCAATCTGTCGATTGCTCCGCGCGCTCGGCTGTGCAGTGCATCAAGCGCCGGGGAACGGTGCCCCTTTGGTAGAGCACTTTGATGTATATTCATTTTTGAAAGAATTACTGGAAAGCCGTACGTGTGCACCTCCCCACGGAGGCGCTGGCACCGAGCGGTACCCTCCCACTCGATGCTAGCCGTCACTCATCGGCCGCTCCACAAGCATACTAATCCCATCCCCACCGTCTCCACCACGGCACACACCACCTTCCCCGACCCAAAACGACCTGTAGGTAGACGAGTGAATGGCGTGCTCCTCCCACCCAGGCCCCAAGGGCAATACACACTACAGACCACAGACGACCTCCATGAATCATATCCTATCGCAGGACACCTTCGATGCACAGCCCATCACCGCTCCCGTCGTCCACGCTGTCGTCCACATCACACAGGAAAGAGGAACTGGACGCGTGCGCTCGTTCGTGGGTGACATCAGTCCGCCTCCGGTCCTAGGCACGAAATGGGCTGCTGCGTCGCGTTCGCGCAAATACAGCCGAAAACGCATGCAGGGAAGGAGAAATCGACTCAAAGAAGGTACGTTCTCAGTCATCTTCGACGTATTCCAGCGGCTGCGCGACGTCGGGGTAGTTTAGTCGATTTCCCGTTGTGGCCTGCATCACTGTGTCGAAGGGAGGCGTCAGCGAAAGTATTATTCATGGAAGCAGGAAGGAAGAAACGGGACGAGAGGCAGGGAGCGAAGATGCAGGGAAAGCGGGGAGGAGGGTGAGTGACGTAGCGAGCGAGCGGAGCGAGAGATAAAAGTACGGAATTCTATAGCGCCCGAGAAGCGATATCCTCGCGGCAGGCATGCCAGCTCCCCCACCGCCGAACAAGCTGCAGGCGCCGCTGCCTCGTGCGCGCGACGCATCAGGTGCGCATATGCGACGAGAACGCTCGCTCCGCGCAGCGAAAGCTGCGCGCGCATTACACCCGGCACCATCCCCTCGCCCAGGAGGAACAACAAGCGTGCGGTGCCCGAGGACGAAGCCGCAACCAGCCGCGTGTAGCCTACGGTCCCCGAAGAGCGTACCGCTCGACGCGCAGGAGACCAGACGCAGCGCCGGCATCCCAATGCAAGATCGCCTCATCTCAGGAAGAGCACGGCGCCGTACAAATAAAGAGAGAAATAAAAACGAAACGCGATACGCACGTCGACGGTCGAGGTGGTGATGGGAGGATGGCTGCGACGAGTAGGATTAGCATGACGTTCTCGCAACGAAACGGGAGGCCACAAAGGGGGAGCAGAGAAAAAGCGTTTGAAGCAGCGCTGTCCCTCGAGTACGCAACGCATGAGCCGAAGGCGCATCGTGCCTTTGGCGTGAATCGTCCGCAGCCGCCGCACCCAGCATCCACGGCGCACGGCGCACGGCGCATGAGCACCTGCGGCCGCACCCGAGGATTTGGGGCGGCATCTCATCGACTTCCCGTGTGCTGCTTCAGCCCCAGCGGGAAATCCGAGATCCTGTGACACCGCAGGAAAGAACTTGGTGCGGCGCGAAAATATAAAAAGTGCTACGGCGTATGCACCACACAGAGATGAGGCTCAGAGCGGATCAAAAGGGCTGCTGCGCCTGACGGCGACGCAGCGCACGGCGGACGAGACCCCGAGCCGGCGGGTCGTGAGCTCCTCTCCGCGTGGAAGCGAAGAGCGGCTATCTAAGGAGCACGCCCATCTCCACGTCCGGCACGTCCGTAGCGCGCATGCTGCAGAGGCGGCGTATTGGAACCCCTTCAGCATCCGTGTCGACCTCCGGCTTCGTTGCCCATCGAGAAATATACGGAAACAGCAAAAGAGAAGGACACGTACCTATGATTCACATGCTCGGGCTCGCGTACCGCGCCCGAGCGTCGTTGAGGTGTATGTTTGCTGAAGGCGTAGTTAGCAGGAATGAGGGGAAGACGACGAGGAGACTCAGAGGCCAGAAAGCATACAATGCGGGAAGACACGCTGGTGGAAGCAACGGGCCCGTAAACGAGCATAATGGCTCGATTACGACGTAGGCCGATCTACGCAGCGGTCGACGTGCCACAGCTTGCGGCGCGTACTAGAAAAAAAGTGACGAGTGTCAACCTTTTTGGGAACAGCTGTAATGTTCATAACATCCAACTACCCTCCAACGCTGTACGACGTCGCGTCCAATTCGTACTGAAATTCGCGTCCAATTCCGAGTGTTCCAAGCGTTCTTGAATTGAAGATGCAGCAAGATTTGCGGACCGGTGGAGATTTAGGGGACTCGAAGGCCAAGAGGTACCCGAGGAGGCTAAGGATGGCCGGAGTCGAGAGTGGGCAAAGGGAGAGCTCGGGGAAGGAGTCGATGGTTGGCTTGAAAGTGAGAGAAGCCTGAGGAAGCCTCGGACCGGTCGATCCGGATCGTGAATCAGGGCTTGGTTCGGAGGCGATCGCCGGGGCGACCGCCGACCAAACACTCCCTGCTCTTCCTTGTCTCCTCCACAGCACGAAAATATTCGAGAGGGTTTCATGCAAGCATCAGTCCTGACAGACTACACTTGACTCTGTTAGTTGCTCACCCTCAAGCTGGAAGAACTTGGGAAGAACTGTCCTCAGATTTGCGTCAAATCCAAGTCAAATCTCAGTGCTCAAATCCCAACAAAGTCTCCCAATTTCCAAAGAGCCCAAAGTTTTTCGCACTTGCGTCACTTACTGACTCGTTAAGATCCCCGAGGGCAGAGAAAATTCCCCACTGCTTGGCACAGCGAATCTTTGTCGATTGTACGATCTTTTGAACTTCTTTAGGCCCTAAGAAGCTCGCACCAATTTGAAAGCCTGTCCAAAAAAATCGCCGGAATGAAGCTCAAAAAGCCACTTTTTTCCAGGCCTCAAAAGCCACTTTCGGACAAGGGTACTCATGCGAGATCAGAAAAAAAATCAGCTGCGCCTACAGCGCGGTTATTAGGCCTGCAGCAACTACGGTTAACCTTTGTCACAGGCCGATGCCAATACCCGCCGCAAGATGCCGACAAATAAGTAGCTCCGAGATGGATAAAAAAAGTCGAAAACCCACTTGAAAAAGCGAAACTATACGGATAAGCGTCGTCGGTTTGGGGCCTCAAAAATTTTGGACAAGGAAATCTCATATTTTCGCCCTCAAAAAGCCAAATTTGCGGACAGACTTTGGTGTGAGCTTCCCGGGGCCTACTTCCTTCTGGCGGTACTTATACTCAACACCCTTTCCTCTGGGCTGCATTGATATTCCGAATCTATGAGTGCATGAACAACAATAATGGCAGACCCCAGCTGAATGGACCCGAAGCGCCCCCGAGTGCTCGGGGTGGGATTTCATTATTTCATTCTTCAAAGGAATTCACTTCAAGTCCCCTCAGTTTAGGGCCGCAAAGTTCCCTTAAATTCCCTCCGCATGCCTCAGCCAACTTGCCTTCATCTCACCCTGATTCAAATTGGTTGATCACCTCATCGAACTTCATTCATTGAACCGCCGACTTTGGCACAGGAGGCAAACTTTCTGAACCGATCAACCAAACAGCATGCAACAAATGTTCGGCGTGAAGGAAAATTATGGCACACATTCTGAACAGACAAAAAGGTTCAATTTTTAATCTAGAATGAGTTCCTCTCGCACAATTGCAGTCATTTGCCAGCCAACTTTGGCAATGGAGCTGAACTTTCTCATCCTGTCATGAAGGAAAATCGGTTGACCTATGGCACACATTCCGAAGAGAGAAAAGGTTACATTTTCAATGTAGACTGATTTCCTCTCACAGAGTTCCATTCATTTACCAACCAACTTTGGCACCAGATCACGGATGTGACTCGACTCGACTCGACTTAAAGTCGACTCGGGGCCTTGGAGTTGTGAGTTGTGGCAACATTAAGCAGAACTTGTGGAGTAAGTTTTGAGTAAGCTCAGATGTTTGTTGAAGAACTTCATTGATGTTTGAAAGAAAATATTTTAAGGTGTTGTTATGTCTGTCTAGGAGGGACTGAATGCTACCCCCAACATGGAGTATAAAGAATTCCAGCAGATCACATGCTGCACACAGTGAGCAGTTGATGAAATCCTACATCCGAGAATTTTTCTTCCCGTACACAGTGAGACTTCAAGGGGTGAGTGACTCAAGCTGCAACAAGCAAACAAATTGCCTTTCTGGGAGTGGGCTACACTCAGTCAGGCTTTTTGGCGATGTGACTTGCTTCAAGCAGCCGCTCAGCCCCAGCTGAAATTATCAAGATTATTCAATGCAAACGGAACATACCAGGTGGTTCCCGAAATCCAGATAAGAAGTCACCCTCTTTATAAGATTAAGCCTGTCCGTCTGAAGCTTTTTAAGCTCCGCTGATGACATCACATTTTGCTGCGACACGCTTGATTACACGGCCCAAAGATATTTCGGCTGTGTGTTACCGAGAATGCCGAGAGTGGGCCGGGCCCTGCCTTGCAACATTTATTTTTGAGTCTCAACAGCTTTTCAACAGCTTTTACTCACAGCTGTGTCAAGATTGTAATCATTCCCCAATGAATCTGAACCGAAGTGGTAGGGCGCGAAGCGCCCCGCCGCGCTCTTGTATTGATAAAAAATGATAACATCGAATTTGGCCGGGTTTTTTTTGGTTGCTCAACTTAAGCCATAGATTGAGAAAACGAGTGATACACAAATGAAATGGAGACAGTAGATAATGCAACCTACACCAACCTGTCAATGTCCTCCATAAGTTGCTCCAACTCTTCCGCCTCCTGGAGCTTATTAAGCGCTCGGTGCGTAAGTGTGAGGTTCTGCATAGCAGGTATTGTGTCTGGATGCTGGTCCCCTAAGAGGTGTCTTCGCTTCTCAAGCACTACAACCTCAAATTCCCCTGCCTTTGTGAACTCTTCCAGGTTGTAATATGTGACTGCAAGGTGGGCTGTAGCTTTGATGGTCTCTGGGTGATCTTCACCCAGCAATTTGGTCTGCTTCTCAAGCACCGTGACCTCAAGCTCCTTAGCTTTTTCAAAGTCTCCTAGCTTAGAATGTGTGGCAGCAAGATTCGCCATGGCACGCAAGGTGTCAGGGTGATCTCGGCCCAGAAGTGTAGTCCGCTTCTCGAGCACTGTGACGTCAAGCTCCTTTGCTTTCTCAAAATCTCCAAGGTCAGAGTGTATCCCAGCAAGATTCCCCATGGCCATCAAGGTGTCAGGATGATCTTGGCCCAGCAATTGGGTCCGCTTCTCGAGCACCATGACCTTAAGCTCCTTTGCTTTGTCAAAATCTCTGAACTCAGAGTGTGTGGCAGCAAGATTCCCCATGGCACTTAAGGTGTCAGGATGATCTTCACCCAGCAATTTAGTCTGCTTCTCTAGCACGGTGACCTCAAGCTCCTTTGCTTTGTCAAAATCTCTGAGCTCAGATAGCAAGATTACCCATGGTCACCAAGGTGTCAGGATGATCTTCACCCAACAATTTGGTCCGCTTCTCCAGCACCATAACCTCAAGCTCCTTTGCCTTCTTGTGCTCTCCCAGATGTGAATATGTAAGCCCCAGTCGATGCATGGCTTTTAGAGTGGCTAGATGTTCTTCTCCAAAAACCAATCTGTATTTCTCACAGGTTTGCTCTATGAGATTTTGTGCTTCGGTGAATTTACCCGCAGAAAGATAAATGTACCAAAATGCAACTCCAAAGCCCGCTCCTCTACCGGCATCAAAAGGACTGAGTGCCCCGAGATGAGGCATCAATCTCAGGGAAGCAAGAGTTATATCATGGTCTGGGATCTCTGCAATGGACATTCCCAGTAAGGAACTGATACACAAATGAGATGCTGCTTCATCAACAGGAGTGTTCCGACTCCAGGCATGGACCAGTGGATGAATAGAAAAGTTCTTTGTTGCTACATCAAATGTGATCAATGAATAGGACTTGATCTCATTGGTGACCTCTGAAAATCTGAGAGAATTCCACTCCCCTGTGGGACCTAGGAAATGAGACAGGAAGGGGTTCCTGCAATCCCTCTTTGGCTGGCAAGACAGTTCCAGTCGAGGACTCAAGTCCAACACTGAGTTCTTATCCTGACCTTGTACCTCTATCCCCCAGTTACATCCTCGAGTTGACCACCAACGCACTTGTTCGTCACCACCACCAAGGGACATTGTCTCAAGGATTTGCCTTTCATTTATACACCCGAGAATACTGACTAAAGGTTACCGGATGCCACCAACGTACCTTCCGAGTACTCGTAAACCGCCTTCAACTCGTTCTGAGCACTCGAGTCTCGCTCCCAGAGGCATTGAGGGACGCACACACACACACACACCTTTGACCTTTGACCAACACACACACTCGGATCCAACGAGGCAGACCACCTACAACCTCATGTTCTATTAGGAACCAACTTTAAAGAGCCCTAGAGGACGAACCCGCCACTTTGTGATCCCACAAATTCGCCTAGTGGCACCGCGGTCCTTATCACAGCATAATAGCATTTTTCCCGGGGGTGGATTCATCTTATTCCATACCTTCCTTTGCGGAGGCCCACTTTGTTGCCTCTGTTCCTTGCGCAGCTCAGAAATTAGCCAATTGTTAATTGTCTGTGTCTGATATCGTACCACTAAAAAATAAAATAAAAATAAAAATAATTGGAAAGCTCCACTCCCTGCAGCTGAGCCTCCTGAGAACGAACAGAAGGCAACAGAAGTGGATAAAAGTGATAATTGGCGAGTTAAGTTCTCAGACATTGAATATTGGAGAGGGTTTCGGGACAGGATAAATGCCTGGGCTGAGCCCAAGAATCGTAAAGAACTGGATGCATGCTTGGGGTTTTGTAGGACATTATTGGGAGAAACTTATGGATTATCCATTATTTGCTCAGATTGTTTGAGTTGGTTAACTCCTGTGACAGATTTGATAAAGAAAAAAGCAAAGCACCTGTCCGGTTTGGAGAGCACACGGTGAAGCCGGCGGAGAGGGTGAAGTGGGTGGGGGTGGTGATGGATAAGCACCTCAACGGGAAGGCACATGTCGAGGCGAGAGCGGCGTTGGCAGCGAGGGCAATGAACATGTTGATAGCGGTGATGCACTCGACGTGGGGGATGAGGCCGCTTCTCATCAGGGACTTGGTGAGAACAACAGTTCTCCCCTGCGCTGACTATGGGGTCTCCTCTTTTCTCCCACTTCCCCCATCTGCTTTCAAACCGCTTGACAAGGTCAACAAGTCGGCGGCACGCTGCATCACGGGAGCCTTCCGCACTGCCTCGCTCGCTGCCCTGGAGAAGGAGGCGGTGATTCTACCGGTGCAGCTTCGTATTGAGCGGGATGCGCTGAACACAATTGCGTACTACCTCACCCTCCCCCCCACCCACCGCATTCGCCCTCTCCTGGCGCAGGCGATCTCCACCGCGCCAAAGAACCCCAAGATGTGCTCGATCCTGCACATGGTCGAGCGCGTCCCGGGTGTCCGCTGGCCGTCCTCCGTCCCAGCGAGAGGTCAGCGAGCCCGTTCTCGTTTAGTCCCGTGGGTGGTTGGCGAGAACGAGAGCGGGGTAGACTTTGATGCGACGTTGGGGATGGAGCCGATACTCCCGGTCTACGTGGCGCCGTGGAGCGTGGCCCTACCTATAACTACGATCATACCAACCAAGGAGGATGCGATTCGGGTGCTAGGGGTGGCGCTGCAGGATGAGAGGGTGATGGTACCGTTGGGGAACGGGCAGGTGTGCAAAGGGGAAATGGAGGGGTTGTTGCGGGCACTGGAGAGGGCGATTGGGGACGGAAACGTCCATGTCCTGTGTGTCGCGGATTCCCAGGCAGCACTGCACGGTATAACGTCAACCTCCCCGCGCTCGGGACAATATCGGGCGGTGCAGTACGATGGGATGGTGCGTGAGGCGCTGAAGGCGGTACCGCACCTTTCCATCGTAAATCTGTGGACCCCAGCACACATTGGCACGGTGGGTAACGAGATGGCGGACGAGGCGGCGAAGAGCGCGACGGAGATGGAGCTGGACCCAAGCCTCTTCGTCTCGCTTACCTCCGTGCACCGGCTAATCCACTTGCAAGTTCTGGGGGAGTGGGAGGAGCGCTGGAAGAAGTCAAAGACGGGCGGGCCACTTTGCATCATCGACCGGTCTCCGCTGTCTCTCATTCCCGGCCTGCTCTATTCATCATCTTCCCTTTCGCGCAAAGCATCGTCCACCATCTCCCAACTTCGCACTGGCCCGACACACCTCAATTTCTATTGGCACAAGGCGGGTTTCGTGGTGTCTCCCCGCTGTGAGGCGTGTGGGGGCGGCGTCCAAAACGAGGGCCCACTACTTGGTGGAGTGTCCGTGATGGGAACATTTGCGGCAACCTCTGCATGACGCGTGCCGGGAATCGGGGTTCTTCGGCTCCCTACACCTCTCGCCATCTCTAATCCCAAGCTACTGAAGCCGCTGGCGGAGTTCGTGCGGGCGACAGGGCGCTTCGAAGGATGATCAGATACGTCTTATTTATTTTCTCTTATTTTCCTTTTCCTCTCCTCTTTCCCTCTCTCAAAAATCTACTATACTATACAACCTAATTATCTCCAACCCAAGAACCTCCGCAAATACCTGACACGATGATACCTGGGACTCTTTTACAATACCAGACCCCAACAATGCATGGACCTTTACAGAAGAATGATTTCCCGACTTTTAGATTATTTATTCCACCCTCATCGCCTCTTTAGAAAAATAGATAGCTTAGGAAACCCCTCTTAGATACCTACGTACCAACATACTTAGGAACTGCTGTCGTAGCCGTACCCGGCCCACTTACAGCGTAATGAAATGAATTTCATCATCATCACCTATTCAGTAGCTAATGAAAATTATAATGACATCTGAATCTGCTTGACAAGTTGCTCAAGCTCTTCCGCCTCCATCAGCTTATCAAGTACTCGGTGCATAATTGCAAGGTTCTGCATGGCACCTACAGTGTCTGGATGCTGGTCCCCCCAGAGCTGTCTCCGCTTCTCTAGCACCGTGACCTCAAGCTCCTTTGCTTTCTCAAAATCTCCGAGCGTGGAGTGTGTGATAGCCAGATTCCCCATGGCCATCAAGGTTTGAGGGTGATCTTCACCCAGCAATTTGATCCGCTTCTCTAGCACCGCGACCTCAAGCTCTTTTGCTTTCTCAAAGTCTCCGAGCTCAGAGTGTGTAGTAGCAAGATTCCCCATGGTCAGCAAGGTGTCAGGATGATCTTCACCCAGCAATTTGGTCCGCTTCTCTAGCACCGCAACCTCAAGCTCCTTTGCTTTCTCAAAATCTCCGAGCTTCGAGTGTGTAGTAGCAAGATCCCCCATGGCTATCAAGGTGTCAGGATGATCCTGCCCCAGAAGTGCAATCCACTTCTTGAGCCCCGTGACCTTAAGCTTCTTGGCTTTCTCAAAATCTCCAAGCTCAGAGTGTGTACTAGCAAGATTCCTCATGGCCATCAAGGTTTGAGGGTGATCTTCGCCCAGCAATTTGATCCGCTTCTCTAGCACTGTGACTTCAACCTCCTTTGCTTTCTCAAAGTCTCTGAGCTTAGAGTGTGTCCTAGCAAGATTCCCCATGGCCAGCAAGGTGGCAGGGTGATCTTCACCCAGCAATTTGATCCGCTTCTCTAGCACTGTGACCTCAACCTCCTTTGCTTTCTCAAACTCTCCGAGCTCAGAGTGTGTCCTAGCAAGATTCCCCATGGCCAGCAAGGTGTCAGGGTGATCTTCACCCAGCAATTTGATCCGCTTCTCTAGCACCGTGACCTCAAACTCCTTTGCTTTCTCAAAATCTCCGAGCTTGGAGTGTATACTAGCTAGATTCCCCATGGCCATCAAAGTTTGAGGGTGATGTTCACCCAGCAATTTGATCCGCTTCTCTAGCACCACGACCTCAAGCTCCTTTGCTTTCTCAAGGTCTCCGAGCTCAGAGTGTGTAATAGCAAGATTCCCCATGGCCAGCAAGGTGTCAGGATGATCTTCACCCAGCAATTTGGTCCGCTTCTCTAGCACCACAACCTCAAGCTCCTTTGCTTTCTCAGAATCTCCAAGCTCAGAGTGTGACCTAGCGAGATTCCCCATGGCCGTCAAGGTGTCAGGATGATCCTGCCCCAGAAGTGCTGTCCGCTTCTCGAGCACTGTGACCCTAAGCTCCTTTGCGTTCTCAAAATCTCCAAGCTTAGAGTGTATCCAAGCAAGACGCCCCATGGACATCAGGGCTTCTGGGTGATCTCGGCCCAGAAGCCTGATACTCTTCTCAAGCACTGTGACCTGAAGCTCCTTTGCGTTCTCAAAATCTCCAAGGTCAGAGTGTGTCCTAGCGAGATGCTCCCTCGCCCTCAAGGTGTCAAGGTGATCTTCACCCAGCAATTTGGACCGTTTCTCAAGCACTGTGACCTCAAGCTCCTTTGCCTTCTTGTACTCTCCCAGACACGAATATGTATGCCCCAGTCGCTGCATAATTTCCAGCGTGGCTGGATGCTGTTCTCCAAAAATCAGGTTGTACTTGTCAAAAACCTGTTCTATAAGATCTTGGGCTTCCTGGAGTTTGCTTACAGAAAGATAAATGTACAAAAATGCAGCTCCAAAGCCAGCCCCACTACCGGCATCAAAAGGACTGAGTGCCCCGAGATGAGGCATCAATCTCAGGGAAGCAAGTGTTATGTCCTGGTCTGGGATCTCTGCAATTGACATTCCCAGTAAGGAACTGATGCACAAACGAGATGCGGCTTCATCAACCAAAGTGTTCCGACTCCAGGCATGAACCAGTGGATGAATAGAAAACATTTTTGTTGCCGCATCAAAGGTAATCAATGAATAGGACTTGATCTCGTTGGTGACCTCTGAAAATCTGAGAGAGCTCCACTCCCCTGTGGGATCTAGGAAAGAAGACAAGAACTGAAGAGGTTCCTGCAATTCCTCTTTGGCTGGCAACCACACCGGGAAACTGTACTTTGAAGCATTGCTGAACATGTCCTCCGAAATGCCACTGTAATGAAGAAAAGAGCACAGTTGCAACAGGGTCGTTGCAAGTGGGCTCAGCCTATCAAAGCTAATTTGCCATGTTGTGTAAACTGTCCAAGCATAGTGGTCATGAGACTGAACAGCCTTTTCACTGAGCAGTCGGGCTCGATTTTTCTGGTACAAAGTCAAGTACCCTGCAATGTCTTCAGATTGCAAGATGAAGGATCCGGCCTGGACAATTGCAAGTGGCAAATGAAACAATTCCTGTTCAATAATTAGAAACTGCTCTATAATCCTCAAGTCTCTGACCTTGACAATCACAGCAGCAGCCTGGACATTCTCCTCAGAACCTTCTTTTGCTGCACTTTGAAGCAACAAAGTGATTGCATCTTTGTCTTCCATGTCAGACACAGGAGAGTGGGTACCATAAGCTCGTAGTCCAGGATTACGGGAGGTAATTATGATGTTCCCATGGTTGCATTGTGGAAAGAATTTATTGAGGTTGATCTTTGGGTCATCAGCATTGTCAAAGAACAAGAGCCAATCCCCATGCTTGGATTGAAGCCATGTCAAAGTATCCTCTGCTGAGTCACCAACACATTTGGATACAGCTATATTCTTTAAGCCTGTATTGATTGTGTCCAGTGTGCTGGCATCCAGAAGGAAGATGTCTGAGAATCTATGTGATGGATTTAGCAGTACTCGCTTTAATCCAAGTTATGCAACCTACTTTGCTGATGACTCCTGAATGAATTTTAGAGCAATCTGGGTCTTCCCGGCTCCACCCAGACCATGTAGGACATAAATAAGCTGTTTTCCTGAATTTGGGGTAAAGAATTTGTGCATCTTTGCCAAAATTATCTGTCTCCCTTGGAAGATCCGGGATGGAGGGGGACAATTGTTGATACTTTGACTCGGAGGGGTCACAACAAAACCTATACACATTAAACTTCAATTTCTTTTGCACATAATCAAACTTACTGGGAGCTGTCATAATAGCATGCATCTCGTTCACTTTGGAATTGGTGTCAACGGCTGCAAGTAACTGAGAACCAATTAGAATAGAAGCCCATGGTAAATTTAGGTGATATTTGCCTTGAGTTTAAAGCATATTCCTTGGATCTGCTTCTGATGCCCTGCAATTTCATCTGTGATGTTGCTTGACCCCACAAATTCCTTGACTCTTTTCCGAAAGCCTTTAGATGGGTTGTGCAGATTTTGAACAGCAAAGACTACAGCTGCGAGATAGCTAAATGGAATCATTTGAATTTGAGAAATGAGGGAAATAAAGACTATATTGTCCACCTTTCAAGCTCCTCACACATTGCTTTGAATTTGACAGCAGTATTCCCATGGGCGAGAATCTGGTCGTGAAGGATCATCACGATTTCCGTGGTACTTTCGCAAAGCTCTTTCAGATCTTCGCGATTCTTCTTGACTTTCTAAAGTCCGAGGTGAGTGCGAGATCATCAGAATACAAAATACAAGAGACAGACCTGTACTGTCTCCAGAAGGATAACAACAGTCCCAGAGACCCCCTTAATGTAAGGAAATGGAGCACATTCTGCGGCTGCGGTGATTGTCCTGGCGGTGAGGATTGCGGGTGCTAACCAGTCCGACTTTGATTTGGCGGAAGCCTTGTCTCCGCCTGTTGGCTGAGTGGTCGAGGGTTGAGCGTTGGACGGAGAGGTGGTTGACATGGTAGAAGAGGATAAGGCTCGAAGCTGTGGCACAGCTCCCGTGTCGTGGGATCACTATCAGTTTCCCACCGAATGACATAAATAAAAATAGTTGTGTCCTCTAAAATTCTAGAATCTGAGCTGCAGCCTCTTGCCCATGGTGTTTCAGAGCTGAGAGGAATTGCACTGCATGCCTTTTCATTTTGCACTTCGGTTGTAATGATTGTTGAGAACTGAAAGCTCCAAAATACCAATGTGAACAGCGTGGAATCAACCAAATATTCATCGGTGCCTATGTACGTCCCTTCACTTATCCACAAAGTGAATCGGGCTCTGATTGAATCATATTTGTATTTAAATAAAAGGTTTGTCCCCTCATTTGCTACCTGAGCCCACTTAAAAAATGTGTTTCTGGCCTTCAACCATCTGCGGTCAATCTGACTCAAACCTGAAATAGAATAGAAATGAATAAACTTGTTCGTTACGACTCGAGGTCCGAATAATTCACCAGGTCAAGCCTAGGCGGACAGGAGAAGCTTTGAGTCTGGAGAAAATTTGATTGTCGAGCATTAGGTACTTTTGCATCTTCCAAAGGTACTGTACATATACCGGGTCGGACGCTGAAGCGTTGAAGTTCTAAAGCATTCCCAGTGCATAATTGAGGACAGGCTGTTGACTTCGGCATGCATTCTTCTTGATTCCCAGACGCCGAGGTTGAGGAGAGACCATTATTTGCTTCGGAGGCAATTCGGAGGCGATGATCATGGAAACCAGACACATTCTTGACTTTGGAATTCGGATCGCAAGGACTTGAACTTGTTCTGTTAGTGGAGAAGATAATGTATATTCAATTTTTGGAACGATTACTGGAATGCCGTACGTGTACACCTCGCCACGGAGGCGCTGGCACCGAGCGGTACTCTCCCACTCGATGATCCAGCCGTCACTCCTCAGCCACTCTACAAGCATACTAATCCCATCCCACCGTCTCCACCACGGCACACACCACCTTCCCCAACGCCGCCGGACCGAACGACCTGTAGGCAGACGAGAGAATGGTGCGCTCCTGCCGCCTAAGGGCAATGCGCACTGCAGACCACATACGACCTCCGTGAATCATATCCTACGTCGCAGGGCGCTTTCGATGCACACACATCTCGGCGGGGAAGGAGTCCCTGCGGTGATGCAGCCCATCGCCGCTCCCGTCGTCTACATCACACAGGAAAGAGGAACCAGACACGTGCGCTCATTCCTTTCAGGGGTATCTGGGGTTTTAATACATCGCGACGTTCTAATGAGAACAAAACCCGCGATGTATCATTGGTTCTAATGAGAAGGTCGGCGATACATCACCTTAGAACGCTTTCCTTTTCAAGTGGCAGTGGCGCGTGGGCGCTCATTGATTGTCCGGGGGCGTTTGTCCCGAGGTTTCGTGGTCAGGGCGCGAAGGGCGCGAGCGGGGTGGCTGTACCTACCGTTTTCGGTATTTTTCACCGGGTTAGCTAGCGGGATCCCGATTGTCAGTATACATACTAAATATGTTAAACAATACCCACCCACCTTTCTACACCCTCGGCCTGCGCGTGGCACTCGTTGTGAGCGTCGCAAGTTGTACCGAATTGGGCGAAATGAGCGTGGAATCATCTTTGTTTGTAGTTGTTAGCATCTCCTTCCCTCTCACTTCCACCACCATTCCGCCGTTCCACCTTCTCATAGGGCACCATTACTTAGAAGAACATACCCCGGCCTTAAGTGCGACCACTCACTGCGTTAACCAAGCCCTCAATGCCCTTGCTGCCTCGCACTCTGTAGCACCACCCCCTGGCTCCGTTGCTTCCCCCCGTTCCGGCCACCGGCTCCATATCCCTTAGCCTCATTGTCAAATAATTCTTCTGCCCGTCCACCACACCCACCTCAAATATGTAGGCTCCTACTGGCCTCGCGCGTGCGCACGGCCGTTTTAGCGCCTGGCGCGCTCCCCCGCTCGCACCCGCCCTCCTGCGCCTGGATCCCCCCCAGCGGCGAGATACTGCCCTTATGGTACGTCGCCCCGATACGCACCTCAAGTCTTTCGGCTCCTATTGGCGCTGCGCGTGCGCCACGGCCGGTTTAGCGCCCGGTGCGCTCCCCCGCTTGCACCCGCCCTCCTGCGCCTGGGTCCACCCTAGCGATGCCCATTCCACCTCAAAGTACCTTGCTCCAACACGGACCTCGAGTTTCTAGGCCTGCGCTGCCCTTGCGCGTGCGCCGCGGTTTCAGCGCGCGGCGCGCGGCGCGCTCCCCCGCTTGCACCCGCCCTTCCCCGCCCGAATCCACCCCAGCAACGCTTCCCCCACCTCGGGGTACGTTGCCCCCACACGCACTTCGAGTTTATAGGCCCGCGCTGCCCTTGCGTGTGCGCCACGGCCGTTTCAGCGCCCGGCGCGCTCCCCCGCTGGCACCCGCCCTTCCGCGCCCGAATCCACCCCAGCGACGCTTGCCCCACGTGCACTATCTAGGTGCCCGCTAGCGTTTTGCTTTTGCCACCGTTTGTTCTGCACCCCCCGCCCCGGACCGCTTGCGCCAGTGCCCCCGTGCCCTGCAACCCCTAATCGACGGCTCCCCGTTGTCGTCCAACGGCACCCCCACCTGCACCTTCAGTATCAAGACCCCCGCTGCCCTCCCACGTCTACCACTGTCAATTTTGCGCCCCCGAGCGCTCAGGGCACCCGTTTTCCTGCGAAATTGCGCCCTACAGGCATCTTCGCCGTAATTTGTTACCTTCCTACCCACTTATGGATACCTGCATTCTCGGGATATTTGCCGCCTCTTTGCGTTCCCCACAGCGATTTTTGCGCTTCCATTATTTTTTTCTGTCCTATGTATCCTTTATTTTTCACCCTACCTATTTGTCTGTCCCTTAAATGCAAAATTGGTTGATATTCTGCTCCGACTATCAACTCAAAAACGATGAGTCTCAATTCAAAAAGTGATGGAACCTTCAGACTATACCACATCCGCGCTGATAGCTGCAAGCTTGCATCCGATATAAGATTTCTGAGGGAGAACTCGAGACTTGACTCGCAAATTCACCCGAAGAACTCAAATGATAGTAATATGACTATGAAACTGGCTCACCTACCCTGGGTGATGCTCTCAGTGCAAATTTGAAACTTTCGAGGTTTTATGTGGACGGAAGCGCACAAAGCTCGTAAGGCTGATGTTCAATGTTTGTGTTCGCTGTGAAAGTACTTTTGACTCAACTCGTCTTCCACAACCTTTTTTCCTCTCAAAATTCAGCACTCAGAGGACTGATTCAACGTCCTGAACTCAGTGGTAAGGTCGTTGAGTGCGTAAAAAATCCAGGCGGGCTTTAAATTCGCAATATACGGTCGGTGACTGATATTTGAGTACCTTGTTTCTGGAGATTTTCGGATGCTAGTCCGAACATGCACCCTCAGTAACCATGTCTGCGGTTGCAAAACTAAAATCAGAGCACTCACCGTCGAGTACTTTGCAAAATACCTTTTTTGGCCGGCAAATCTGTTATCTTGTGGCAGAGGCGAGCTTCAGACATGAAGTAACGCTGGAGTGTCTTGCGGATGGGCTTGAAGAAACTTTTGCGGTTCAAACCGAGGGTCCGGAAGAGTATGAACGCTCGCTACAGCTCAGTCTTCACGTGGACTGATAATCGATTTCAATATTTTTGATATCTATTGCCGGGAAATCAAAGTAGAGTAGATTAGAAACTGGCCTCTGGTTTCCGTACGACGCAGCATGAGCCATGCCCCTCACACGAAGTGGGCGAAGTTGAGATCACTTTGTCTGAAAGAGGAAATAATCACGCTGTCACGGGTGACGCCGCTCTCCCTTACCACGATGCACCTTTTCCTTCCTTCCTCCAAGCCCATCCATGGTTCTTTCTACGCCGCCCCCGACCTCTTGAACCTCCAACAAGTCCTCGACGAATGAGCCATACGCTGGGTCTTACCGTAGTGCTCTATGGTGGCTTGATTGAAGAGACGCCCTGGACTGGACGCCAACCCGGCCCAGGAAGGCATTGTCGCTGGTTCGAACAAAGCACAACACGACATGGCATCCACCGAACACCCTACGACACCTAGCTAGCCGCTGTCATCACAGTGAGTCGAATATCCTTTGATTTTGACCCACATAAGAAATCTACTTGTCTCAATTAGTTCTGCCTCGACCGTCTTCATTCTGGCCTCAATCGAATCACCCAGGACGTTGTACGATGTTACCCCGCAGCCCCGTTGGACTCTTGTGTCGAATCTGTCCCCCGGCATCGCGGTGCGTGGCAAATGTTATAGAATTTTTCCTCCGGATACTGAATTCACTTTTCTTGATCAGTTGTGCGCCATATGCCTTCATCCCGGCCTCCATGTGGTCTGCTAGGACGCTAAACACCACTTCCTCGCTGTTTCTTAGCCCTTCTGCGTCGAGTGCGTCGTCGGCATCGCGGTGAGTGGCAAATATCGTCCGATTTTGCCCCTGCATATTAAATGTACTTTTCTTAATTAGTTCTGCCTCAGGCGCCTTCATCCCGGCCTCCATGGGGTCTTCTATGACGCCACACAACACCCCCTCGCTGTTTCTTAGCCCTTCTGCGTCGAGTGCGTCGTCGGCATCGCGGTGAGTGGCAAATATCGTCCGATTTTGCCCCTGCATATTAAATGTACTTTTCTTAATCAGTTCTGCCTCAGGCGCCTTCATCCCGGCCTCCATGGGGTCTTCTATGACGCCACGCAACACCCCCTCGCCGTTACTTAGCCCTTCTGCATCGAGTGCGTCGTCGGCATCGCGGTGAGTGGCAAATATCGTCTAATTTTATCCCCGCATATTAAATGTACTTTTTAAATCAGTTCTGCCTCGGGCGCCTTCATCCCGGCCTCCATGGGGTGTTCTAGGACGCCACCCAACATCCCTCGTAGTTGCTTCCCATTTCCGTGTCGAGTCCGTCGTCGGCATCGCGATGAGTGCTCCATATCTTTAGAAATAACAAACTCACTCTACTAGATAAATTTTGCGCCGAATCCATCCATCCACGCCTCCATGGTGTCGTCTAGGACGCATAACGGTACCTCCTCACAATCAATTGGCACGGCGGGGTCGGATGTGTCGGCGGCATTGCGGTGAGTGTCGTATATCCCGGAATTCCAATAAATCTATTTTTCTCACCCTGTTCCGCCTTGAAGGTGTTCATCCGGGACTCCATGCAGTTTCCGAGAAGCCCACACCATACCCTGGCGGCTATTTGGTGACAACGTCGGGAGCGTGCGGCATTACGGTGAGTGCGTGCTTGCCCATCACTCTTTCTTTCCCCCTTTTTTCCTCCTTGCATGACTCTTTTTGCACCTTGGTGGGCCTTTTCGGCCTGTGTGGTGTTCCACACCCGCAATACCTGCGGTAGTGTCCAATGCATGTGCAACAAGCCCGCAATGCTCGATTGCCCAAATATCCCGGCGCGGTGCTCCGGGCTAATTCAGGCTTGATTTAGGCTCCTATTGGTCTGAAATGTCCCTTCCCGTTGCATCCCATCCTGCCGCGGCTGGGTGGTAGGCAAGGATCGAAAACGCGGAGGCGGGATTCTTTTGCTTGCGAACGCGCCTGAACCTCCGGATCGTTTTACTACGTGTTATTATTTTACATGCTGTGCTCTATGTAGTCTCCCAATACACTCTATTATTTTCAAGAATTTCGAAGCATTTTTTCATGCTCATCGTCCCCGACGACGTTCAGAGTAATTGATGGACATCGACCAAATGCGGTTATTGAGCTCACTGCGATCAACAACGACCACACATCCGTAGCCACTGTTAGCTAGCTGTGCTGTAGCTGCCCAACCCAAACAGGAACGCCTCTAAGGTGATGTATCACCGACCTTCTAATTAGAACGATTGATACATCGCGTTTTTTCCTCTAATGAGAACCCGCGATGTATCACTCCCCCAGGATCTGGTGTTCCTTTCGTGCGTCGCATCAGTCCGCCTCCGGGCCTCTAGCCTGCTGCGCCGCGTTCGCGCGAATACAGACACCATGCGGAAAATGGCGCCCCACGTAAGCGCACCCCCGCGCAGTCGTCGACGTAGACGGAGCACAGACCGCGTACGTCCGCATCGCCGCCTATCCCTCGTGGAGGAACGTGTCGCTCGTGGCGCTCCAGCCCACCGCGCTATACGCATAGACCCTCACATCGTCCCCGCCACATCGAGAACACGACAGCAGATCAGGCTGGACCATCACGGACCATGCTCGTCGCCGCTCACACAATCCTCCGCTACCGCACTGCGCTCCCCACCCCCACCCCCACCTTCCCCCTCCCTGCCCCTCGCCCTCCAAAAGCAAAAAAAGAAATAAAAATCTCCGACGAGCCGACTCCTCGTCTGCGACCAAAGAGAACTCAGAAGGCGCAAGACTTGAGAGCCGAGCCAGCAACGACGAGCTCGTGCTCGTCTGCAACGTGTATGGACCACCCCTGCAGGTCGACCACGCGCGCCGATGCGTCTCGCAGCCTCCATCTAGATCGAAAGCCTCTCGCGTACGTACAAGGACGACTCGGGAGACGCGCGCGGCACCACCGCGTACGTAGCGTGCGTGCCGGCATCGGCAAACGGTGCGTGGTGAAGGAGGAAAGAAGGAATGAAGAAAAAATGTACGTTCCTGACTCGAGCGAAGTACCAGTGCCTGCGGAACGTCGGGGAAGAGGGCGCCAAGATTCTGAGGAAATGTCCTGTCTGGTCCGTCAGGACTGTGTGCGCAGAAACGTGAGTAAGAGTATATTTATTGGGCAGCGAGGAAGAAAGTAAGGAAAGAAGGGAGAGGAGGAAAGCGAGCATGCGGAACGCAGCATCAATGGCAAGCGATGGACAAGATGGGGGAGGGAGAGGGAGAGTGGGTAGCGGAAGCGAGGCAATGAGAGTCGCTGGTGGGGAGGCAAAGGGTGAGCGCTGAGCGGCGGGGCGAAGATGTGCTCCGAGTCGAGACGAAGCGAGTAAGCTCCCCACTTGCGCATCGCGTGCGACGCAGAAAGTTGTGTAGCGCACGAGCATAGGAATCCTGGCAGGTCGCCTGCGGGCTCGTCTCGCCCTGTACCATCCTCACAGACAGCCCAAAATCGCGTGCGGCGCGAGCATACGAAGGAGTGCCGCCCCGAACAGCCATACCGCGCGCGATAAAACGCCTACGACGCTAGGGCAGTATATCGCATCGCGCCCATCATCCGCTCATCGCACATCCACGCATTGTGCGTGTACATACCACGAGAACGCGCTCATCCTCTCCGGAATTCCAAAAGCAGCCTTCGCCGCGTACGGATTAAAACCTAGCGCGAGGACTCGACCCTCATCACCACGCACGCACGCACGCACCATCCACTCGCCCGGAGAACCGAGCCTTCGTCGCCCGAGGACGAAGCCACGCGCAGCAGTAAGATGCACGTATGTGCCTGCGGCCCGGGGCATGTACGGCCGCGGGCGGAGAGGAAAATATTGGGCGCGGGTAGCCCTCCATCTCCTCTCTTCAAAAGGCGCGGCACCGCCGTACAAAGAGATCGTGATAATAATAAAAATGAGATTGAAAAAGAAACGGCCACGTACCGTTATGCCCGTGGCTCGCGTATCGGTCCGCGTCGTATGTGGAGGTTGGCTGCGACGAGTAAAGGTTAGTGTAACGTTCTAGTAACGGAATGAAAGGCAAGTCAAGGAAGACAGTCGCGCGGAGGAATAGGAAGCAGTGGGCGAGCAACGAGCATTAAATATGCTGCGATGACGAAGGACGGCGCCAGTAAGAGAGGCGGAATGCGCCGGAGTCGTGAGCGCCTCTCCGCGCGGAACCATCCAATGAGTCCACCACCACCGACTCGAACGGGTCGCAGCGTCTCGTTAGCTCGTATGCAGCTCGACCAAGCACGCCTTCGCGATTCACTCTGGGATAAAATAAAAGACTCACCCACAATATTTTCTCCAGCCAACTACCGTCGCGTTGCTCACTGGGCTTCTACAGTAATTGGCAGGTTAGAGTGGACTAGCTGAAGTGTCGTCCTGGCGGTGTTGCATGCTCGCGATTCTTTCTTGTACTTATTCCGAGTGAATTCCAAGGCCAGCCAGTGTCAACAGCGGCCCCACGAAGCCACGCGCAGCAGTAAGATGCACGTATGTGCCTGCGGCCCGGGGCATGTACGGCCGCGGGCGGAGAGGAAAATATTGGGCGCGGGTAGCCCTCCATCTCCTCTCTTCAAAAGGCGCGGCACCGCCGTACAAAGAGATCGTGATAATAATAAAAATGAGATTGAAAAGAAACGGCCACGTACCGTTATGCCCGTGGCTCGCGTATCGGTCCGCGTCGTATGTGGAGGTTGGCTGCGACGAGTAAAGGTTAGTGTAACGTTCTAGTAACGGAATGAAAGGCAAGTCAAGGAAGACAGTCGCGCGGAGGAATAGGAAGCAGTGGGCGAGCAACGAGCATTAAATATGCTGCGATGACGAAGGACGGCGCCAGTAAGAGAGGCGGAATGCGCCGGAGTCGTGAGCGCCTCTCCGCGCGGAACCATCCAATGAGTCCACCACCACCGACTCGAACGGGTCGCAGCGTCTCGTTAGCTCGTATGCAGCTCGACCAAGCACGCCTTCGCGATTCACTCTGGGATAAAATAAAAGACTCACCCACAATATTTTCTCCAGCCAACTACCGTCGCGTTGCTCACTGGGCTTCTACAGTAATTGGCAGGTTAGAGTGGACTAGCTGAAGTGTCGTCCTGGCGGTGTTGCATGCTCGCGATTCTTTCTTGTACTTATTCCGAGTGAATTCCAAGGCCAGCCAGTGTCAACAGCGGCCCCGCGAACCGAACGCCGTAATTTAGACGCTCGCTGCTCAGAACGAAATTTTGAGGTCGTGGTCAGAGGCGAAGGTGGTCGGCTGATGTCGGCCGATGGTGCGCTGATGTTCCGGCCCGGTGGCTCCCGCTCTCTTCACCAGTCGCGTCGACGACCTCGCACAGTCTTTCTATGTAATTTTCGAAAGCTCTTGCTCTCGTTCTCTCGACATCCGAGCTCTGTGCCGACAGTACTGTATGGCTACTTGGTCCTCGGCCTCAACATCGCCACCTGCTCGTTTCCTCCTTGCAATGAACCTACACATTAATTCTGGGTCGCTTCCCTCTCCATGTTGCTCTGGCTCAAGTCTTCCCAATGCTCTTGTTTCAAAGCCTCTCCATCGGCCAAGTCGGGGTCCTACGGCCTATCCCACAAATCCCCTGGTGTCTCATCTTCCCTCCTCCAATGGGACTCGACCCCGTACATGCCACGCTATCAGCATGAACCGGATGCGAACGGGTGTTGAACGTTGAGTGAGCGGGCAGTTGGACGTCAAGAAGGTTACGGGTGCGTTTTATCTTATCTTATTTTTTGGGATATTTTTTTTTACTTTGTGCATAAGGGTGCGCGGAGGCGGTGCGGACGCTGTCCTTTCGTTTGCTTCTGCGCCGCGGTTGTTCCTTATGCCTCTGCATTCCGCTTTTTTCTTTGGCGCGGCGCGCGCATTTGTATGCACCGCACTGGGCGACATGACCGTCCTCCTCATCGTGTCTATACCCCGATCGCGATCGCCGCGCACCGCTCCACCCTCCACCCCATCCGCGGCCATTCTGCGGCCAATTCCCCAATTCCCCACTCCTTCCCCAACTTTCCCTCCTTGCCCGTTTTCTAGGCGTTGTGCTAATTTTGTTGTTCTTATATAGCGAAGCTGCACATCACGACCCCGAACACGGGTATGCGAGCCGCGAACACAGGTGTGCGTCTGCGTTTCTTCTTTCTGTCTGATTTTTTCTTGTTTGCTGCCGATGTGGGTTTTTCTCGGGAAGAGGCCTTTGGGCGTTTAGCGGGGAAACGATGCGCGCGCACTGGGTCTCGCTGCACGCATTCCTACCGCCCTACGGCCCTTGTTCGCTCGCGGCCATCGGCGAGTCTACTCCCGCTGCCGCGTATTCGTGTGCCGTGCTTTTGTGTACGATCTGGCAAGGCGGCGCACTTGCCCCTAATACGGCGATTGGACGTGAATCACTCACGCGGTGCGGGTATTCGTGTGACCTTCGGCGGCATGCGACATAACTTCGCGCGCCGCCCGTGGGGGACGATGGGCGCAGGCGGGGAGAAAGTATCTTTGGCGCGCGCGCGTCGAGGGCGGCGTCAGGCGAGTAACAGCGGGACCTTCGCCGTCGGGACTTGGCCCTGGCACGCACTCTTTGTGCTCTTTTCTTTTGGAACGCGCCTTTCGTTCACAGGCGGATTGAGGTGTTGAGACGACACGGTGATTTGATGTTTGGTGTCGGTGGCGGAGGGTGGTGGGTGGGTGAGCGAGACGCGGCGTTATGTGTCCGCGAGAGAGCCTACGCGGAGCGCCGTCTTTGCCAAGTGCGGGATGGACCGGGGACGTGGTGGGGCCTTGAGGATGCAGTCCCTTTGGTGCCTTCTCCTTGGTCCCTGGCGCGGACGTGGGGCCCCTGACTACGAAGGGGAGTGCGAAGGCAAGCACATACTCGTTCTTTGTGTTCGTTCTCGTCCGAGGGCGTGTTGATGTGTGGATGGAAAGAGGAGGCAAGATGACTGGGCGAGTGGATGATGGCGTAAAGAACGAGGACGCGGTGGGCGGGCGGGGAGTGAAGCGGGAATGGTGGGGCGAGGTGCGAGGCGGAGATGGTGGGAGCGGCGACCAACCTGCTTGCCGCCGAGACAGAGACGCGACGTGCGCTGCGTGGCGGTGCGTGGTGATGAGAGGAGGATGGAGCCAGTGCGTAGTCCGGCGTTCTTACGCGAGCGAAGCGGGCGTTCGTGGAGGAGCCGAGTCGCGCGGACGCCGAAGGCGGGCGCGGGTCGTCATACCTGGGCGCGGGCGTTGCCGACGCATGAAAGCAGACCCTGCGGAGGGTGTACTTTACGGGCATGGTGCGGACGGTGGTGCAGATGGCGAACATGCGGCACGTCCGAGGAGGAGCCCAGTCTCGCGGACGACTAAGGCGGTGTGGGGTCCGAGGCTTAGCGGGAGGTGCGAACGCGGCACATCCGAGGCGAACGACGCGCTGGTCGAGGCGTCGACGTTGGGGTGCATTCGTGGCGAATGAGAGAAGGACGCCCGGGGGTTCGTGGCGGAGTCTCTCTCGCGGGGAGCATGGTCAACGAGCCGCAGGAGGGTATAACACTCGGAGATCACCCCTGGATCACCCCCCGCCGCTGTCTCCTTCTCCTTTGCCCTCCGCACTAAATTCTCCAACGCTTGGAAGGCGGGCCGGACAGCCCTAGCGCAGGCGGGTACGCGGGCGGTCCTGGTGCGGGCGGCGGATACGGGAGCCCGTTCAGCGAGACACCCGTCAGCGGGACGTTCCCGCCCCCGAGCCCGTACACGCCTGCGTCGTCACGCCTGGAGCGGCGTCGCCGGGGTTGCACGCAGGGGTGTATGCGAGCCAGCCGGGGACGCCGAGTGGGGTTGGGTTGGGCTTTTCTTCTGGGCTGCCGCCGATGAGTGCGAGGAATTCGAGTGGGAGTGGGAATGAGAGGCTGCATGCGGGGCATGCGGGTGTTGGGGAGCCCAAGGGCGTTGAGTGTGGGGAGTGCGATGTTGGGTGGGTTTGGGTCGCCTGTGGGTGAGTGGATCGGACTTTGCTTTGTTTCTCCCATTCGTCCCAAATCGTTTTCCTCCTCATCTGTCTTGCTTTACTTTTCACCTTCACCTTCATTCCTCCCCTCCCCGCCAATACGCGTTACTGACCAATCCTTCTTCCAGCTGGCACCCACGGCGGAATCAGCGCCCCCGGTACGCCACAGTACGGCGTCTTCCCGCCCACGCCCGGCCCCCGGGCCGGCTTCAACTTGGGGAGCGTGCCCGCGCCCGGGCCGCCGCAGGGAAAGCGGATGAGCATGAACGGTGGAAAGAAGGATGATTGAGTAGGCTTTTGGTATGCGGCGGTAAAATTATTAACTGGTGGCGCTGGTAGGATAACATAGTAGGATATGGCGGATAGGGAGCCGAACGGGCTGAATCGTTGTTAAGCTCCTATATATAAAGCTTTTATTTTTCCTTCGTCGTCCTTTGTTTCCAGGGTGAGAGTGGATCAGGCTGAAAGAGGTGAGGGACCTGCCTTTTCGGGACAGGGGCAACCATCGTAGGAGAGGCGAGTCCGAACTCCATTCGAGCTAACTCGTGGGGCGACATTCTGATGGGGTGTGGAAGTTTCGCATCAAGCAGAAATTGTGAGGTGAGTTTTTGATCACACCGGAGTTTGAGGCGAATTTTTGCTCGATGATATGCCGCGGATACAGGGTGTTTCAGTAAAATATTAGCGTCAGATTGCCGAAATACCTGTGTGCCAGTATTTCGACGATACGTTCCGTTTCCGCGCTATATTAGCGCCGTATTGGCGCCGTATTCGGCACATATTCCCTGCGATGTTTTCTCTCAAATAACATCAATTATTACACCGTTCTGCCTATATATATAGCTATAGCTAGCTATAGATTGACCACACTCGAAATTATACATAGAGCCTTCAATTGAAAAGACTAGCTACCACAAAATGGTCCTACTTAGCTATGCGGCCTTGCATCCTCGTGCTCCGCTCGGCCACCGGCGCTCTCTCGCGCTCCTCTTTGCCTTGCTCACGCGGCGCGTGTCAGATACGACGACCTTCAAATTATGTCAGTCACGAGTTACGGAGAAGATTGAACCCATACCATGAACCCGACGAGGTGCATCTCCGCATAGAGCTGAGCCCAGGTAGTGAGTACAGAGCAGCAAGACGATACGCTGGAGAACTCACCACAGGTATGGGATGGAGCGCAGCGGGAGACGAACACCGCGCGGCAACCTTCGTAATCGGGCTCAGCGCTGGACTTTCGAATTGAGACGGTTGTCGAGTCGAAAAATGAATCACGTACCAAAATTCGGTGTTCGCTCGAAAACACTACAGTTGAGCGAAGAGGTGCGAAGACTGTAGAAAATGAGAAGTCAGTCAATTGTTGAAGCCGACACAGCAGACAAGAGCACAACGGAGGATGGAGAACATGAGTGCAGGTGGGAGATGAAAATGTAACGTGAAGAAACAAAACGAAGGACGTACCACCGCATCTCCTGCACACCTGCCCGTGCCTACAACACTGCGTAGACATTAAAGTCGTCGGGAGAGAGGGAGAGGCCAACGGAGTGCCCGACAAGACCTGTGCGCAGCTTGAAGTGTAGATCTTAAATGTGATAGATTAGAATTCGCGAGAAGGAGTCAAAGACGGTACTTACCGGACGTCATAGTACAGCAGCACCCCTGAGGGGCACTAGTATGAGCATCGTGGGTTATAAGACAATACGGAGTGCTTACATTTTCCATTCATATTTGCACGAGGGGTCTTGGTGGACTTCCGGTTACTATGAAGCTTCAGCGGCTTGTTGGAGATGGGTAAACGTATCAGGAGGGTCGGGGAAGCATGTGGGAGGCTCGAGTATGGCTCAAAGTCGTCGAATGAAGCAAAGACTGCCGCGAAACAAATTCGGCAGCCGTTGGTGCAATTTTGCAGATCTTGCGAAGAAATCCGGGGTAGCGGAGGGGACAAACGGTGGGGTAAGCCAGCCCAAGTTTCAGGAGGCAGAGGTGAGGGATGAATGAGAACTGCGTACGGCGTCGTTGGGACATGACCGTAAGAGGAAGGACCGTGACTGTGTGACCTGTGACCTTTCGCGCCTTCCTTTGCCCGTTTGCCTGCTTTCTCCAACTGAGACGCGTTATACGCCTATACAACTTGTTCATACTGATGTCCGACCACAAGACACCTGGATACAGGTCGCGACGCGCAGCAACGCGTCAAACAAGGCCAGAATCGCGTGCATCTACGCGTCGCAGTGTACAACCTAGCCCGCTCAAAGAAAACGACTTCCCGGCACAGGAGGACGATAATCCTTTGCGCAAAAAACGAAAGCGCAATGCTCCTACCTCCGAATTTCTAAATCCTTTTCCAGACCCTACTGAAGAACGCGAATTTCCTATCCCACCGCCACCGAAATCATGGACCGTAGTACCTCCAGAACAGATGACCTATGGCTATACACCATCACAGACACCATCACAGCTCGAAGCACAGGTTCCTTTGCGACCAGAATTATCTGCCGACATTGTTGAGCCTCCGCGGCGCGACAACTTTTCGGACTTGAATCAGTCACCGTATTCTCCAGTCATTGATCCTCTCCTGGAAGACTATTTCTCTGATTCATTCGACCCCCCGTCCCCTCACAACCAGGCTGGGCCTTCGCGCCTCATGTCTGAAGCGCCCTCCGCGCCGTCCGAAACACCATTGACTTATCGACAGCGTCCGACATATCAAAAGCCTCACTCGCTTCCTTCCGTTAACCTGACCAAAGAAATTACCCAACACCAGCCCCGTTTCTCCAACCCTACTTTGCCTGCCCACGATCTTCCTCCTGCATTCTCTCCTCCGTCGATCTCAGACCCTTCGCGCACCTCCCTCGCTCTGCTGCCCCCGAATCTCATCCAGAAAGCCAATCGTGCTGTCGCTCCAATACCCAAAGCAGTCACGGACAAATTTGCAGACCAAGAAGGACGGATCTTATTCTTAGAACGTGCGCTTAAGACAAACGAGCAGGTCCGCAAGAAATTCGCTTCGGAGATTGAAGATCTCGACGGCGAGAACCATCAGCTGCTTCATCGAGTTGATATGCTGGAGGAACTGGTCGAACGGCAGACTGCGACGATGGATCGCTTGTTTGAATTACTCGAGAACGACGAAGGAACAGTTGGTGTGGCGAAGGTCTCGAAAGGCAAAGGGACTCGGGACAACGCATTGAACGTATGTGTAACCCTCGACCTCCAAATACTGCATCGGAGACTTACCGGATGTTAGGGCGCAACTCGCAAAGTTTTCCTCGTCGCCATGGGTCTCCCCAAAACCGCGAAATACAAGGATGCAGCGCTAGTTTCGCCCGTAAAAGCTGGTGGTTCATACATCCCCGACCCCGCGACACCCAACGGCACTCTGCTCCGACCCGATTGGAAGACCAGCTTCAACGAAAATTCTGTTTGGCATGCCGCGATGGTCAAATTTACTCGCCAAAAGGTCCCAACAATTAGCCCAGCCATTCCCCGTACAGTTATGGACGACAAGTCCGAGGAAGAGATCCTGGAGCGCCTGGCGGCGGTTTTTCGCAATATTTCCGCTGAATATCGCAAAGCTCCCAAACTACAACCACCAGCATTCGAAAACGCTCCCGACACAGACCCCAAACGGACAAATCGACACAAGGGTCGTAAAGTTCGGGTACGCAGCATTACCAAGTAGTTTTGGGTTTGAGCATCTAACTGTTTACACAAAATAGAAGTGCGAAGAGCGTGTGAAGGTTTTGCAGGCAGAGGGCATAAAAATTGATCAAGAATGGGACTGGCTCCTTACCCCAACCTATCAGTCTACGGACGAATCGGATGACTCCGATGTGCTTGACCCCGATACGGATACGGAGAAGGCGGATGAAATTCCCGTGAAATCGACGCGAAAACCGTGGCTGTCGCGAACACCGATGTATCGTTCGGATGCAGTGGGTCTAACAGTCCCTCGATTGTGCCTACTGATGTGTATTTTAGGCTGACGCAATGGTGGATGAATGGGAGAAGCGTGTTATGAATTATCGCAAGAACCACGAACGAAGTCAGCCAGGCAAGGCCGGTGCCCATCCACGTATCCGCGGCGATTGGAAGGATACTCCGCTGCCCCTTCCTCCCAGCGGCAAGCCTAAGATTCGTCGGGCCGCGATTCATCCCGACTGGCTAGCAGCGAATCCTGATCAAGATACCCCATCAAGGATTCACGAGGAGGAGATTGCCAGCGAGGCCGACAACGAGGGTAGCGACGATGATAATGGATACTAGTGCAGTAAATTCAAGCTTGATACATGTGTTGTAATTCCTATTCTTCGAAATCTGCATCGGATTCTGTGGCATCCTACGCAACATGGTTCAGTTCAGTCTGATGCAGCTAAAAAGTTGAACATACATGGTCATGAGCAATAGTTATCCAAAGGTCGTGACGGCGGATAGGGATCTGTGCAAGGACAAAATGCCCACTCAATTGTTCAAGAGCAATTACCTCGGCCGGACCAAAACTATTAGCCTCCCATACTTGGATGCCAATATCAACAGCCCTGCGAACAAACCTGGTGAGTACAATTTCAGCCATATAAAAATGCATACCACAAGGCCCACGGAAAGTTGCAGACTACCGTATCTTCTCGAAACCGGCGCACAATTGCGACATTGGCGGTTAGTGTCTGGGTCTCCATGAACTTCTCCTCAACATGGAAGATGTGTTGGATCTGGACAGGAACACGGTGATCTATGTACGCATATTGTGCGGACTTTCCCCTGTGCTCTGTCGCTGCCCCATGCCGACGTTTTTGGACCCAAACGTGCGAGTACGATTGCACATCACCGGAAAAGCTGTGCTCACGGGTGTTCTTCGTAAGCTCAACATCCAGAACCAATGTCGCGCGCTCAGCCCACAGAGACTTGAGATATGTGAAGACGAGATGGTAATATCCCTGACTGAGCGAGCGCAAAGACTGTTGCTTAGGAAATTTAGGAAATTCAACGGCGTCTGGTGGGATGATTGAGTGATCTCTTCAATGCATATAGATTGAAAACCAACGTGGATTAGACTCGATTTGGACCCTGGAAATGTAATTCTGCAATGTTCCCTTCCGCTCAGATGTGCCACCCTTCAGGTATGACTTCAAGACATTGAGGGAGGCAATATCTTCGGGCGCAGGATTTGGTATAGCTTCCAATCGAGATATCTGTTTAAACGTGATAAGATTTGCCCCCAGAAGACTACAGCAAGACTTTGAACGCACCAAATCTTGAATCATCGTCGTTTTCCACCATCCACGCATCATTTTACCTTCAATTTCACCGCCCGAGTGCCCGTTATGATTGAAACGACCGAGAAAGCCGTTATTGCGCTCATAAGGAAATGTCCACCAATTTGCCATAGGTCCATGCTTGAGAAATTGGGGTTCAAGATGTGACGCCATGTAGTGGAAATAAGGGACCAGATGACAATGCATTCCAGCCCAAGATTGAGCTGCGAGCTGAAGTGCCTTGCATCCACGGCTGACCTCGTTGGGACTGATCGAGTTCGAGGTTACGATCCGAACTCCTGCAGTAAACTGTATGACGGCCTCGTAATGACGGCGAAGGGAGCGGTCCATTTGTACCGTCTTGATCTCTTCCAACTCCTCCTCCGAGGCATCTGGATTTTTAGCCAGCAGATTCTCGCGGAGACGGGACTGTACAAGCTTTTCTTGGGCAGCCTGGGCTGCGGCATTCTTCGTGTTTGAAGGCGAGGGTTCAGCGTCAACATCTGGAATCTCGCCGTCAATCTCCCAAGCGTAGAAAAGGCCGACAAAGAACACGGTAATCTGGGAACGCCATTGGTCAGCTTTGATTGAGCCAGCACCTCGCGCGACCTAGACGCTCTCCGAATTAAACTTGGGCTTGAGGGCCATTGCTGGCGCATGGCAGTACGAGTCTTTTATTTTTTATTTTTATTTTTATCCAATCTTATCTTCAATCTTATCTCTTCTCAGATCAATCAATCTCTCGCGTAAATGACAGCGACTGCTCTCTTCTCCCCGCACTTGTGTAGACTCAAACGGTTCTGGATGCTGCCGATGTTGACCTCAGGTATGCACTGTCTTCCAGTGGTGATTCCATCATGAAACCAGATTCCTCCTCCCCTCTCAACGAATCTGCAGGTAAAGTGCCCTTGGCCACCGTAAATTATTCCGCGTAACTTCAAGGACACCACCGCACCGCCACAGATAAAGGATAAGTTCTCACTCATGATAAGACTCTCATGGTCGAGGTCTAGCAGCACAATGGGCGGCACGTCTCTCAAAGTCGAAGTCATGGTGAGTCTACAATATCCCCCATTGCCCTGGCACACGGCGCAAGCTCCTCGTTCTTTGCTCAAATAAGCATTCATCCAATCTTTCATTTCAACACCATGTGGGTAATCTTGCTGGCTACTTAGCCCCGCAGACATATAGGACTCGAGTATCCCGTAATCGCGTGGGTCCACATATCCACATCCCGTGCAAGACTGTTTTCCAACGGCGTAGTACCTGCTCGGAAAAAGGGTCTCCGCTATCCGATCTATCGATGTCGTATTCGGCCCGTATGGGAAGTAAGCCGGCCTGGTGGTGTTCATCAAACGTCTAACTCTGTTCCTAGCCTGCTCAAGGGATGTCGATCCTTCCACCACAGTCTGCAGTGCGGTCGCAAGTTCCCCCATTAACGGACTCAGGTGATTAAAATATTCAGCCCACTTATTGGGATCTTCCGCCCATACGTTACTCAAAATTGTAAATGTTGCGTCGTAACCGCAACTGTGGTTCTGGGAGTCCCAAATGAAGCCCACGGGCCTTGAATGCTCTCGAATTGGCAGCAGATAAATATTGTCAGATCCTGGAGACAATGGTGCGCCGTTGCTTCTCTTTTTCCAACGTTTCGCTGGTCTTTCGGCTGACTCACTTTTGCTGTTTGCCACAGCGTTGCTTGCACCTACAGCCACATTTTTTTTCGATTTACTCGCAGCAAGGGAGGGCCGCCATTCGCCGTACATTTGTGGTTCTGGAACTCGTGGCCCCATCGAAGAGTCCCATCTCAGGGCTGGGTGGTAGTGAGGCGGATCACGGTGGTCAGTTTTCCACGCATAAAAGCTCCGAAGCAGCCTTCTTCGGTAAAGGCCGGTAACCGTTCGGGGAAGCTTACCTTCGAATCGTAGTTTGGTGATCTCATCGAGAATTTCTAACTCTCTTAGCTCCTGTCGCAGGTATCCGGACATTCCGGAAGTTATTTTCTTTGCCGAAAATCCCTGAACTATTATAGTTCCCTCGGCGGTAGTACCCCTCGAAAGTGCAACATAATACGACCTGTGATCCCTGCAATGTGTCAACTCAACCGGATTTTTTACCCGGGACTTTCCCTGCGAGGTATAGTCTGTCATCGCAAAATTCAATAAGCACACTACCTGTTCCCTCAGAATGGAAAGTAGGGTATCATCCGGCAAAAGCACAGTTGTATGTGTGACTGTACGAACTAAAGGGACAACATTTTCAGGTAAACCATCTATCTGAATTTTTCTTGGAGATTTGAGTAATAGACGAACAAACAGAGTATCCAACACCTGCTGCCCAAAAGGTCCCACAGAGCAATCCCATCCACACACGACTGCCTCCTGACCCTTTGTGATGCAGAGTTCTGTGGCGTCGTTCGCCCGAAGCATTATTGGCATCCCGAGGCACAATGATAATTTACCCGGGATAAATTCGTTTGTAGTTGAAGGTGGAGCATCCCATAGCACTTTCTGCAGCGACGGAGTCATTCTCTTTATCTCGGACTGTTCACATCCTCTCCATTTGCTCTTATCCACCGCTCGTGCACTGATACGGTCAACGGAGCAAAAATCTATCAGGCTTTGGTTTGTGTCCTTTGCGAATCTTTCTGCTCCCATCCGGTTCAGTGCGTCCTTTTGGCTATTTCTCGCTGTGATGATTGAAACGTTCCTCATTTCCTTCTCGTTCAACTTAGGATCCTCAGGACGAAATCCCGCAACCCGAGATTCAAGGAACTCAAGATCACCATCGGTACACGCCCCATATCGCATGTTCTCCAGTGCCACCCTGAGTTTTTCATCGCTTTCTGACTGCTGCTGTTGTCTCATATTTTGTCGCAGCATAACTACAGTGTTGAATTGATGCCAGAGAATTCTTCCTAACACCGCATTCTGACTACGCTGATCCATCGCGTCGGATACGTTAAGGGTCACATTTCCGCTGTATAGTGACGGTCCTGTCATTGGGGGTAACTGAGCAAAGTCGCCGGCCACGATCATGCTCAAGGAGCCAAAAGAGTCGTCGTGAATGTTCCTTGCCTTTGCTGCTTGCGTGGCCAGCAACTGAAAATCGTTACAGGATACCATCGAGATCTCATCCAAGAATACATAGTCTACTCCTTGGAGACGCTCATTCACGGCTGCCAAACCCGAGCCCTCGTTCCGAATTCCCTCTATGTCGTCGTGATTTTTACTCTTTGACTCTCGGGGAATTTTGAATACAGAGTGGTAGGTCGAGCCGTTTAGTAACGCTGCTGTTGAACCAGTCGGGCCAAGGACGAGATATCTGTAATCCTCATTCCTCCTCTTGAAGAACTCAATTATTGCCTTCAGAACTTCCGATTTGCCGGTACCTCCCATTCCGCCCAAGTACATCCGAAGAGGCACTAACTGTGGACCGGCTGCATGATCAGCAACAATTCGAAATGCCCTGGTTTGTTCCGGATTGAGACAGTAGGTCATTATAATGCTAGATATGATATCAGCGTTCGTAGTCACATCAACATTGGATCGGTGGTTGAAATGGTCGTAGGGGAGAATTTCCGTACCCTCTGGGACCTTTCTTTTCTTCGAGGATTCAGGTTTCGGTGGAAGGTTGGCCAATTTATTTGCAGTAAGCCCCTCCCTTTGATGTTTCACTATGTTGATCCACTCCATCCTAGGCTTCAACGGCGGCATTAGCTGGTCTTTATCGACATCTGGCAGGCCATTTACAGAGGCATTCAGCCAGCCACTGGTCTCCATGATATTTCTCATATCCTTGGCTTCGGCAAGCATGCGCAATGTTCTCGGACCCTTCTCGACATCGTCGTCATTATTCTCGAGATCATCATCGTCCGAACCATAGTCAAAGTCGTTCAAATCCTCTGCGAACTTATCCTTGTAAGCTAAAAATCCGGAGGGCCATAGATCTTTTCCTGCTGTTTTTGCTTGAGCCATTTTCTTCTTCATTTGAGCAAAGTGGTCATCACGAGCGTCATTACATTCGTACCTCACATCGAAATTCTTTATTAATTGTGCTTGTCGGTCTGTGAACACATGCTCCTTGAAGGCTTGATCCCAGGTCGAAGCTGTATCCTTCAGGTCTGCAGGTGATCTCCAAGGTTTAAACAAGGTGAGGATTCCCATGCAATATGCCGCTCTGTCTCCCTTGTCTGATCTCGGAATAGACCCTCCTATGAAATTCGGTATTGTGGTGTACAACTTGTCAAAATTGCAACTGACAGAATGCGAGAGGAACAGTGGGTGCGTCGGCATGAATGGTTGAGAAATTGGCTTCTTGTCCTTCGCTTTTTTTATCTCCTTCTCTAATATCTCATCGTCTTCATCATCAGTTTCCCAATCCGATTCATCATCGTTCAACTCCGGGATCAAATTTCCTGCCCTCGGGAATATATTTTCGTCGTCCTCCTCATCTTCAGGCTCATCTTCCAAAAAATCATCATCTTGAGTGGCCTCATCATCGTCTTTCAGTCTCGCCAATGCAGCCTTGCGATAATCGGACTGAAGCTGAGTTCCCTCTCGAAGGTCCTTCTCAAAACGTGCTCGCTCACGGTTTGACCTTTTCTTTTTTGTTGAACATTGAATCCATTCGTATAGTGGCATGTTGCTGTAGCATGCAGGTCTGTATCTATAATCATCCACCGCGGAAGAAGGCACAAATTTCCCATCCATCTGACGGATTGGTACGCGCTCTTCATCATCTTTGCCCCAGAAATCCTCCTCCGGATCCTCTTCTTCCTCTTCTTTGAGGGACTCAATCCAGAAACTCCGAATAAACTGCACATACTGTCTCCATGCGAACGGCAGAAAGCTGTGACTTGCATAATGATCAGGTTGGCCGAGTAAGTACATGGATGCCATTGGACTACCGATTTCCATTTTGGCACTCATTGAATTTACCATTTTTCTCATCATATGGCGCGCATTATATTTGTCATGTTCTGAACCTCCCATCATCTCTGATTCCTTTTCGAAAACATTATACACTGAGGCGAACATTTGGTACGACTTCAAGCTCAACTTGGATATGTAATCGGACACATACGAAACCACAGCCTTAACAGCAGTTCCAGATAGCATGCTAGAAACATCGGTATTGCATCGATTTAGAAACGTCAGTATTGGATTTACAGTGTTCATCATTGGCTCAATATGTCGCACATTGACATGCCCGTCTTCCATTGTTTCCGAAGCAGCAAATACTTCCCTGGGAAACCGAGCCTTGCACACGCCGGTCCTGGACAGACAACCTTTTCGCTCTCGTTTAAATTTGAAGTCTGGCCCTTTCTTTCCCTTCTTAGTTTTTCTCCACTTCGTTTTGGCATCTTCCGCCATCTGATTCTCAACAGACAAGAAATGAGTGTGAACATTGGATCGCACCAGTAGGTCATCGACCTCAAGTTTGTAATTATCCCACCAAGCATCGTTCCGTTTGCAGTTGATACACAGCTCGGTGCATACCTTGGAAGAGCAAGGTGATGGCGGGGGTTTTGGGAGTGTCTGGGTAGGCGGCCGATAATCTGATTCCAAGTCAATTTCCTCATCGCTGTCAGCGTCAACAGGCAGGGGAGCAACTTTACGTTTGTTGATCACATTATCGCGGGACCCATGGAAATATTCGGCGCGGTGTGAATCTTCGAGGTAAGTGATTAAACGTTTCCGGAAGTTCGATTTTGGTCCGAGAAGGCGGTCACGTATTTCCTGAGGGGATAGAGCATTGGCGATCCAAATAACAGAGTGCAAGTGCAGCGTTAAACGTCCCTGCTGTTCCACCGTGGCGTAAAAGGCATTGGTATGTCCAAATAGGCCCCGTTCTTGGCTTTCCCAACACAACACATCCGTGAGAAATGCCTGTACCATGTAGTGGAAAAATCTTGCAGCTGAGACCGGATTGCTAGACATCAATTTATTTCGTTCTTTTGATGTTCGAATTTCCGGGCGGTATATAGTGTCGGTTTGGGCATAGTAAAGAGCTAAGGGATGATGTAAATCTGACCATGCCAGGGTAATGAACCATGTTGGAGCGTTGAGAAAGGCTATCGTGGACCAAATTTCATTGCGCATGTATTTCTTGGATGTTATTGATCCCATTACTCGACCCGCTACCCCATCCAAGTCCTTAATCAAATCAAAGCAGAGCTGCTCCGCCGGGTTGCTAGACTTGACATGCTCTCCTGATGCCATTCTATCTGCGATACTCCCAGCGACCTTAGGGTTTACAGCAGACAATCTTCGTGAGATTGCAGCAAATTTTGATCTCTTGGCCAACAACATGCTACCGGTGGATGCAGCCTTAAGCTGCTCATGATTGAAGGCGATCATCGGAAAGTAAGTATCGAGTTGAAATCTTTTGTCGTGGTACATCAAAAGCGATTTTTTTCTTGTTAGATCACCTTGCTTGTTGGAGTGACTAGGCTGGCCGATACCTCCTTTGCCATAAGGAAAAAGCCAAGGAAACATCCCTGGGTATGCATCAGGATTGTCGTACATACTCACAGGCAACTCGGATCGCCCTATACCCAACATACTACCTTTATGTGTTAAATGTTGAAGAGCCACTGATTTAATTGTTTTCATGGTTGCCGTGGCATATTCAGTAGCAGTCAACCCGTGAACCGCAAACGTGCATCTCCCAGTTTCAGTGCCGTGCTCCTTTGCCAATTCGTACACGGCAGTTGTCCCAGCAGGGACAGCATCGCTAATTTCTTGCTTGGTTCGCACAAAGTCAACAACGACGGGTATGTCTCTCTCCGCGTATGAGTCCAGATTCTTTTGAGAAATTTCTAGATCCTTGTATCCTGTGTGGTTCAGTTTGAGCCATTCCAACGCCGCAACCACTTTATTTTTGCGTACAAGCATCGGTGTGCGGTCAAAATCCTCTTGAGTCGGAGCAGCTGAACCCATGAAGACAAATCCTAAAATCTCGTTCATCTCCTCTTTTGCTGGCGGCAGTCGATTCAATATAGATAACACAGGCTGTGAAAACATTATTGCATTTGCGCTCATCCGCACACGTCCCGAATTAACGCGCACAACACATCGGTTGTGCCGGACTCGGGCAATCATGATGCCTTCAGCGTATGTCAAGTCCTGTAACTGCTCCGGAACTGGACCAACCCAATTGTCTCGCACTAGGGCAGTTTTTGGCACGATTCCATTGTTCAAAAAAGTTTCACAGTCAACACAGATGTGCTTACATCCTTCCGCAAGGACTGGACCTTCCAGCTCCTCAATTGGGTCGGTCACATTGAACCTCTCTTTCCTCGTTACGCCAGGCCTGATTAATAAACGCAAGGTGCCTTCAAACTTCTCTAACAGTGTTAATTTCGTGAGAGGAACTAAACATCCACATACTGCACATCCAGCTTCAACAAAGGCCCTTGGTCGCACTTTTCGACAGTGATTAGAGATAATTCGCTGGGCGGCCGTTCTTGAGAGTGGTTTGGGCGGGAATCTTGTGTCTGACAACCGGCCAGTGTTCTTACGTCTCAACAACTTCAGACGATATACTGACTGCCGTTTCAGAACTGCCTCATATGCCAACCGGGCAGCAGACCGAGGTACATATTTTGGCTTCCTGTTCCTTTGGATGTTCGCCTTGACCACAGTGGGCTTCGGAGCATGCGTAGCGCCTGTGCTATCAGCGTGGATGTTACGAAATATGGACACAATATCCTGGCATTTTCCGCATTCATGGCCATTCAAACGCTCACGACAGTTGGCAAGAGAAAGTTTGGTTGGAATCCAAACTTCGTGTAACTTAGACAATGCCAGAATCTCAGTTTTGGTTAAAAGGTAGAGCATTTTGTTGAGCGGAATATGTACAGCGACACAATTCTTATGTCTCTCCAACACGGAGGCAAGGTTGCCGCGGGGACACTGGGACTCGTAACTATATTCCATGTGAGCCCACGATGTGATGCTATTATCATTCACAATGTACGGTAAGAGCAATCGGCCGTTGAATGTTTGTCTTGTGCCGCCTCCAAAAATATTAGCCCCGGAGTTAGAACACATACCAGCTTTGGCCCTGCGGCCGCCCATGAACCATAGTTTAAGAATTTGTATGCACGCGAAGACCGTGCTAAGAGGAAATTTGGCTATAACACCAACTTTGTCTTTGATTTTGCCCGTCATGAGACGTTGTTTAAATAATATGGTCGCAAATGCGCCCCCCATGAAGAGGTTTTTTAATTTTATTCCCGATGAAGGGTATTGACTTATAATGATCAGGCTGCTCGAAACGAGGCTGCCGGCGACCAGACTTATAATGCCCCTTGCGAGGCTTGCCACGAGACCCCGTCGGGTACTCAGAAGGCACATTTTCATGCCAAAGTGGTTTGCATCAAGTGCTGAGGAGGTCCACGGCAACCCCCGCGCCATAACGTCGACATCGCCCCGTCGGGCAGCCGTCGGGCACAAATACGGACAGGATCTGAGAGAAGAATCACCCAGATCCAGTCGTGGGCAGAATTCGGTGGCCGAATCCCGCCATGCCGGGCAAAATTCAGAAGCGTGAACATCTGAATCCAGCCGGACATCAAGTATATGAGTAAAAAATTCTGCCTCAACAGAATATGCAGACTCACCTGAACAGCCACGACGAGAGGTCGACGGCGAAAGATGGCGAGCAAACGGTGACGATACAATCACTGAAAATATTGGGTCGAGAGATGGGGTGAGAGGAAGACAACTAACCAAGGACACTCAGGAGAATTCCGAGAGTCTAGGTGATAGTGTAGGTGGCCGCTGATTTTCTAAAGGAGAGAAACTTACCACTGCCAGCCAGTAGCTTGCGTCCCAAGGCATAAACTTGACGCGAACCGTGGATTTTGGGTCTGCAGAGTCATCCGAGGTGTCCATTGTGGAAGTATCAATTTCCGAGTTGTCGACCAAAGTTTTCTCGGCGATAGCAGTGGAGAAAGCCGGGCGAGTGGGAACTTCCGGATAAGCAGTTGAGGACGAAGAAACTGGGAGCAGTATGGGTCCGTCGATGGGGAGTGGAGGACATGGGCGAGATTCTAAGGATGTTAGGATGAGCAGACAGTCCTGAGATCCTACTGTACCAGGAGGCTCAATTCCGGTGTGCAGTGTTACACGCATATCTGCACGACAGTCAGAAGAAGAAATAGCGCTGCAAGAAGGAAACCCACCCAATGCTCGAGTAGGAGGAGGTTCAGAGAAGTCTTTTCTTGTGATGTGGTGGGAGTGAGAAGGCAAAAAACGGAGACGACGTACGGAAACAAACAAAGTGCACGGAAAATCAATCATGATCTGAAGCCGGAGAAAAGATTGCAGGAGATGCCGCCCCATTGTTCATTCGGCATCGAATACTGAAAATGTAGAACAATGCAAGCATTATGCGGCAGACATTTCTTGGCGGTCCTGCCGCCACATTGTTCAGGAAAGCGGTGAACAATAGTCGGCGCAGACTTTTCGACGGCCTCTCTGCAGTCAAGTTGAGGCCTTGATTGGGGCCCAAGGAGGCTTTCAAGTTGGAAGACGGATATACAAAGCCTTCAATCCTTGACGTGGCTGATGGTGTGATTGTTGAGATCTGAGAGACAATGGGGGTGATTGTTGAGATGTGAGAGACAATGGAGAGTCTGACCTTAACCCTACGCAAAGAACGGCCCAAAGGAGGACGTAGAACTCGTAATTCAGGTGAGCAAATCACCATTTATAGCACAAGACTCTCACTAAAATTCCCTTTACAGGGAATCATTCCACCACGAAGCATCGACGTCATGTTTGGAAATCGGTCGTCGTTGGCGGTAAAACGGGACCTAAAAACGAGTTTAAAAATTACCATTTTTAAGACTCGTAACAGAGTCAAAATATAAAGAAAGTGCCACAAACCGAAGGTGGAAGACGGCTGATGGACGGTGGCCAAATGAGGTCCTTGAAGAACTTTTCCAGCTTCTCCATTTGTTGAGTGTTCACCATGCCGTTTTTAAACAAGACAAGTGGTTGACGGCCCGCTCCGCGGGCCGTCTTCCCACTTTCAAGCTGTAGTCTCTTGATTGTATTGTTATAGTACAAAGAATATTACAAAAGCAGTTCCTCCCATACAATATTTGCTGTACTCGTCGAGGGGTCGTCGGCATGTTTCAAAATCATCACGTTATCGGAGTCAGGTACGCGGGTCATTGCAGAGTAAAGTTGCCCGTGAGAAAACACCTCCCTTCGTAGGTCAAGTCCTAGTTTTACAACTGTCAGTCCCTGACATCCATTGAAGGTTGTTGCATAACACAGTGCTAGTGGGATCTGCTTTCTGTGAACGGTGAAATCAAAGCCACGGGGTTGAAAATGGCAATTTATGCGAGGAATGTGGAGTCTCATCTATCAGGGTGAATCAATGGTTCAGATACTCTGCCACGACAATTTAGACGTACCGGAGTGACCACTCGACCAGCCACAACAGAAGATATTGTCTCTACTTCGACTGTGTGGCGAAGCAAACTGCGCACAATGACCCTTGTGTTTTTCGTCAACCCCCGGGATGCATCAAAGTTCCGGGTAAGTCTGCAGATACATCCAACCTTGAGCATTAATTCGTGGGGTGGGATTCCTGGTTCGTGCAGAGAGTTTAGGAACTCTGGGTCAGAAAACACCTCCTCGTTCGGGCCTTCGCCCTCAATGGAATCGCTGCTGATATAAGAATGACTGCTGCCCGGTACAGATTGAAGGATCTGGGTGTTGAATTCATCAACAAATTCGTTGAAGGGGCTGAGGATGGCACGTAGGATGCAGTCTGCCGGCTCAGCTACTATGGGCGGGGGGAAAACAAAGTCTACCAGCTCTTGCACCGAACTTGTATGACGCAAGGCCGAAAGATCAACAGAGTCATGAAGGTAATCATCCCCAATGGCGTCCAGAAAAGAGGAAAACACGGGATCTTGTCGCTGCCGCATTGATGCTTTGAGCTCCAGAATTTCAAAGTGCCGAAAAACGGCCTGGGTACGTAGTGATGCCTTACAGATTGCAGTTCGGCCTCCAAAGCGGACCACGGGCGCAACCTGAAAGAGATTAATTTTACTCCGCAATCAAGATTGAACATACCTGGCGGAAATCCCCCACCGTAATTAACATGCGGCCACCCCATACTCGAGCACACCCCGTCAAAGATCGCATAAGTCGATCAGCGCAGTCGAAGGCCTTGAAGTGCAGACCTCCGATTTCGTCGATGATATGACACTTGGCCGCATGCAGCAAGCGTGCACGATTGCTGTTAAGACCGACTGAGGATTTCAAGAAGGGATTATATTCGTCGACCGGAATCCCATACAAATAATGGGCTGTTCGGCCACCAGGGTAGTTTTTAGCAGCAAACGCAGAGGATGCAGAGATCAAAACGATCTCGTTCATTTTCCGTAGTGCACCAATGATCGGATAGAGAACATATGTTTTTCCCCGTCCAGCTCGACCATCAACATGAATGGGTGATAGTGAGTTCAATGTTGTCATATGCATGATTCGATCATACACTACACGCTAGAAAATTCAATATTGAATGCAACAAAGCGGTCAACAGTGTTGATTCTCACCTGTTCAGGAGACAGACTGTCTTTGAACCCGCAAAGGTTTGTTGGATCACCACTCCATTGCAGCCGTTCTGCATCGATTTCCTGCTGCCTTTCTACTGGTTCTGGAAGACCAATATCCATCAATGATTTACCCAGACCTTGGAGGAGTTTTTGCAATGCAAGCAACAGTTCATTCCGAATGAGTTCGGGGTTCGGTGATGCAGTGATTCGTAACATGCGATCCCTAATATCGGCTGAAAGGCTCTCCTCATGCTTCTGCCAAATTATGAGTGCAGGACTGCCTTCGGTCGCCAATACGGCAAATGTCCATCGCAACTGGGCTGGGAGTGCACCGAAACTCAGTAGCTCCTCGAATGCCATAATTCCTTCATCCCGATTGTCAAACAATCCCATACCACGTGCAGCCTCTTGGTAGGTGCTGTAAACAACACCGTCAATGGTTCGCAGATCGATCCAATCACGGGCACTTCGGTGGAGAAGAAGTGCACGGAGATAGAAAACATCTCCATGTCGTGGGTACACCATCTGAATACGGCTCACTCCGATGTGGCCGGGCTGGTAAAAGCGTATTCGCATTCGAGGATGGCCCGGATGTTGATCCTCTAGAATTTGAAGAGGGTGTATTTCTTTATTTGGATCATGCTTCTCCAACCTACATTTCGACCCATATTCGACATATGTCAAGTTGTCGAGGTCAGGGTGATGTGGGCGCGTCATGTATCGAACCAATAGAGTCCCATCAGACTCGGAGTGGTCCTTGCGTGCCATCTGAGAATGTTGCCGGCCAGGGAGATGAATTGGAAGACGCTTTACGCCAGGGTGCTTTTCAGAAATGTGAAAAGAAGCTAATCGTGTTGCGGCTTCGATGCTGGAAAGATATCGGCCGCGTTCATAGTCGCGGATCTCATCAACAGGCTTTCGGCCCTTGGGTGTTTCTTGATTGCCTGTGCTTGGTCCTTGCTGAGAAACCTTCCAATTGGCATGATCCAAATCCTTGAAGAAGTATTTGAACAGGTATTGGAACAGTGCCACACCTGTCGAGAATTCGACATTGATATGGCAGTCATATTTTAAAATCAAGAATGGAATGTGGGACACAATGAACTCGTCTTCAGTGTGCCTTCGGCGATGCTCAAAATATCCTGGTCCAATGGATTTCAGCATTTGAAATAGGCTATTCAGGGAATCACGTACCACGATCGTTGAACGATGACTGTGGTTTGACAGGTTTGGGAAAACCGTACTGGCAGCTCCGTGGCCAACCACATCTGTGGTATGTTTTTTGTGGGTCATGGATATGTGTCATGTGCCGTTTTACAGCTTCTCGGAGAGCACCGACATCCCGTGGAAGTTCAGCACTGAGGAAAGAATCGATTTCTGTAGGGGACCGCGGGACATTTTTACAGGCAACGGCTATGTGTTCATGAGGCAAGCCGCGTTTTTGAAATTCTGTCACACGGATGTGGTACAGAATTGGGCCAAAATGTTGTTTAAGGTCTTTCATGAAAGCGGAGAGGTATTGTTGAAAAACACGAACAATGAGATCAGGTCTATCATTTGCGGACTGCCCAGGTTGAAGTTGACTTTGTATTTCCGGCCACCGGGGATTGGTAGTGAAAGTGATAAAGAGTGTGACTGGACCCAGTGCTTTCCGCAATGCAAGGCAATCCGAAATATTGGCCGCCGACCATGCAGGAGAATGGACAAAAGAGGATGGCAATCGGACATCATCCGTAGGCTCTTCATCTCCGGTCCCATCATATTCCATGTCTTCGGCTTCGGAGTGCTGGTTGTGTCGTATGTAAGTCAATCTGGCTTCTTCGATTGAGCTCCAAGCATCAACCAACCATTCTCCTGTAAAAATTGAGTACATGTAACAAAACCTTGATACTCACTCACCAGTCAACCGTGAGAATTTTGACATCTGTTCGGCGTTCATAAAGAAACGTGTTCGATACCAACGGGATTGGCTGAATTTCTTTCCATCTGAAGTCAGGTGGCTAGGCGACCATCCTGTCGTGCCATGCGGAAGCAGGAGTAAATAATGTAGAGGTTCCGTCAGCGGCGAGAGGAGATCAAGGAAGACAGGCCCTTCAGTACCCTTGCGCTGGATAACCAATTTCCGTCGGGACGGTGGAGAGGCGGGAGCAAGTGAAATGATTGCTGCAACTTCATTCCCCATGTTATCTGCGTGTTCAATATGCAGTGCAATGTCATCACTGTCATTATAGCCCTTGAGCTTTTCCAATTCGCCTATAAAGGGATTTACACGCTCCAGTCCTGCTAAAGCATTGACAATCCAGTCGGAAGGAATTTCCATTTCGGCCCCTCTGGAATAAATGGACTCGGGGTCATGGATGAACCAGCGGATAGCATGCTGACCCTAATGAGCAGGGAGTATTCGATGGTACGTTCGACCACCTGCTAACGTTACAGCAGAGATGCCATTTGGAAACTTCATAAAATCTCCATCATACACACCGATGGCGGTCAGGGAGAAAATGTTGTTCAGTTTCCGAGAGAGGCCTGCAGTCTTGCGATTGTCAATGAAGCTGTCCCATTCTTCTGGGTACGGTGGTAGCAGTGGGCGAAGATGGATCCCCTTTGGTCCGCAGACAAAGCATTTGTCATGTAATCGCTCGCCCGTGAGAGCCTTGACATCGCCGTCAGTTTGGAATACCAGCGAGATTTATTATTCACCTTGATATTACAAAATTTGCACCTTCTATTCCATCGAAGGCCGAGAGGAGTTGTTGCTGATGTTGTATTCAAAGAGGTGATTCTGGTCCACCACTGTACAGTCAAAGAGGTTGTTGTTGAGCTTGCCCGGCTTAGTGTCCGCGCTTGAGTGTTATTATGGCGAATGTTTACTTGTTCCTCTTCTGTAATATTAGTCCGTGCAACCCTTCTACTTGTTGCGTCTTTTTTACGCCGTGCAACACGAGATGCATTATCTTCCAATGCACGCCTTTCTCGCTGCGATTCTCGGCGGAGGCGACGCTGGTGTTCCACATCAGGAGACTGGTCTAGGGCTCCCACCCGGCCGGCCCGTCAGACGGCCGGGTGGAAAACGGCCGTTTTACTACGACGGGTGGGTCAACCCGGCCGGCAGCGCGCGAGCCCAGAGGCCTTGACGGCCGGGTGCCGGCCGTCAGAGCCGTTACGGCCGTCGACGGGTGGTATTTAGCTACGAATATTATATTTTAAGTCAATGAACTATGATTAAAGAGAATCAACGAGCAGCTGCTCGAGTTTTTGGGCCTGCTCCCGCGCTAGACGCAGTCGTGCTTTCACGAACATCAACATTTCAATCGTTTCAGCCTTCAAGCTCGCTCGACGAATCCCGATTGTATCCCGTCCTCCGGAAAAAACACGCTCAACCGCGACTGCAGATCCTGCGACGACGTATATCAGCATACAGAGTCTCTGAGTGTGTGAAAAGCGGACAGAGAATCCTTACCCGGGATACACAAAATGTCGCGTGCAAGGAGATACAAATTGGGAAGTTTGTGGCGCCGGGTGTACCACCAATGAAGCGGGTCGGTATCTTCCCAGGGCTCGGCGATACTGGTAAGTCGGAAGTAGTCATCGAGCTCGTTTTGAGAGGCGGGGGACGCCTTCGCCGAGCCGCCGTACCGCGCAAACACATTGAACTTGACTGGGGAACCAAATGAATCCAACATTGTTTCTTCCAAAGCGGGCGGGGGTGTCGCTGGATTTGTGGCGTAATTTTTCTCGAAGTGAGTCTTGAGTGCTGCTTTCGATTTTTCGAGGCCCTCCAGGAGGTCCGGTTCGTCGGCATAATCCTTGCGCAGCCCCTCGTACGACAGACGTGGATCAAGTACTGCAGCTAAATCAGTCTCGTGGTTTCAGAGGGGAAAACAACTCACACGTGGCCCAAGAATAGTAGCGGGACTCGTCGAACTTGGTGAAATAGTCACTGAGTTTAAGATGAGCGGCGACGAGCCCGTCGAGAAGGGCAGGGTCCGCTGATTTCGGCAACTCTGAAATTGCCCGCTTCAGCTCACTTTGTAGCCAACGAAATACACCGTGCGTGGTCGACAGCATAGGCTGCCTTGTTGCCGACATTGCTGTCGTGGCATGGCGATAGGCTGTTGCCCGTGACGGCTTTGAAGAAAATTAAACCCGCGTTCAATTGGTGCAGATAGATCCACTCACGGAGAGGCAGAGACCGCGAGCCAAAGCCCGTCACAAATATCGTGAAAGTGGGTTTAAAGTCCCAAAACAAAGTGAAAGGCGGCTTGGGTTTCCCGCATATCTGATTGAGTCGACGTTGGGACATGAAAGAGAAGTGAGATCGATGACGCCGGACACCCAGCATCATTGGTACGACGAGGTGGAAGCGGAAAAAGCGGGGGAATAATAATGTTCCTACGGGATGAAAATGTTAATCTGGCTCGGACGCGGATAGACCATTCTCACCAGCAAAGATGAGCCCTATGCCCGAGTGATAGGCGAAATAAAACCAAGTGTACATCAGGGCAAACGGAGATTCATGGCCGTACACCCCGAGACGTTCGCCGAGAGTATAGACCCCGAGGCCAGATAGGAAGAATGGCAACAGGAAGATGAGGAAATTCAGAATAATAGATTTCGCGGCATACGTCCCAACGGCTTCTGGCCGGGTTAGGAATAATGTCCCTCGGGCTGCGAGAACTTTGTCAGTAGGCCAATAGAGAGATTAACGCAGATCTCACTTGGCAGCAGTTTCCCAGGCGGACGCCCATCGAAACCGACGAGATGCGACATGGGAGCCAGTGTGGGATTCCATCTCAAACAACCTACTTAAAAGGCACAGAACAAGCGAGGAATGCACTGCATGGAAATTCAGGTTCGGCCAGCCCCTGAACCGAACACCGCGTTCAGGTTCGCGTTCACGCCTCAACAACGCCTCAAGCGGCTTGAACCGAACCCCCTGAACGCAGGTTCAGGTTCGGGGTTCAGGGGGTGGCTGTTTGAGCGGCGTAGTTGATTGCTCCAGTTACCGCGTGCTACCCTACATCCAAGCTTCGCCTAAAGCGCTGCAATCTTGGCGACCCGGCGAGCCGTCGACGGCCGTTGTCGGCTCACCCGTCGCCGGGTCCACCCGTCTCGTACCCGGCCGTCAGAAAAGAAGTTCAGATGGGTTGACGGCCGGGTCCCGGCCCGTCGCGACGGCACCCGTACCCGTCAGCGACGGCAACGGGTCGGAGCCCTAGACTGGTCGAGAGTATCTCCCATGGCAAGACTTGAGGAGCGGAAACAGTGAGGATGCAGCAAGTATGGTGGGGGCAGGTGCAAAGAGTTGCAGGAGGTAGGATTAACAGCTTCAATCCCACTGCATGCTATAAAGCTGTAATGCACCGCAGCGAGAATATGGATGGAAATCAACCGGAGTATCGGAGTCCGAACATCCGACTAATGTCGGGACTTTCGGGCATAAGCCTCACCTGTAACTCACGTCACACGGGGTTGATGCCAAACACCTTTGTTGACTCCTCCCACCACGACGGTGCAGCTCCGACTCCCCATTCTCCAGCTTTAGCACTCGCCTTGGGAGCATTGCTGGATGTGAGGTTGCGATTCTACTCTGTCAGACTGTCATCCTCTCTTTCTCGATGAGGTACTACCGCCGTTGCCGGCGGTGCTGCGGCCCTGCGGGTCGGAAATTTGGAACGTCAGAGTCCCAGGCCATTTGTCGGGCTCTCTGGTTTCGTTTGATGCATTGGGGTTTGATGCACGGCAATGCTCACCCTGGTGCATCAAGTAGCATGTGTCTCCGCCTCGGTGGCAATGCGGCGCCGTGCCACTGACCCTTGGAACTGGTGCGTTTTTTGGCCTCCTCCCATTCATTCATTCTTCTCATTATCATCTTTGTGCCATAGGATATTCTACAGTTGTTCTGTTCCTCTCCAAGGATGTCATCGTGGAACTGTCCCCTTCGTTCCGAATCAAGGTGCGTCATCGTCGCCATAAATCTGATGAATACTCCATTCATGATCTTCAAGTCATTTTAGTATTCAGTTATATAGCAAACGTGCAGGATGCGCCGTGTATCTTTATATCTGTATCAGTTTTTTCGTCCCGGCGCGGCGGGTAGTAAAAACGGCACCATATCTGCTCATGAGCTTGTAGGAGCGAAGGGGAGCGAAGGGGTGTGTCCACTGTTTCTGTTTGCTCTCTTTTTTTCTATTGTAAGGGATGGTATGAGCGAGTGCTTGGCACCTTTACATTCCATCGGAGACAAAAATCTTTTTTGCCACCATCGTTAGAGCATTCAATTGAATTTCCCATTCTTTTTGACCGTATTCGTAAAGAGCGAGGGCTTCGTTTTGGACTTACTTCACGCTCGAGGCACCGCCCTGCTCGCGTGCACAGAGTCAAAAGCGAAGGGTCTTCTATGGTGTCTGTCTGAACACGTTCCCTTTTCGCCGAATTCTGACATTATCATGCTCGCCTGCTGGAATTCCTGAGTGCTGCTTCCCTAGGTCAAGATCGACTTGCTTTGTATTCAATGCACCTGCTCACTCGAGGCAGTTGGAACGTCAGGCGAAGGACTGAACTTCTGTCAATGCTCCCGGGATCGGGTTCAATGTACCGCACGTTCCCCACGGGAGGCACTTGGGATGTCTCAGGTTAACTACTGAATTCTTACGCTGGCTCAAGTGTTCGATGCCCTCTCCGCACAGGCGAGCCAGTCGGAAAGTCAGTTTGTAGATGTGCGCAGGTGGCAGGATTAAATACGAAACAAACAGAATTTATTCGAGCAAACTATGGATAGCATAGAATTGGTAGCTGGAACCTGGTTATTCAATCAAGGGAACGGGGAGTGGGCGTTTCGAGGAACGGCAACTGAATGCGACATGAGTTGTGAACCAAAGTCATTTGGGAGCTGACTTACATCATCGAAGTCATCGTCCTCCAATTCTTCGTTGGCTTCTTTCACCTTAATCAGGCGGGGAAGGAAAATATGGCCGCCCACACTGCGAATTGTGAGGATAGAACTTGGGGGAATTATGCGAAAGGGAACATACACAATTGGTTGGATGGTTGGAATCTATGGGAAATGGCGTTCAGAGTAAATCGTTTGAGTTAAAAGCAAGGGGACGCACGGAGTAGTTGTGTGTGGTGTTAGTGATAAGGTTTGTTTCTTCAAGCAACTTGTTTGGAACGACGGGTGCTGTCGGGATATCTTCGAAGATCGAGCGCAAGGCTTTGAGGACGGCGAGAATGAGTTGAATGGTGACTGTGGAAGGTGTCAGTCAGTCGCTGCATTCAAGCTTGTAAAGGTCAACACTGACCTTGGAAGAGTGCCATGACGATAAAAGAAAACGAAGGTGGGGGGTAGGTTGCGAGTGTAGATGATGATTAAAAGGATTCGAACAGAGGGACATTGGATGGCTATCAAAGCTTAGCCAGTCGGCTAATGCGATGGTTCAAAGAAAAATGCGTGGGAGTACATTCGGCGCTTACCGGATCCTGACCATGAGCTTCCGGATATTTTTATCGGTCGCCACCGAGGATGGTTCAGATTCAGGGGGCCAAGTTGAGATTGGATGTTTGAATTGGGTTGATTGGTATTTTTCAGGGTTCTGGCGCATTTGTCGAACAGCCTTTCTGAACACGGGGTGGAAGCATTCGTCGTAAAGCAGGAGACCATAAACTCCGTTAGGGCCAAGCTCATAGCATAGCGAAAGCAGATCGAAACGGTGGTAATCATTGTCGCGGATGTGAAAGTCCTGGAGTCGCAACAGCATAAATGACAGGTCCGCAACTTGGAATGGACTTTCGCTGGGTATGAAGAAAGCCAAGGCGTAGCGGGCCGATTTGAATCTACTGAAAAAGTCGATGTCCATTGATTTCAACCACACAAATAGAACAGGTGTATTCTTCGCATGCCGAATTGTCGACAAACCGCAGTCGGTGCAATAAATTGTGGAATCAGGCTATGCATGTCAGGAACCGGAAGAGTTGATTCGTATGGAAATGGAAGACGCACCGCAATCAGGTTCGGTAGTTGCTGCATTCCGACGGCGATTCCCGTGTCCCACACCAGATTGATAATGGAAATTATATTTTTCCGAATATCGGCGCTTGAGAGGACCACATCCGCACTCTCCCGTGGAATGTCCAATGATCTCTGTGCTGAGGACAAATATTTGAGGTGAAAGTTATTGATCTGAAGAGGCCATACACGTACCACGTCGAGCACCTGGGCGGAAGAGGAGATAGTATGTGTGAGCAGACATCTGGGGCTGTTGGTGATGCATGCGAGCTCAAGTCATATTTATGTGGAAACCGGTTTCTTAGGGGCGACCTCGTACAATTACAGCGTCCTGAACAGCATCCGATCGCAGTGAACAGTGGGTTTCGAGCGGAGAAATTTCTTGATTTTTGGCGGCAAATGGAGATCTTGAACAATGTTAGTTTCGTGATTGATGGTCAAAGATTTCAGGGTCAACCGAGGATTTTTGCGCTAGGTGGGATGCAGGGTAAATAGTCTGTGGGAGCGAAAACCTCGTGAATGGTGAGAAGAAATATGAAGTTTAGCGCCGGGCCTGGGTCGATCTCTTTCGGTGCCGTTCATCAAGCTCCAGGATGTTTTGGTGGCAAGCAAATAAATACTGTGATGTTGAGAATTCAGTGGGGAGCCCTGTTGAAGCCCAATAGAAAGTGCAGGACTGGTTGAAGTGCATTGTGTGCAAGGCTGGAAATATAGACGGAGCGCCCGCGTAGGAATTAGAGCGTGGGAAGATGTCCCGAAATTAAGCTGTGGGTGTCGTTTACTGAAGAGAGGTTACCATGTTGGTAGCTGTGCGGTAGAAGAGGATTTGCGTTAATTGACCGGTCGAGGAATTAAAGCGTGGGAGAAAACACAGAAATAGAGCTGTGGGCGTTGAGCGTTTGGCGAAGGTCACCGCTGGGCGGGAGAAGATGATTTGGATGGATGACAATCTTTCGCCGCGGCATTAAAACGGGTCTGCAGAAATTACTTCTGACGGTGGATTCTTCCTGGCGAACAGGAAAGTCCCATGATGTCTGTCCAAATTCCAGACAAAGTGTAGTATTGGTCGAGGTATATCACGGGCCCGTGCAAAAAATAGAGCGCAGGAAGATGACCCAAAATCATGTTGTGGGTGTTACTGAAATAGAGCTGTGAGAGTCGGAGTTGCCCTTTTAGTTAGAGCTTGGGAAGACATCCTGAAATAAAGCTGTGGGTGTCGTTTACTGAAGAGAGGTTGCCATGTTGGTAACTGGGCGGGAGAAGAGGATTTGCGCTGATGATGACCGGTCGAGGAATTAAAGCGTGGGAGAAAACACAGAAATAGAGCTGTGGGCGTTGAGCATTTGGTTTGCTTAAGGGAAGGTCATCGCTGGGCGGGAGAAGATGATTTAGACTGGACTCGCATCTTGGCGTGCAGGGAAACCCCATGGTGTTGGCCGAGGTATATCCCGGCCAACACTAGAAACATGAACGGAGCGCCCGTGCAGAGATTAGAGAGCAGGAAGATGACTGAATTAGAGTTGTGGGTCACTAAAATAGCGCCGGAAATGTCGTTTACTGAAGAGAGTTAGCACGTTAGGGCGGGAGAAGGGGGTTTCCATTGCAAAGAAATTAGCATGTTCAAGCTATTTCTCGTAGAGGGCGGAGAATAATATAACGGGAAGCCTCGATGGATGGATGGAAACCCAACACGGAGCTCGATACTCGAAGTACAGTGGGGGCAAGATAGACAGAGCGCGTATGAAGGAATTAGAGCGTGGGACGACACCCCGAATCAAAGCTGTGGGTGTTGAGCTTTTGGGTTTGTTCAAGGGAAGTCACCATGTTGATAGCAAGGCGGGAGAAGACTCAGAGGATTTGCTTTCATCATGACGGGATTAAGGCATACGAAGAAACTTCGAAATAGAGCTGTGGGCATTGTTCCCTTAGGAGAAGGTAACGGCGCGCGCGGAGTTCAACATGGAATACATTGGTGTTTCAAATCCGATCGGAGGAGCTCTCAATGTTCAAGGGGTAATGGACCTGGTTTACAGCATGGGGCACATGAAAAAAGAAGATTGGATTCGTAATTTCGCATAGTCAAGTGGTACAAAATTGTGAAAGTAGAGATATTTCGGTTGGCGCGGCATTAATCGAGTACTACAGAATTCACTTGGCTCGACCTTTCCCCTTTCCTTTGACAGGAGTATCGTCGGGGATTTCAACAATTTCCTCATCATCTTCCGGCGGCGGAGTGAGACTTTCGGATGCTTTGCGTTTCAATCTTTTGGAACTTTTGATCTATTAGCCGTGAAATTGGTCGGATGAACATTTGTCAAGTACCGGGTATTGTGGCTGGAGGTAGTTGAAGGTCCTGGTACGGAGCTAAAGAGGTGTGAGTAAAGACGTACAACATAGATAAGTTGGTCAGTCTCTTACTGCAATTCATGAGTTTCTGGTTCCATATCAATTCTTCCGGCATGAAAAGGTGAGGTGGTGCTGTAAATAGACGATGAGATGAGTTGTGAATTTCAGGAAGAACTTACTGTGTGACTGTGGCCGCTGGAGTCGGGGTAAAAGTGGAGCCCGTCTTGTACTTCTTGCGGCTTGCGGGAGTCGCGGGAGTCGCAGGTGATGTGGTGTTCGTGGTGGAAGCAGCTTGACTGAGGGTGTGGGGTCCAAGACTCAGAGTGATGTGGTCGAGATTGATCTGCAATTGGGCAGAATCCGCAAAGCCGTTGCAAGTCCCAAGAACCTGTGTGCAGCTTTGTCCGCGCGGAGTCGGGGTATTGGCCCAGCGACGTGTGCCAGGATAAACACAACTGCATAGTCGGCTGAGTCATTGAAATGGAGGGAGAAGAAAACAACAAACTGGATGGTTGAATTCTTGACAGTTCCGCCAACATAGTCAGCAAGGCTCAAGGCGAACATTTTGCCGCCATCGTTGAAGACTTGGGTGGGTTGGTTGGCCGGGATGTGACCTACACCATATATGAAGGCGGGTACATCAGGAACATGGGCCTGGACAGCGGAGTCAATAACTCTCGATGAGGGAGGAAGGGATTGAACCTACATCATAATTCGCGCCATTGGGATCACCCGGAACCGGCGCAAGAAAAAGTGCATCTAGTTCAATGGGTTTGCCCGGTGGAGCAAATGCCTTCGCGACAACAAAAGCAATTGTATTATCGGGGAGGGGAGTGTCGCCTGCAGCAGAGTAAACACGGAGAGTCGCAGGCGGCGGGGTCTGATCATCAGAGGTGGTGTGGAGAGTTGTATTGTAATAATTGTGATGAATCTCGTATTGGCCACCAGCGGGTTGGGTGGCGACACGGTTGCCTCCAGCAAGGGCAAAAAAACCAAAAACATTGAACGACGACATGGAGCAAATGAGGATGGGATTCTGCAAGTCGCCATTGACACATTGTGATATTATACAACACAGGAGGCGAAAGCAGTGTTTTACAGCATATAAAAATAACCCACCAGAAGGAGAACGATGACACTTTGGGGCGCAAGCATAGCCATTCGACGAAGTACAGCAGTTGCTGCGGATTCAATGCTGGAATGGCGGAGACTGTACACTTTGGGCCAAAGGTACTGCAAGGAAGAAAGAATTCCATATGTGGCCTTCTGCGGCAGGTTGACATGGGATGAGGAGTGAAGGGCACTGCTGGCGGGCGGCAAGAGAGTTGCGGTGACATTGATCAACAACAGCAGATCAATGATGATGGTCGAGCGGCTTCAAGAGTGCGGCGAGGTGCTCTGCGCACCAGCGCTTCGGTTCAGAGTTGAGGAATGATGTCAATGGAAGAGCTGTTGAAACCAGGAATAACCTCAGTACACAGCAGGTCTCGGGCCGCGGCCGGCATCTTCGGCATTGCGCATCGGGTAAATATGTTTCGCTGTGTGATCAGCGGTGCCGGAGTAAAACTAAGATGCTATCAACGGAGCTTAAAAAGCTTCAGACGGACAGGCTTAATCTTATAAAGAGGGTGATATTTTTGCACAGATGTCGTATCACGGCTGAAAAACTGTCAGGCTAGTGCGGACAATGACTCAAGATTCGTACTGCCAAAAATTGCGTGCATTGGATCGAACAGACCAGTTTCACCAGGAAGCCAGTTAACAAGTTCATCCAAAACAGAGTAACGCACGCCTCTTCTTCGGCTGATTTCTTCCGCCACCTCTTCGGAGGCGTCACGAGCACGGAACGCGTACTTGAGATACCGCCATGGATCGCGCGCATTGAGTTCTAGATTAGGTTGAGTTAGGTTGTTCTTCAACGTAAAGGCCTGGGACGCATACTCGTCGGGTCGAATGACTCCGGATCGACAAGTCCGTAGAAGGGCGTATCACAATGATCACACATGAAGTACTTTGCCGTGCAAGCGAGCAGACCACTAGTTTTCCGGCTTGCGGGAAGATCCGAGACATCACTTCCAATTTGAACGTGGAACGGCTCGGGTTCAGCTTTTGCATGGACGTTCAAAGAAACACCTGTATAGTTTCAGCTCTGGTAATGGCAGAGGTGTTCAGAATAATACCATTATAGAGCTTCTTGAAATGGTGAACAGCAATTTCCATGACATTGTTGTATTGCTCCGAAGTCGGTTCATGCGGGCCCGGAAACATCATGATGAGGATAGTTTCTTCGCGGAGAAAGCGGATGCGACGAGGGTTGTTGCCAATAGTTGCATACATTGCTCCGGTGGAGTGACAGCCGCCCTTGACCGCCTGAAACCTGGAATAATGTTAGAGATTGGTCTGAATAAGGTGATATTCACGGACCAGTCTATGTTGATCTGGATAACAATACCATTCGGGAGAGCGACAAATTGCTGTTTCAGTTCATGCACATCAACATCCCGAATCTCCCACACCCCATTACGGCGGCGTTCGAGTCCGGCCTGAATTGCACGCCAGCCCCAACCGTCGGTGATATCGATCATGGGCTTGTCGAGATCAGGAAATGCTGCATACCCCCTCAGTGTCGAAGGAGCTCTTTTACCCGCAGTGTCGTCCGGACCGCGCCACTCTTGCCATTGCGCAACCTTTCCCGGTTGAAGACACATGCGTTGCAAAGCTTTTTCGGGCGGAACAAAGGGAAGTGTGAGACGAGGGGTGCGTTTTTCTGAACCACTCGAAAGTCGCTTTGTAGTGTAAAGTGTGCCAGCACAGTTGGGATTAGTGCAGTGGGGGGAGTGGAGGGATGCGAGCTGAACAGGAGAATGTGGTTTCCAGCAGACGTCGCACAGAAAAAAATAGGTTATGAGGTCGTCCGTTGAGACTCCCAGACGCTTCTCGACAGTCCCAAGAGTTCGTGCAAAATTCTCGAGTCCTGGATAATCCACACCTGCTCGTTGTGCAGACTGGAAGACAACTTGGGCACCTTCAAGCATGCTGCCAACGGCGCTCCGGGTCATACCCTCGAAAGCAGCACCAACAAATGCCCGAATGTATATGTGGCGAATCGCAGGGTGGTCATTGAATGCCCATGGAACATCGGATTCGGGTGCAGGCTCCTCCTGGTCTGGCTGGAAAGAGTCAAACAGCGAGGCTCGGGTGCGGAACAGAGGGTCGGACGTGATGTCTTCGATGTAGAGCTCCGAGTCAGATGATTGTGTTCCTGGTTCATTTTCTTCCTCCGACTCATCCGAAGAATTGTCTTCATCAATGGAAGGTGCAGCGGGCTCTTCAGACTCTGAATCAGAGGAAAATCGTAGGAGATCTTCGCAAGGCAAAGGATCTTCGCTGTCGCTCGCATGCCATTCAAACAGCTCTGCTAGTAGATCACGATCTGGATGGCCTTCGGCAGCAAAGGCACCATATTCAACGTTAGATTGTGGCGAATCAACAAAGTCGGGCCACGAATTTCCCCGTCTGGGTGAAGAATCAGGGGTATGTGGACTGGATAATGGGTTGGCGAGAGCGACCGAGGTGCCCTGAAAGTGGCTTCCTTCCCTTCGTACATCGGCTGCAGCATGTTCTCGAGCGGTACGACGGGATTGGGGAGCCCCTTCAGGTCCTTTCTCCAGGCATATAGAGCAAGTACAGTATGTCAGTTGTGAGTCCGAGGGCCCCATGTGAAGTGATAGAGCCCAAGAGGCTTGAAGAGGTCGTGGTCGGAGTTGTAGACTTCGCTCGACGCTGACGCGCACGAGCCTGCAATGATCCGATTACGTAGACCGCGGCGGTTCTCATTAATATTCAAGCGCAGTTGCACCCAAAATGCGAGTGGTGGCAATGACCGGGTTCCAAACCCAGGACCCCTTGTCAAAAATGCGACTGCGTCATTGACTCACACTTGGCAGCGATCGCGGGACTCGTGTACCAAAACTGGACGACATTCGCGAGGTTCAACTAGACTAAGTATATATATTGGGTCATTTGCTTACAGCTGAGCTGGTACACTGCTACACTGGTGCTCGAATTCGAAGCTCCGGATCCTGATCATGATGCGCTCCAATTGAAGGCTTGTAATTGTGCCAAGTCCGCCGGATAAAACAGCGATGATATGGTACCAATATGTGATGTATTGACTGAATAACAACGTGCCAATATTCGCGACAATATGGCACCAATATTTCGGCAAAACATCATGTTTTCGCAACATTTCCGTCGATGAAAATTTGCCTCAAACTCCGGTGGAGTAAGTTGAAATATTTGTCGAAGAACTTCATTGATGAGAACTTCAAAACCAAAGAGTGAAATCCAGGATCGCCGGACCTCACAAAGCACTAATGCGTCTCCAACTCACGATCTTCAGGCAGGGCGAGACACGCGAGAGCCTCCGTTACATATCGCATATCCCACATATTTCGGTCGTTCGGCAGCTCATTCGCGAGTCGCGAGAGGGTGGTATCCACCCGCGCCGTGTTCCTACGAAGAGGGAGGGCGAGCCAGGCCGCCCCTTTCATAGTAGAGAATATAATAACATCCAGGCGCATCCGCCTCTGCTGCGCGCTACCCGTGAAACAGCGTCCATCCACAGAGCACCAGCGAGACTCTCGTTGCTATCAAGCAGGTGGGGCTAGATTTCTACGACACCTTGGGTGTAATCGTACATAAGGAAGTACGGCTCCCCAGGGTGAGCATGCCTGAAGAGAAGCTCATCCTGCAATATGGCGACTTTCGACCTTTCGTAATCGTGATTCATGAGAGCGCGGAGAAAGGCTCGGTTTCGACTGGCGACATGAAATTGACCGGCCGCGTCTATGTGAGGAGGATGGAGATCACAACAACGAGGATGAAATTTATTACTTACAGAGATACGATCCGCAGGCATCCCGATGCCCACCGGCACGCCAGTCACTAACTTGGCATGCTTTGCCACAATAATAGAAACTGCGGCAGCCTGAGCAACGCTCAAATAATGCTTTCGATTGTATTGTGAGGCACTGAACGAACATAAGTAGACCAATCCAAAGAGAACTAGAAAACTACCTGGATATTGTCGCACACCCGCAAGGAGCGAGTTTCATCAAAGAAACGGGACTCCAGAATCTGGAGGCGTTCCTGCGCAAGGGAGTTGAAAGAGGTCCACTTTTCATAGACCACCGATCGCCGAAATGCATTGGTGTCGACTAGGCCTACAATATCCTCGAGGGCGGGACCCAGCGCCCTGAGAACCCCATGAAATACAAGGTTCACTGGAAGGACGATGCTCAACGCTGTAGCCATAGTGCCTCCCACACTCTACACGTACACTCACATCCGCAAATGGTGCGCCACGCCCGCCAAGCGCACTGCGACGTCCACAAATCACATCCGACTTAAAGCGCGCAGGACGCACTCGAAAACGCATCTGCTCCCTTCACACACGCCGTTGTCTCCATCCTCAGGAGAGAGGAAACTGGACATGTCGTCCTCGTTCCCTCATACAGTACACCGGTCTGCCCAACGAGGTGTACACCTCCGCCCTCTGCCCCCAGATAGACTGCCGCAGCGCGCAAATACAGTCACCATGCCAGGAAGGGCGACCCCCACGCACTGTAGAGCGCTGAGCAAGCGAAGACCGGGTACGTCCGCGCCACCAGCGCTGGTCCCTTGTCATCGAATGGCCATTCAGCCCCGCAACTGCTCTACAGGAGCACATCACATCGTCCCCTCCATCGTGCCGTCCGCACCACATCAAGGGGGAACACAAGGAGGAGGACGACTAGTTTCCCCCAACCATGCACCACAGCTCTTAGACCGCGCACTCAGGGCCGCCGCAGACGCAATCCTCCACATACCAAGCATCCTGCTCTCCGCAACCTTGTCCTTGCTCCGCCTGGCTCGAAAAGACAAAAGAATATAACCAAAAATAAAAAAGGGAGGAGCACATGACTCCTCCCTCTCTGACTTCTTCATCTACCACAAACGAAGGGAGCGAGGTAGGGAGCAGCACGAGCGAGCGACGACAGACCCGTCCTCCTTGACGCACCATTCGTGCAGGGAGGCCGACGACGCTCGCCCACCATCTCCATTGAAACCCTCGTGCGGGCACGAAAGACAACTCGGAAGACGCAGGTGGCGCTACAGCGTGCGTGGCGGCGGTCGAAAAACGGCGTGTGGTGAAGGATGAACCAAGTCAAGAAAACATACGTTCCTCGGTCAACTCGAACGAAGTGTCCATCGGCTGCGCGACGTCCGGAGAGCAGGAGCCTGAAGGTGGAGGGCCGAGGAGAACCACGTTTGATGTGGGACTGTATGTGTAGGGAGCCGTTAGTAAATCGTCAAGTATTATATCGAAGGAGGAAGGAAGATATGAAAGTACGAAAGGGAGGTGAGGGAGGAGAGAAGCACGTATGGACCAGCGGGGCATAATGAAAGGGTTAAATAAGAAAGAAATACAAGGAAGATGGGCGAGCGCACCGTCAATAAGGCGATGCCAAGTACGGTGGAGATGGGGGATGGAGAAACAGAGTCGGTGGAGGAAGCAGGATGAGTGGCGGGCCGAATATGCGCTGGAGACAAAGCACGACAAACACCCCACTCGCACGTCGCCTGCGGTTCCGCCGCACGTGAGCACACGAATCTTAGCAGGGCGCCTGCGGGTTCGTCTCGCAATTGCACATCGCGCAGAGGGCACATATACGAAGCAGCGCAGCTCCCGAGCAGCCATAGCGCGCGCGCCACACAGCGGTCACGGCTCGCATCGCTCACCATCGTCCACTCATCTCATACGGCGGACGCGCGCGCACCTGATTACATCAGGCATGTCATGAATCGTGGTTTTCACAACCCATTCATTTCTTTGTCTACGACCCCGTTTTCCATACGACAACTGAACTCCAAAGGAACATCCTGGAATACTCCTGGATCCACACGGCGACTGACCCCGGAATATTCCTGGAAGGACGATGACTAGTTGACAACTGAACTAAGGCAACCGCCCGGGATATTTCAAGGATCGACGATCGGACACCCGACATGTGTCAAACCCTAAAAGCCAATACACCGTGGAGATATATTCGATCACACTCCTGTGTGCCATATGTTGTCTCATCAACACCGATTGGTATTTCAGATGAAACCCTGGATACCTAATTACCGGAGTAGTATATATACTAGGTAGAATCTTCCTGTACTCTAGATTCTACCTCATCTAATACCAGCTATACTTTGGCCTGGCAACAACGAAGCGTCTTCTCACTACTGGGCTACGACTCTCAGTATACTATTGTTCATCCTCTCATTGGTAACCCTACGTGCAGGTTATCTGGGCGCGTACTAGACCGCCTTCGGGACTTTTCGGGTCCCACCCCGAGCGGACATATGTCGGACTTCGCCCCTTGTTGTGGCTATTCGACTATATCCCCTCATCGGCGTTCACCCCGGGTTCTAGCCGGGTTATTTGTATAAAGGTCCCGGCCGGGTTATTTCCATATTGACACCCCATCAGGCCGACCTAGGGCTGTCGCTGACAAGGCATGTGCATATGACAAGGACACGCTGGGCCCCTCCGCGTGGCCTTCACCGCGGACTGCATCAGCGTGCGGCACGTCTCCTCGCCCCAGGGGAGTGTCAAATGGGCGGTGCCTGGCAGCCGTGCACCTGCAGTTGCCAAGGGATGTACCGCTGCGAGCGCACCAGGGACGAAGTGTCCGCACCCCACCATCCCCTCGCCTCAGAAAACACATGGCGGCATACAACGAAATAAGAAACGGGGACGCACATTTATGCTTGGCCTCACGTATCTGTGTCCTTGGGTAGTGATATGAAGGTTTGCTGCAACGAGTAAGATTAGTACAATGTTCTCGTAACGAAACAGGGAGACATTGAAAACAGAGCCAAAAATGCGACGATGAGGGGGTGGATGAACCGAGATGTAGCGTACGAGCAGAAAGAAGCACGGTGAACGAGAAGCCGCAGGACATAACGGTGCCTGTGTGCGTTCCGCCGCTGCAGCACGGACGGATAGGCATGGTATGACCCAGGCGAGGGCCCATCCCTCATGTGAGTGCGGGGTGGACATTCCATGATGTTCGCATCGAGCTCGCACTGCATCCCTCGCTCCGGACGAAGAGCAAGCGTGTGACGCTCGAGGACGAAGCTGCGACCAGTGGGGATATCAGGAGCGCACCGGCATACATGCACACCTGCGCCGTCCGCAACCCACAATCCCCACACTGCCCGCATAAGAGCGCGGGCCTCCCGTGTAACGAGAACACACCACCCATAAATCCAGACCCAATGAATTTAAAAGAAACAGAGACGCACATTCGTGATGGAGAGACGTTTGTGACTCGCATGCCCGTGTCCTAGTAGGTAGGTTGCCTGTAAATCATGAGAAGAGAACAGGTCAGTCAGCACATCATCCAAAAGGCAGAAGCCGAAGGGAACGGAAAGAAAGAGCGGGTGAATGGAGGTGGGATGGGATGGATTTACGGCTTCCCTCAACGAAGGGGAAAGAAGGGGCCGAAGGACGAACAGAGTCCCGGCATCGCAGCAAAGAGTGCGTATTGTCCCAATTTCCTCCTTGTCCAATCCGGCTCTTGATGGACTGGAAGAAGCCAAGGAGGGCAGGTTTGTCCTCAGGATCTGCCTGCCAGTCACAGACAAGGTCCTAATAGGGGTCTCAGAGCCAGCTTTCTACAAGATGCAGCCCGTGAGGCAATCAATACTTCACCTTGGTTTACCTTCTGTGTGCTGCTCCGCCCACATATTCATCTCTCAGTGCACCCACTCTGCAGACCGCCCATGCTTGCTTTGCAATTTGAACTGGCCTCACACAGAGAGTAGAAGAAAACCTAGAGCTTAGAATTTGTTCAAACAAATGTCTTATCCTTGTATCAAAAAAGAGAGTAACCATTACAAACTACAACAATTTATTATTGTCCTTAACAACCTGCTCCAACTCTTCCGCCTCCCTCAGTGTATTAAGCTTTTGGCGCGTAAATGTTAGGTTCTGCATAGCACGTATAGTGTCTGGATGCTGGTTTCCTAAGATTTGTCTCCGCTTCTTGAGCATTGTGACCTCCAGCTCCTTTGCCTTTGCAAGATCTTGTAGCTCAAAGTGTGTCCTAGCAAGATTCCCCATGGCCGTCAAAGTGTCAGGGTGATCCTGGCCCAGAAGTGTGGTCCACTTCTCAAGCACTGTGACCTCCAGTTCCTTTGCTTTTGCAAAATCTCCTAGCTTAAAGTGTGTTGTAGCGAGGTTCAGCATGGCCATCAAGTTTCCAGGGTGATCCTGGCCCAGAAGCTTGCTCCGCTTCTCGAGCACTGTGACCTCGAGCTCCTTTGCTTTTGGAAAATCTCCCAACTCAGAGTACATCCTAGCAAGATCACCCATGGCAATCAAGGTGGATGGGTGATCTTCGCCCAGAACTTTTGTCCGCCTTGCAAGCACCATGACCTCAAGCTGCTTTGCTTTCTCAATATCCTAGCTTGAAATGTGTTCTGGCGAGGTTTCCCATGGCCAGCAAGGTGTCAGGGTGCTCTTCACCCAGAAGTGTGGTCCGCTTCTCGAGCACAGTGACCTCAAACTGCATTGCTTTTTCAAAATCTCCTAGCTTGAAATGTGCCCTTGCAAGGTTCCCCATGGCCATCAAGGTGTCCGGGTGACCTTCACCTAGCAATTTGAACCGCTTCTCAAACACCACAACCTCGAGTTCCTTGGTTTTCTCAAAATCTCCCAGCTGAAAGTGTGTCCTTGCGAGATTCCCCATGACCAGCAAGGTGTTAGGATGATCTTCACCTAGTAATTTGGACCGCTTCTCAAACACCAACACCTCAAGCTCCTTGGCTTTCTCAAAATCTCCCAGCTCAAAGTATGTCCTTGCGAGGTTCCCCATGGCCATCAAGGTCTCTGGGTGATCCCGGTCCAGAAGTGTGGTCCGCTTCTCGAGCACTGTGACCTCGAGCTCCTTTGCTTTCCCAAGATCCCCCAGCATAAAGTGTGTCGCAGCAAGATCCCCCATAGCAATCAAGGTTTCAGGGTGATCTTCACCCAGGAGCTTGGTCCGCTTCTCAAGCACGGTGACCTCAAGCTTCTTTGCCTTCTCGTACTCTCCCAGATACCGAGATGTAAGTGCCAGTCGGTGCATAGCTTCTAAGGTGCCTAGATGTTCATCTCCAAAAGAAAGCTTGTATGCTTCAAAAGCTTGCTTTATAATATCTTGTGCTTCCTTGAATTTACCTGCACTGAAATATATGCCCCCAAATGCAGCTCTAAAATCAGCCCCCACATTAACATTGAAAAGGCTGAGGGCCCCGAGATGAGGCATCAACCTCGGAGAAGTGAGAGTTATATCACTATCTGGGATCTCTGGGATGGACATTCCAAGTATGGATCTGATACACAAGCAAGATGATCTTTCATCAACAAGAGTAGTCCGAGTCCAGGTATGGACAAGTGGATGAATAGAAAATGTTTTTGTTGCTGCATCAAAGATGATCAACGAGTAGGCCTTGATTTCATTGGTGACATCAAAAAAGCTGAGAGAATTCCATTCCCCTGTAGGTCCAAGGAAATGAGACAGGAATTCCAGTGGTTCCTGCAATTCCTCTTTCGTGGCTGGCAACCACACTGGGAAACTGTACTGTGAAGCATGGCTAAACATGTCCTCTGAAATCCCAGTGTAATGAAGAAAAGAGCATAGCTGCAACAAGGTAGCTGCCAAGGGACTGAGCTTGTCAAAACTGATCTGCCATGTAGTGTAGACTGTCCAAGCATACTGATCATGAGACTGCCCTGGTTTTTCTTTGAGAAGTTTGGCTCGATTCTTCTGATACAGTCTCAAGTAACCATTGAGATCTTCGGATTTTGAGATGAATGCTCCAGCCTGTGCAATTCCCAGGGGTAAGAAATACAATTCCTGTTGATCAAATTGAGTTCCTTGCATGATATACTCTCAGCTGTCTGACCTTAACAATCTTAGCAGCAATCTGGACATTTTCTTCAGAGCTTTCTTTGGTTGCACTCCGAAGCAACAGAGCAATTGCATCTGCTTCCTCCATGTCAGACACTGGATAGTGCTCCCCATAAACTTTCAATTCAGGATTGCGAGAGGTAATGATGATGTTTCCGTGGTCGCACAGCGGGAAGAACTTATTCAAGTTGATTCCTGGGTCATCAGCATTGTCAAAGAATAAGAGCCATTGCCCATGCTTTGACTGAAGCCATGTCAAAGCATCTTGTGCTGAGTCACCAACACTTTTGGACATAGCCATGTTCTTCAAGCCTGTGTTGATTGTGTCCAGTGTGCTTGCATCCACAAGAAAAATGTCCGAGAAGCTGTGTAATGGATTTAGCAAGACTCGCTTTGATTTGAACTGTGCAACCAACTTTGCGGATGATTCCTTGATGTATTTGAGAGCAATCTGTGTCTTTCCGGCTCCTCCCAGGCCATGTAGCACATAAATGAGCTGTCTTCCGGAAGCTGTATTGAAGAATTGGTGCATTTTGTCCAAGATTGTTTGTCTGCCCTGAAAAATCCTGGATGGAGGGGGACAGTTGTTGATAGTCTGAACTGCAGTGACCATAGCGAAACCTTCAAATGATCAGCTTAGTGTCCACATGTCTTGTACAAAATGAGACCTACTAGGAGCTGTGATAATGGTGTGAATCTCATCCACCTTGAAATTTGTTTCCACAACTGCCATCAGCTGAGATATCATTAGAACAGAGCCTCGAGGTTGTGGCAAATTTGAGTGATAGTTGCCTTGAGTTTTGAGCATAGTGCTTGAATCTTCTGCTGATATCCTGCAATCTCATCTGCCGTGCTGCTTGAATTTACAAATTCTTTCACTCGTCCCCGAAACCCTTTTGATTGGTCCTGCAAATTCTGTACCACAAGGATTACCGCTTCGAGATGGCTGAATGGGAGTGGTTTCAATTCAGAAAGCACAGGAAAGACAGGTTAGTACTGCACCTTTCAAGTTCCTCACACAGGACTTTGAACTTAACAGCGGCAGTATTCCCATGGGTCAAAATCTGGTCATGAAGAATTGTTATGATTTCCGTGGTAGTGTTGCACAGCTCTTTCAAGTCCTCGCGATTCTTCTTGACTTTCTAAAGGTTTGAGATGAGTGCGAGATCATTGGAATACAAGAGCCAGACCTCTATTGTCTCCAGAAGGATTACGACAGTCCCAGAGACTCCTTTGATGTACGGAAATGGAGCGCATTCCGACGCCGTCGTGATTGTCCTGGCGGTAAGGATTGCGGGGGCTAACCACTCTGACTTTGATTTTGAAGGAGTCTTCTTTCCCACTACGGGCGGAGTGACGTTCGGCGAGGGGGTAGACATTGTGGAAGAAGACAAGGACACGCAAGCCTCAGCGACAAGGCATTCTGTCAGATCACTATCAACCGAAGTCGTGTTCCTCTTGCCTAGGGGCGAGTAATGTGGAAGTCGCAAAACATTCAAAATCTGGAACGAAGGACATCGACTCGAGTCTAGATCTTGGACTGCCAAAATCAGGAACCGCAACGACTCCACCTGGTGCCGTGATGGAGGAAAATATTATATATTCATTTTCGAAAGAATATTGAAACGTCTGGTACGTCTGCAGAAAACGTCGTCCGCTGGCATCGACAGATAATTTTCCTCCCCGCTCAACGCTCCAGCCGCCGTCGCTTGCACACTCTACGATCCACGCCACATCTTACTTGAAGTACGCAGGAAGCTCTCAAGGACATGCCGGACACGCAGCTCGTCGTGGAATGAACTACTCGCCCCACCGCGCATGCGCCGTCTCTGTCACGCAGGACAGAGGACAAATAGATGTGTAAGCGTGTGTCGTCCTCGTTCCTTGGCGCGTCACATCGCTCCCTGGCGACGCATGCCCCACTGGCCGCTGCCGGAGCAGACTGACTGCCGCGGCGCAAGTACAGACACCACGTGCAGAATCCAAGACCTGCACGCACCCGTAGGATGCAGAGCGAGCGCAGCCACAGACCGCGGACGCCGTGCGCATCACCACCGCTGGTCCCTCGTCATCGAATGGCGATCCAGCCCCACCACACGCTGTCACCTCGTCCACAACCAGATCGAGGGAGAGAGCCGACGCGATGAGAGACTCGCTCGGGTCGGGCGGGGCTGGGCTAGCATCCCCCACCGCCTCACGCCGCTCGCCGCTGACGACGCCATCTGGCTCCTCAGCTCCCCCGCCCCCCCCACCTCTTTGCTCCCCAGCTCCCCCCCCTCTTTGCCCACTCTCCAAAAGAAGGACAAAAAGAATATAAAAAAGGATAAACAAGCGCACACGGCTTCCCCCATCCCGACGAGCCGACGCCACACCTCCCCGTCTGCGACTGACCGCATGAAGGAGGAAGGAAGGCAGACGAGCGCGCAACGGCTGGCTCGTGCTCGTCTGCAGCGCCGTAGATGTACACCACGCACCACCGCGCTGGGATGCCGACGACGTCTGCATCGAAACCCGTGTGTGCGGGGAGGACGACGATGCGGGCCCCCACGACCGCGTGCGCAACGGCGTGCGGGAGGGAGCAAAACAAGTAAAGAAAGGTGTGCGTTCGTCACTCGAGCATTCAAGCAAAGTATCCCGCAGCCGCGCGACGTCGGGGAAGAGGGTCTTGTGTGGTGCGGATTCGGTGCAGGACTGTGCCAAGGGGTCATTAGTATACCTCAAAGCATATATCAAAGGGAAAAGGGAAGGAGAGGAAAGAAGGGGGAAGGGAGTAGCGCGTCGAGTCGAGCGAGAGATGATGGAAGTATCGAGCAAAGAGAAAAAGGAAAGGAATGTGGGATGTAGGGTAGATCCGAGCGTAGCGAAGCCCAGCATCGACAATGAGGTGGGAGAGAAAGCGAGGCGGTGAGACCCAGGGAAACGATTAAGCGGCTTAACATGTGCCCGGGACAAGGCACAATGCAACCCCACGCTCGCCTGCAGCGCGACAGTCAAGTCGCGCGCGGCGAGCACACAGATCCCAGCAGCTACCTGCAGGTTCATTCTGCTGTGCACCATCCTCGCAGACAACCAAAATCGCGTGCGGCGCGAGCATACGAAGGAGCGCCACTGAAACGGGTGCTCAGTGTCTAGGGCTGAAGTGCGAAATGATATGGGATCCGACGGACTGAATGCAAGTGCTAGTGATGCTAAAAACAACACTAAAAACCCACAACAACCAACCAAAACCCTACAATCCACAAGTCGGTGCTAGCGCTAGATCCCTCTGACGAGGTCGGGTCGTATTGAACACAAGTGTAGGTTCAAGGGAACCAGAAGTTGAAGTTCTTTGTCGGGAAGTGCGCACTTCGTATTCTCGTCCAAGCGAGAATAGGAAAGGTACAAGTGGAGAATAAGTGTTCTTTTGGAATGATCCCAAAGACGCGCTGATTCGTGTGGTAGATATAAGTTTCTCAACTATAAACAAGTAACGACTCGTGGCCGATGTGGTGGTTTGGTTTGTAGGTGCCGTGTTCTGTAAGTCCGATGTTCTGGGTGCCGTGTTCTGGGTGCCGTGTTCTCACTAGAAGTATTGTGCCGTGTTCTCACTAGAAGTATTTCCGTATCCGTAACTTGTAAAATTGAACCAAACTCCAATCCTGAAGTAAGCTCTAGGTGACAAGTCCCAAATCCACCGACGTAGCACCTATCGCAGAGATAGACAACTACTAGCTAGGGCGAGATTCAGTACCGTACATGCTAGAACCGTCCTCCTTATATACTCCTCTATTATAGCTTACACTACGTTGATTACTTGACTTCGGGAAAAGTAGGTAGGTATGTAGTCAAATATCTGATATCACATGCGTCCGTGACTATATTGTTTTCGGAAAGACTCGGGTTCGTCTGGCGTTTGACAGCCTCCTGGTTGCGAATTAATCCCCTTAACAATTGATACCCCTCTGAGGAGTTGACTGCACAATTCTCCAGACAAGCCTCAAGTGCTACTTTGCTCTCCCTCTGATAATGCCTTTGGATTCGTCTTGTGGCTGCTTCCAGCTCTTGATAGACACCCTGATCTCCATATATGGGTTCCTGGTTCAGGTATTGATGTAATATCAATACGAACTTCTTCTTCCGGCAAGATGTGATCTCGGACCGCCTGCTCAGCAAATCCCGATTATCAGCATCTCAACCTCGACTCGTCTTGCCCGAAGTGCCGAGTGGTCACGTGATACAACACGTCGCGAGCTCTGACATAAATAAAGGACAACAGTCGCAAGTTCTGTACTTGTTCATGTGTTTTGAGGCTAACTCAGATTCCCCAGAGTGGATCTCCTAAGTCCTTTGATGTGTGACGTATTGCAAGAGAAGCGTTCCTATAATATAGTACTTGCTGATCCCATGAAAGCTGTTTGATCGACTTGCGGCAGTATGTACTTTCCGCCACATAGTCCAGCTGGCTCCCAATTAGCCATTGCAACCTGAAGTGCCAAAGTGCTACACAGCCAGGACTGCTGTTAGCGTTCCGATGCGCGTGTCTGAAGTTGTAACTTGCGAAAAATTGCATTTTCACTAGTGTTCATTTGCACGGCTTATCACCGCCTCGAACAGCCATACCGCGCACATCATTGACACAACGTCCACAACGCTTGGGCAGATATTGTATCGCTCCCCGCCATCCGCTCGTACGGGGGCACGCGCAGGGCACCCATCCACGAGTCGTGCCAGTGCGTGTATGTGCCCAGCTCCTCCGAAGCACCACCCCGCCGTCGGCGCATTAGCATGTAGCGCGAGCACTCCACCACCCGCGCGCCATGCACCCACGCGCCGACTTCTTGCCCCGAAGGAACACGAAGCGTGCGGTGCCTATGAGGAAACTGCGGGGAGCAGCCATCAGGAAATTCGGGAAATTCTTGTTTGAAGTTGTGTGGATGCCAATTCTCGGCAATATTGATCCGACGTTTGCAACGGCTTGTCAGACATTGTAAAATCGCCATCATCTTTGCGGCTACTTGCAATCCTTGCACAGTCTGTGAGAAGATTATGAAACGAGAGAACATTTGGGACGCAAATGCAATATATATCAATTCTGGCACACTCCTGTGCGTTTTAGTTTTACGCATCTATCGTGATCGAGCATATACTACACGCGTTCATTTGAGGAATAACGGACAAATACACCTACAGAGCAGTAAACGGGCAGGACTGGAAGGCGCCGAAGAAACTTCTGACTTGGGGGGCTCCTTGATCTCGTACCACCATCATCTCCGGATGATGGCGATGCGACGACATGGAACACCTCCCCCCTGCAGTGCGCAGGGTAGAGGCAAGTACGCCCCTACCGCGATCAGCGGCTGGACGAGAGTCTAAGAAGCACGTAGGGCCTGCGGACGCCATGAGAGGGTCCAAGTCGACGAGAATTAAAAATAAAAATAAATTTATCTACACAGAGGAAAAAAAACCTCCCTGAAACTACCATGTCGGACATCACGAAAAGCACGCCAGCTCAACTGAACACCGACGAGCTTACAGCCAACGCCGGAGACCTGCACGACGTGGTCGCCACGGACGTAAAAAGTTAAAATAGAATTACGACGCTTGACGGTTCTATATGCGTCCTACGTCCCACGGATAGACATCTTCCTCTCCTCTCTTCGCACCACCACGACGATCGAACGAGCGAGCCAACGACGACAACGATGGACTTCTCCAGCGCCCCCAGACCCACTACCAAACTGGGGTAACTCACTGCTATATAGGTGAGCACGTGTGAGCTCGCACGGTTAAGCGAGGAGAGTTAAAAGGACGAAAGCCCCCAAAACTCCCTTTTCCTTATACCACAACCTCGAACCCAGTAAAAACCGCCTACGGCCCCAAAAGTGCGTAACAAAAATAATACCACCTACCCTCCCTCCCTAAAGAGTGCCCAGTACACTGGCAGACCCCGCCACCACACTCGCTAAATTCGCAAAGCCGGACGACGGCACTTTCCGCCTCCCTCCCAGCAGGAACAACGGCCCTCGGGACACCCCAGCGACCCGCAAGTCGTATCGCGTAACCACCGCTCCCTTTGCCGGCCCTTCCCGCGGTCCTAACTCACTCGAAACCACCTCCGCACTACCGTTCGACTACGGAAGTAGCGACGACGAGACCCCGCTCGACCACCTCGACCTCGCCTCCCCCTCCAAGCGCCCCATCCGCAGCAACCCTCGTACCCGTGCTCACCGCAGCATCTCGCCAACCCCGAACGACAGCAGCATGAACGTCGACGACGTCTTCGGCCAGAATTACGGACAGGTAGGAGGCCAAGGCTTCCAGTTCATCACACCTCCGCCCGCATCCCCGCCGCCGCCTCCGCCGCCCCCGCCGCCCCCGGCTGCAGCACCTCCGGGCCCCCGCCCCCGCCCAGCTTTTCGGCGCCGCGAACATCATCTTCAACAATGTCGCGAACGCCATCGCTATCCAGACGCCGGCCGACCTCGCCCTCCTCAACCATGCCGTGGTCGGGCGCGAGGACAACGGATACCTCGGGACCCAAGCACCAATGGACACCCCGCCGGTGAACGCCGAGGGCAGGACCACCATTCAGCGGAACGACGGCACCAACCCGAACCTCGTCCTCACCGTCAACCAGGTCTTGCACGGCATCCACCCCACCCAGCGCGTCTTCATACAGGAGAACTGGAACAACATTTTAATGTTCGTCATGTTCCTTGGAGGTAAACATATCCTGCCCAGGTGCCAGTGCCAACGACTCACGAGATGCAGGTCAAAGCTTCTTCGCGAAGTATGGCAACGTCATCAACGACGTGTACGACGCCCTCTCGGGATATCACGCATTCAACCGCGAGCTCGTTGACATTTACCACGCGGTCCCCGACGGCGAAGAACCAATCGTGTCGTGGGCGCCTACGGCGGGCCCAAGGTGCTCATCGCGCATCTCAAGCATGAGGGGATGGCCCAGACGCACGCGATCAAGACCGTCCTCAGCGGCCAGCGCACCTTCGCGTGCATGGAAATACTCGGGTGGCACGCCGTCAACCTGGAGGAGGCCGTCGGCCTACGCGACTACGCCCTCGCGAGCTACGCCGTCAGCACCTGAGGGAGCAACCCCGCCTTCATTGAACGATACGCGCGCGGCGGGGCGAGGAAGCTCTTCTTCGAGACCCCCCGAGCTCGTGCAGGTACGTACGCATACTACCACCTTCCATACAGGACGCTAACGACAATCCAGGAGGGAGACCAACAGACCCAAGCCCTCAGCAACGCCTCCCTGCAAGAGCGGATCGAGGATCTGGTGTGGACCATAGACGCCAAGTACTTCAACCACGAAACCGACCCCATCGTCACGATCTACATGCGCCCCATCACCGACAACCCCGCCAACCACGAGCGCATCGCGCGTCTGATGCGCCCACGCTCTTTCCACATGGGCCCACTCTCCTTCACCCCCAAGGCGTACCACAACGAGGCGCCCGAGTGTGTCATCTGCACCTCCGGCGACCACTTCGCCTATCTCTGCCCGTTGACACGCCTGCCGGCGTTCTGGGGCCCCAAGAAGCAAATCTCCCGCCACACCGAGGGCATCCTCGCCCGCGCCCGCGGTCGTGGACGTGGCTTCGCGCAGGGCGCTTTTGCACGTGGAGGCCCGCGCGGACGCGGCCATGCTCAAGGTCGAGGGCGTGGAGCCCCGACCCGCGGTGTTCGTGGTGGCCGTGGCCGCGGCAACGCGTAGGTACCTGGATCGTCTCTTCCCCTGTCATTCTGTCCGCCCAATCCCACGCTGCTGGATTCGAGGGTAACACATAGTTATGTCGTGCTACCATTATACCCCTCCGCCGTATTGTACACTGTCACTCCCTCCTGTCAATAGTATTTGTTTGCCGCTCTCCCATCGTGTGCTGTCTGAATTGGAGAAATGCAAGTAGAGCAAACCGAAAGTGGAAATGGAATTACCAAGAAAGGAAATGGGGAATACAGGAGCGACGGCTGAACGTCGGGCGGGCCCGCGAACGAAGCATCTCACAATGTTTTGTTTGCGAGTACGCCTACCGTTCGCGGGGACAGTAGACGACCCACCACGCCTGGTTCTGGGACCAGAAGAAGACGCGCACAAGGAGCGCGCAACTCGAGCCCGCCAAATATACTGGCTGTGCTTAGGCGTGGGACAGGAAACGGGTGAGAGTCTGGGCGTGATGAGAAACTTCAGGGAGGGGAAACTCACCCTGAGGTGGATCATCGTGCAACAACGGTGGGGTTCCACGGAACCAGGGTCCGCTGGCCAGATTAAACTCTGGTATGTTAGCCGCTGCCCGACACACTCCCATGAGGTGTGCCGAGCAGCATCTAGCAACCCAACAAACCTTAAGGCAAGCCCCCGGCGACCTTTGCGCGGTCGACGGGGGGTCTTACACATCGCAACAGACACTACTAACATATCAATTAACAACACTACAGCTGAAATAAGACCGGGACGGAAAACGGCGGACACTACGACTGGAGGGAGAGACGACTCCGCTCCCGGTCGTCTCCCCGTGGAAGGTCGTAGTGCAGGAGGGAGGTTGGCTGAAGGCCGCTCGGAGGCGAACCGGGACGGCTACCAACCCTTTGGGGAAGGAAGTCCCCGGCGAGTCGATGAGGAGCGGCTCGACGCAACTCTGGACCCAGACCGCGGACCAGGGGACACCAGTATGGGCGCTGGTGAACGGTACATTCACCGGGCTGAGCAACAGCACCAACCCGCTGTAGGCCGAGGCGCAGTCAATGCGCATGCTCAAGCAAATGAGCAACAGGTTGTAAATAGCCAAGACGGGATGAACCCACCCGCCCTGAATCCCAACCACGGGACACCCTTCCTGCAACCGGTACCCAACTCCCAACCACCGCAGAACGATGTGCCGCCTCCTGCGCATGACGGGCATGGAAATGAAGGGAACCTCTTCCTCCAACCGATACCTAATGACCAGGTGCCTCGTAATGACACACCACCTCCCGCGTATCACATGCCCTTCGACGGGAACCTGTACGATGACTTCGAAGAGCCGGAAGGTCAGCCTCGCTTCGGCGGACGCCACAAGCCGCCACCGAAGAGTAAGAAAGCCTTGAAGGCGTCCCTGAAAATTTCAGGCCTGAATATTAAAGACGATAAGTGGTACAGAGTGTGGCAGGAAATGCGGGAAACACGCACAGCGGTGATGATTGTAGGCGAAGCACACATGGACGATGCATTGAGATCACAGATGAATACACTGTTCGCGAGACAGCTACGTGTCGAGTTCACACCGGACCCAATTGCGCCGCGAGCGAGAGCCGGACTCGCCATTGTGCTAAACAAGAGTTTAGTACTAACGGAAGGCGTGAAAACATGGGAAATAATACCAGGTCGCGCGATGTTACTAGAAATGAAGAATGTCGACGGAAAAAACTCCGCTGTCAATACTCGGAGTCTACGCGCCAAACGCGCCCAGCGAAAATGCGGACTTTTGGAGAGCCATCATAGCGTGGTTCTGAGTGCACCCAACTGTAAGGCGTCCCGACTGTATGGGCGGCGATACAAACATAGTGGAGGCACCGATTGATAGGCTGCCAGCGCACGCAGACAACGTGAACGCGACAGACGCACTAGATGGATTAAAAGAATACCTACGGCTTGTTGATGGATGGCGAGAAACCTACCCTACGACCTGCGCGTACACATACCACCAATCTGTCGCGCAAGGCGGTTCGCAGTCACGGGTAGACAGGATCTACATCCGACGTGACTTGTTTGACAATACCTTCGAATGGGGAATGCAGTCGGTAGGACTGATTACAGACCACCACATGGTAACGGTGCGTCTGACCACGGCGAGCGCCCCGACCATTGGCCATGGCAGATGGGTCTGGCCGGCCCACATTATTCGAAATAAGGTGCTAGCGGAGTTCATCCAAGAGAAGGGCCTTAGACTCCAAAAGGAACTTGAAGTCGTCGCACGCTGGCCCGAGAGAGACCCGGAGTACAATACCCAGACACTGTGGATGAAATTCAAACTTGACATAGGTGAAGAAGCCAGGAGAATCGCGAAAAAAGTCGTACCAAAAATCATAGAAGAGATCGCGGACATCGAGAACAAGATTGACATCATCCTAAAAGACAGGACACTGAATGAGGAGGAACGAACACTCTCCTGCGCGGTCCTAGTGGAAAAACTGACCCAACTTCAAAGAAGGAAACACACAGACTCGCGGTTGGACGCCCAAGTACGAAACAGACTCGAGGGCCAGATGATAGGGCGATATTGGTCAATGCTGAATAGAGAAAACAAACCAAGGGAAGTGATCCATAGGCTTCGTAAACCGGGTGACCCAGAGGCAGAGCCGCAGTACGAGACCAATTCAAAAAACATGGCGTCCATGGCAAGAGACTACCATAAAAAACTCCAGGCAGACCGGCCGGCGAACGCGGGAACCGCGGATGGACGCAGAGTACGAGAAGAAAAAATAAATATAGTGCTAGATCGAGTCCAAACGACAACCACCGCAGAACAGACAGAAGAACTTAAGAAGAGACTCACATTAGATGACGTGAGGAACGCGCTGAGGCAATCCGCGAATTTCAAGGCCCCCGGCCTGGACGGTATAACGTATGAAGTCTGGAAGATCCTGAACTCCCGATACGAGACCGCACTGAAAGACGAGAAACCTGCTTTCGATATCATAGGGGCCATGCATAAGGTCTATAACAATATAGAAATAAACGGCATGGTGAAAGGCACAGGTTTCTCACAGAGTTGATGAAATAAAAGCAGCTCTACTTAAGTTTTAGGCGGTCTAGACCGGCAAGGAACTGAAGTTGTATACAACTTAAGTTCTTTGCCCAGCCTGCTAATTTGCCCTATACACCCCCTCCGCGGGCCATTGTTAGTTGGCACTTAAGTTCCCAAAAACTAAAGTCCAACGACTTTAGTCGTACGCCGCAACTTAAGTTCCACCACCCACTTAAGTCACACAGCACACAAGTCCCATCGGGACGACTTAAGCCCCATGCAACTTTAGCACAATCTAATGAATTGAAAGTTGAGTTACGCCAAATGATACTTGTAGCTGTGCAACGGCTAGCAGCAAGTGACGCACAACTTGTGTTTTAGCGATGAATTGACCAAATAAAGAAGCCCACCCCCAGAGCGCCGAGGTGTCTTTCAAGAACGGCGGGGACCATCTATACACACACACCTATTTGACCGGTGAGTATTCAGAGAGAAATGATAGCCGGAATGTAGCGTACCAGGGAGCCCGACTTCAGTTCAATGCCTGCAGTGCTATGCACAGTAATAAATATCAAACATGACAAGGGCAGTAGTGAGTACTAAAGAAAAAGACAGTCCAATTGACGTACCCAACACTACTAAGCTACACCGGATGCTGCTGGAGACGGGTGGTTGGCCAATTTGGGGCGAGAGCGAGTGGATGAGATCATTGAGATGCAATACCCGGGAAGAACTGCAGGAAAGATTAATGAACAGCAGCCAGATGTAGACAGGGTAGCGGGGCGGGGTTGATGATGCTGAGGTGGGTGGCATGGTGGTGGTGGAAGAGAAGACGTGTCGTGCGAAGTCAGACAATAGAAATGATGGCATCAATAGGTCCAAACAATGGTCCGCCGGTGCCTCATAGCCAACCGCTTCTCTCTTCCATACCACCACTAGTACATCATGCCCTGCCACTCAGCATGTTTGCTGCCATTCTTCTTAACCCTCTCTGATCTCACCCTGGGGCTGGGACCCTTTCAACTTGGTGCTGTCAACCGATCAAACTCAGAAGTCTACCTCAGTGGCAAGTAGCAAATCATTTTGGTGAGACATTAAACAAGTAGTGACTTATGTCTATTGGGTTTTCCAGGATTTCAGTTCAGAACACACTGCAGCTTTTTCTACGTTCAATGGAGTCCGGCGAAAACTGCGATGGCAACGCTGTGAAGCTTTGAAGGCGTATCAGGCAAGGTGTGTTTCCCTTTCTTTACTTTTTTACCCGTGGCACAGAACTGAAGGCTCGCGCCAGAACCTGAGTTTCTGCAGAACTGAAGTACTGAAGTCTCAGCGTCGAACTTAAGTTCTACCGAACTTAAGTTTTTCGCTGGAACTTACGCTTTCGGGTGGAACTTCACTTCTACACTGACGTACTAACTTTACAAAGATCTGTATCGCTGCAGCATGGGCTCGAGTTTGTGTATTGACAACTTAAGTTCACTCCACAACTTCAGTTCATGTGAACTTAAGTTCCTCGTCTAGTCATATATCATAGCAGCTGCTACATTGGTGGGATTACGGGGAAATTTATATACATAAGAACTTAAGATCTATACAACTTCAGTTCCTTATCGGTCTGGACCACCTACAACTTAAGTGGAGCTAATAAAGTATTTGAGAGTTGGATGTGCCCGCTTTACAAGAAGAACGACAGAGCAGAAATCGCAAATTACAGACCTATCTCACTGTTGAATACAGACTATAAAGTCTTCACAAAAGCATTGACTATCAAGCTAGCAAGAATAGCGCCTGACCTCATACATCCGAATCAGGCGGGCTTTGTGCCGGGTCGACAAATTAGGGACCAAGTGTGGTTGACCAAAAGAATTATCGAATTAGCGGAAGCTACAGAGAACAACGGAGTGATTGTAGCATTAGACCAAGAGAAGGCTTACGACAAGATCGAACATGATTACCTGTGGAGAAAACTCGCAAAATACGGAATTCCCAATGAATTCATAAACACTATAAAGGCTCTGTACAGTGACACGTACACATATGTTATAATAAATGGAGAAATGAGCACTCACCCCTTCAGAGTAACGAGAGGGGTGAGGCAAGGGGACCCCCTCTCATGCCTCCTTTTTGACCTCGCTATCGAGCCGCTGGCAGAATCCCTACGGCAGTCGACATTAGTGGGAATAAAAGTGAGAGGAAAGCAGGAAAGATTAATCACAACGCTATTTGCGGATGACACGATTGTATACCTCGATGACAGCGACGATTTTGGAACGCTCCTGCAGGTCCTCGATGAGTGGTGCGTTGCGGCAGGAGCAAAATTTAATATATCAAAGACCGAGATGATCCCGATTGGCACACCGGACCACCGAGACCGTGTGAGGGCGAACCGTTTTGTTAACGGTCTTGGCGGGACACTGATTCCCGACCACATTAAGATTGCAGGCGAAGGCGAGCCCATTAGAACTCTTGGTGCCTGGGTTGGGAACGGTGTGGATCAAGTAGATACTTGGTCACGCACCCTGGAAAAAATAGATGCTGCACTTGAAAGGTGGGAGCTCGGACACCCGACCATGGAAGGACGAAGATTAATAATCTTGATGGTTGTCGGAGGCATGACACAGTATCTCGCCACTGTACAAGGGATGCCAGACGATGTCGAAAAACGTCTTGAACGAAGAGTCCGGGATTTCCTCTGGGCTGAGAAAGTGAGAGTCAGTGTAAATAAAGAAACAGTGTATGCACCGGCCGATATGGGAGGGAAGGACCTCCTTGACATTGTAGCCCGAAACGAAGCCATCGCCGTGACATGGCTGAAGACATACCTGAGTTTCGGACCGGACCGACCGCTATGGTGTTTTGTCACGGACGAGATCCTAGCAAAGAAGGTGCCGCTCGGCGACTTCAATGTAGACGAAGCCATGCGAGTAAATGCATACCTCCAAACGTGGGCACCATACCAATCCTCTTGGGACCTGGGGAGTAAGGACCTCGCTGGGATAATCAGTGTAGGAAAGAAATACGGGGTAACAATAGATAATATTGCCGTATCCCGCAAGAACCAAGGTGATATGCCAATCTGGTACCACAGATTCTCCGACGGGCACAGGCCCCTATTTAACTCGCCCCGCGCAGTAGTTGCGTGTTTAAAAGAGAAACACCATGTGCGCTCGGTGAGGGATGCGGAACAACTCGCCCGGAAGCTTGGAACTCCGGGCCACCAGAACGAGGTTTATTGCAGGTGCTCGTCTTGCCGAGTAACGAGAACAATCACACGCTGTATCCATCCACATAAATGCTATGTCAAAGCTCTGGCAATGCTAAACTCACTGGATGAGAAATGGGATCCAAGGCATATGCAGCCTGAGGACTACGAGGGCGAGGGACCACAAGCCCAGAACGACGACCTGAACACATTAGAGTTTGACGCCCGGGTCACGACACACGGAACGCTGGCCGACACTTTTAGAATCTTTACGGAAGGGTACGAGAATGGAACTTCCGCCGCCCCGGACACTAGTTTTGAAAACAATCCAGGCCCGGAAACAACGGTGTACACGGATGGCTCTGCGCTAAACAACGACACAATAAACGTTGTGGCCGGCGCAGGAGTATATTTTGGAGATGATGACCCGAGAAACAGGGCACTCCGGATCCCAGATGAGATGCGCCCCTCAAACCAAATGGGTGAGCTATTAGCGATTAAAGAGGCGGTAACACTGGCCCCGCTCGAAGCCCCCCTTAGAATCTTCAGTGACTCAAGATATGCGATAGAAGGACTCACAAAGAACCTCCAGAAGTGGCAGGATGACGGGTTTTACACAATATTGAATGGCGACGCAATCGAATTAACGGCAGCAAAGATAAGAGAAAGAAAGGCTAAAACCACCTTCACCTGGGTTAAAGGCCACTCGGGGAACGCCGGGAACGAAGCCGCCGACGTACTTGCGGGGCAAGGAAGCCGCAAGCCTGTTGCTGACACGATCAGCACGATGGCCTTCCATTCCCTCATCCTTCCAGGCGCGAAACTGAAGACAATGTCACAATCCAAAGCGTACAAAATTATATGCGAGCTTCAGAGACGTAAGCCAAACTATAAAGCTTTGTTAGAGCGCAGAGCGACAACGGAGAATATTGAACTCGCCAAAGCCGCTGCCGCCGGGATTGGCAACGAGCCGCCGCCCTCAAGGAAAATCTGGCGATCGACCAAACACAAGGACATCTCTAGGAGCATCCGCTTCTTTTTGTGGATGCTGATTCACGGCGGCTACAAGGTCGGGAAATTTTGGGACAGCATACCAAATAATTCGCACAGAGGCCGATGTGCTGGCTGCGGAGTCCATGAATCCATGGAACACATCCTTACTGAGTGTGAAGTGCCTGGTCAGAAACAGGTCTGGAATCTTGCTAGCGAGATGTGGAAAATGAAAACAGGTGATGAGTTAAAGCCCACGGTGGGGGAGATAATGGCCTGCGCCGTGACGAAGAAAGGTGATGTTGGTTCAACACGGCTGTACAGAATTCTTGTCTCGAAAACGGCGCACCTCGCGTGGCGTTTGCGGAATGAGCGGGTCATCCAGGAGAAGGCCCCGGCATCGGAGAGGGAAATCCGAAATCGTTGGCTAAAGTGCATAAACAACCGTCTAGCGATAGACTGTGCGCTGACGAATAGCGCGAAGTGGGAAAAGAAGTCTATGAAAGTATTGTTAGTGAAGTCAACTTGGAAGAAAGTACTTAAAGATGAACATCTACTCTCGAAGGCTTGGCCCAGAGTAGGCGGGGTTTTAGTGGGTATCGGTTAAGTCAACGATGATAGCTGACGGCGGCAGAAATGTCGCCCGAAAGCTTGAGTTGACACGGCGAGGAGGGCGAACCGGTGGCAGAAATGCCGCCGGGACGCCTGAATCAACGTTACCGAAGCCCCACACGAAGTGCTGAGAGCACGGTGCGGTAGCGCATTTCCTCACGAGATTGGTTATTTTTGTCTGGCCGGGTTCCAAGTCCAAGGCCTCAAATCGGCGGGTGGGAGGTGACCGACTATGTCGGCCCGGAAGTGTCTTTGAATCGCTCGCGACTCGGACACGGATGGGGAAGCATGAAGGAGTAACCAAGATTGCCCTCACGTCTCCCACTATTCAAACGCTCCTCAAAAAAAAAAAAAAAAACTGACTTCAAATGGGCTGCCGGGCGTAGTCAAGCCGACTCAAGCGATTGTTGATCATGATCATCAAGTCGCGTTGACATCTGCACGCGGACTGATGCACTTCGAGTTGCTCTTGCCTTCTCCCACCATCTTCCCTTTCTCCCCACTTGCTCCCCACTCCCTTCTCAAGTCATTGTCTTCGTCGCAAGCCTTTGATTGCCAGGACTTCTAGCAGCCCAAACCTCATGAATTGTTTACACAAGCCCTCAACCTCAAGCGCTCCAGACTCATGCAATTACCGGGACCTGTGACGCAGGCCCTTGACCCTCAAGACTACCTCTCAAGTCACTCGTATGTTCAAGACCTCAAGGCCTCAAGTCCTTCAAGTCCTTCAACCCTCAAATCCTTCAACCTTCTTCAAGCCCCAATCTTTCCGTTCATACAGGTAACAGAAGCACACAGAATAATTATGAAGAGAATATATTTCAAGTGTATGCTAAGTACAGCACGGTTGCGTCCAGTAATGAACAATGTCGAGAGTAAGAACTCACCGTCATTCCCAATTAAAACAATATCCTGCGCTGCTTGCGCGCTCACAATAGTGGCCGATGACTCTGTTGCGATGTTTTGCAGACTAAGGTGGGCTTGAGCATTGATGGTGTTGCGGCTCGACGTCTCGAAGAGTTTGTAGCAGGCTGCGACTCGGGGAAAACTAAATGGTGCAATGGGGGGTGATGGCCTGGCTAGCTTGAGTACCTTAAATGGCCTTGGAATCTCTTCTAACACATTATCTGCCTTGCGTGCTCTATGAAATGTGCGGATATTGCGAACATTGTCAATGGGCGCACGCTTGCCATAACACAATATATTGTATGTCACAATTATTGTGAAGATTGCGAGCCTTGCTGTTATATCCAAGCTACAGATAAGTGGGCCGACCGACCAGTCGGGCGGAGTTCCGAGATACCGGAGAGCGGAGTCGGAACGGAGCGGAGTGACGGAGTCGGGGGGAAAGGGTGACCGGAGGATCGGATGACGCTACACCACTAGAGAGCAGGATGAGCGTTACTACCCTTGGCCTCGGAGTACGGGATAGACGAGACGGAGCTCCGAGTGAAGTTCCGGAGCGTTAACTCAGATTACTTGCAGGGAGTGCGAAGCAACGTTAATAATAAATCTGAAGTACAGTGCTGTAGTCTAAGTGATTAAATACTAAAGGGTCTTATTGTAATACGGAAAGGAGATATGTAAGGTTCCATGCGGAAGTAACAATAAGGTTATATCCGAAAGGGGTGGAAGAAGTCAGGTGACTTGGAAGAAGTAGTTTGGACAATAAGTAAGAAGTCCTGAGCGAGGCAGACAATAAGGATGTCGCCTTATGGCGCGATACGGACTTCTGAAGGAAGTCCGCCGCGCTCCGTCGTTCCGTCTCCGCTCCGACGGAGCGGAGCCCGGAGTTAACGGAGCCATTCGGCCATCCTCGGACCTAGGTCCGAAGGATCAGAACATGGATATAACAGTATCCCCCTCTTGGGTTCGACTCCCTAGGCGAACCTCAAGGGTCCGGAAGAATACTGCGTGAATGATCGTGAAATGGATTGTGGATAATTTAAAAATTGATGATGTGGAAATTCGCCAAATTTCTTCTGAGTCGCCAAGTGATCACGTGCACGATCACGTGTCCGATGTCGTAAGTTGTTGACAGCAATCTTTTTCACTTCTCCTCCTACCGCCACCACCAACCACTCCGCAGCCACCAACCTATGTCGAACACCACCAGCACCCAGGCAGGAGCACCCGGAGGAGGGAACGAGGGAAACGGCAGTGGAGCGAAGGGGAACGGAGGAGGTCAAGACGGAACGGGGAAGGAGATGGTGGCGAGCGAGGAAGAGCGCCAGCGGGCCACGGCCGAGGCGCAGGCAGCGCGGTCTGCACACGCGAAGCGTTTGCAGGCCCAGCTGGCTGCGTTGCAGCAGGCGCGTGAGGCCAAGTTGGCGGCGGCGAGGGAGTTGGAGGCGATGGGGGACGTCGTCGAGGACGACGAGCTCGCAACCATCGCGAGGAGGCTCTCGCTTCCTCCGGTGGAGCGAGTCATCGCGGGACCGACACGGCGTCGCGTCTCGGGGCGGACGGAGCGGACGGAGCGGACGCCGAGCTCGGACTCGGACGCGGGGTACGAGGCGGAGGATACGGAGGTGGACCAGCGGACTCCGGGTATGGAGCGCTTGGTTGGGGACGACCGTGAGTACCGCAATAGGTTCTTTTTATTTTATTCCTCTAATCTGATTTTGCAGGGTGTTTGGAGTGCCGCCTACACGACCACGCGTGTTACACGCCCACCAAGCCCGATGGATGGCGGACGTGTCCGCGTTGTCAGCGGGGGCACATCTCGTGTTCCCTGAACCCGACCACCACGCGCACGGTCCCTCGAGCCAAGAAACAGGCGAGCGGAGCGGGAAAGTCGGGACAAGGGAAGAAGAGGAAGAGGGCGGTGAAGCAACCGGCGGCGGAGACAAGTGCGCGGCCGGTCCGACAACTTCGGAGTCGGCGCACAGCGTCCCCGCGGCTTGGTTTGGGGTCCGGAGTGGGGACCGTCGACCGCGCTGCCGACGCAGCGCTCCGGGAGCAAGTTGCCGTCGTCCGACGGGAGCTTGCTCGTTTGGACGACTTGTTGGAGCGCCGGGGAGCGGGGGACGACGAAGAAGACCACCCCGACATCGCGGAGGCCAAGCGGAGGTCGCTTGAAGAACTCCAGCGGTCTCGGGTGGAGCGGTCTAGGCGCAAGAGCCGTCGTGTGGTAGAGAGCGAGGGAGAAGACGAGATGGAGGTGGACCAGCCACCGGTGCGAGGGTCCGCAACCCCAGAGCGACAACAATCCGCTCCGAGGCCACCTACGGTGGGTCCGCAAACGCCTGCGGTGACCCCGGGGCCCGACGCGGTACGGGAGGTAACCGCACCCGGACCCAGGATTGGGCGTTCGGAGCGCCTCGCTCCGCCGAACTGGGAGGCCCACCAATGGCCGAAGGTGGAGCCCGTGGACGCTCCCATCCCAGGGGGATCGGGTGCGCCCATGCAGAGCAACGTCGGGGCGCACCAGGTCGCACGGGAGCTGTTTCCCGGGACTCCGGAGCGCGGGACATCGACGCGGGCAGACGGCGGAGTGGCAGGGTCGACGGAGGGAGGAGCGGGAGCTCCGCCTGCAGAGTTGAAGGCGGAGCCGTTGGAGGGCGAGATACCCGGTGGAAGTGCGGACGTTCCGCCGTTCGATTTAGAGGCGGAACAGGAGGTAATTGCGGGGGAGATGAGAATGGTCTGGGTATTGGAGGATGACGACGATATGGACGTCGAGTAGATTTTTCTTTGTTGTTTTTTCTTGAAAAATTGTAAATAATGATCTGAACATAAACGGAGTGAATTGGAAACGGATCGGAGTGAATTAAAGCGGAACGGGGTGAACTCCGAAGCCACGGACCGATGTTTCAATCGGGTCCGGGCTTGTCGGGATAACGGAGGTGGAAATTCTCCAAATGTTCCGGAGCGTCGATGTCTTTAGAACCAACCCAGCTGTATTGGTCGTCGGTGTTTTCATAACCGAGCCACTCAACATAATAGCGGAGTTTGTCTGTCTTGAACCTCCGATCGTACTTGGAGTCGACGATTTGCTTGATTTCGTAATGCTCGTCGCCGTCCACGATCTCCACTGCCGCCGGAGGAGGTTCCTCGCGGCCGGGGAATGGATTCGGATGATGGGGTTCAAGTTGGGAGACATGGAACACCGGGTGTACCTGCGCGAGTGATTTCGGCAGGCGGATGGTGTAAGACGCAGCGGAAGGCTTTCCGATGACTTCGTATGGTCCGAGGAAGTTCTCGGAGAACTTGCGCGTCGGACGAGTCGTTCGGAGGAACTTAGCGGAGACGAAAACTTGATCACCAATCTCGAGTTTGGGGTCCGGAGAGCGTACGCGGTCTCCGGTCTCCTTATACCGAGTCTGGGCGTAGGTGATTTGTTCTCGGAGGAACTCGTGAAGTTCCTGCAAGTCCACGACATAGTTCCGGGCATAGACGTTCGCGACATCAACCTCCGGATGGACGGTGATCGCGGGGGTCATAGCCTTTGTTAGCGAAAAACGGAGAGATGCCAGTAGAAGCGTTCGGAGCATTGTTGAGAGCAAACTCGCATAGCGGAAGGAGTTTGTCCCAGTCGTCCTGCTGATAGGAGCAGAAGATCCGAATGTACTGTTCCACCGTCTGGTTCATCCGCTCGGTTTGTCCGTCGGCCGAGGGGTGATAACCGGATGTATAGTGCATCTTCATGCTGAGTAATTCGCCAAGCGAACGGAAGAAAGCGGAGATGAATTCCTTGCCCCGATCGCACGTAACATGCGACGGAACTCCGTGTTTAGAGAAAACATGGATAAGGAAGAGTTGGGCGAGTTGGACCGAGGTGATATAGATATCGCAGGGAATGAGAATAACCTGTTTTGACGCACGGTCCACGATAACCAAGATGGCATCGTATTCGCCAGATAACGGAAGTTGCTCGATGAAGTCCATAGAGATTGAATCCCACGGACGGAGCGGTACCGGAAGAGGTTTGAGAAGTCCGTACGGTCAGTGTCGCGGAGCCTTGTTCCGTTTGCATAGGATACACGAACGACAGTAGTCCCGAACGAATGTTCGGAGCTCCGGCCAAGTGTACTCGCGGCGGACAAGCGCAAGCGTTCTGTTCTGTCCGAAGTGACCGGCCAGGACATGGTCGTGCAGATACTGCAGGACACGCACGCGGAGTTGGTCCGGAGCGTCGCCTGGTACTGCAGGAACCCAAATGCGGGTGTCGTAGCGGAGCATACCGGAGTCGTCGAGTGTCCAGCGTGAGGGCTCCGGAGAGGTAGCGGAGTCGAGGCCAGCCGCTCCGATTGGATCAAGAGGTACGTTGGTCTTGATATCGGAATGAAGCTGGTCAACGTCCATGACAACCGATGCGCGTAGGACAATTTCTTCCAGGAATGTCGCTCGGAGTGACGCTCCAAGTTGATCTTGGGTGAAAATGGGGCGAAAATTGTGAGGATTTAATTGCGTGTAACGCGTATCCCCCTCTTTTGGATAGACGTCCCATCGTCTAGTTAAAGCGTCAGGTTTCCCTCCGAGTCGACCCGGCCTAAACCGGATCACCATATTGAAATGGCAGAGGTACTCCGACCACCGGACTTGGCGCCGAGTAAGTACTTTAGTCGTCGCGAAGTATTCCAGGTTTTTGTGGTCGGTGACAACGTCAACGGGGAGGTCCGGGCCTTCGAGATAATGCCGCCACTGCGTGAAGGCGTCGAAGATGGCCAGGAGCTCTTTATCGTGAGTGTCGTAGTTGAGTTCCGCGCCTCCGAGGGTCCGTGACCGGAACGAGACGGGGTGGATTTCTCCGTCGTCTCCGGTGATGGACAGGATAGAGGCGATGGCATAGTCGGAAGCGTCGGTTTCGACAGTGATTTGTCGACCCGGGATCCAGTGCGACAGCACCGGAGCTTCCATAAACTTTGCCTTGAGGGTCTCGAACGCGGTCTGACAGGCGTCGGACCACTCCCAACGGGAGCTGGCCCGAGTTAGACGCGTGAGAGGTATCGTGATGTCGGAGTAATAGGGGATGAAACGTCGATAGAAGTTACAGAACCCGAGGAAAGACTGCACGTCTTTAACCTTCCGAGGTACCGGCCAGTCGACGACGGCCGATATCTTGTCCGGGGACATCCGAAACCCGTCGGGGGAGAGGATGTAACCGAGATATTCGCAGGTTGTGACTCCGAACTCGCATTTCGGAAGTTTACAGAACAAACCGTGCTTCCGCAGGCGGCGGAGCACTTCGCGGACATGGTTTTCGTGATCGGCGGGATCGTCGGAGTAAATGAGGATGTCGTCCAAATATACGATGACAGTCACGTCGAGTAAATCAGCGAAGACCGAGTTCAAGAAGCGCTGGAACGCCGCCGGAGCGTTCGCAAGGCCTTCCGGAACGACTTTAAAATCGTAGGAGCCGTAGCGGGTGCGAAAAGCCGTCTTCCACTCGTCGCCCGGAGCGATGCGGAGCAGATGGTAGGCATGTCGGAGGTCGAGTTTCGTGTAAATTCTAGCCCTACCGGGAGCGTCGAGAAGGTCCGAGATGAGGGGAAGAGGATATCGATCTTTCTTGGTGATCTTGTTCAACCCCCGATAGTCGACGCAAAGCCGGAGACTGCCGTCCTTCTTCTTGGCGAACAATATCGGAGCTCCGTGACTCGACGTAGAAGGGTATATGAACCCCGCTTTAAGGTTTTCGTCGAGGAATTTGCGGAGCGCCGATAACTCCTTTTCGGACAAGGAGTAGACGTGGCCAATAGGAGGAACCTCTCCGTCGAGAATTTCGATTTTGAGGTCGTACTCTCGGTGAGGGGGAAGCTGATATGCGTCCCTCTCCGAGAAGACGTCAGCGAAGTCCTGGTACTGAGCGGGCAATCCAGAGAGGTCCGGATCGGAGGCGGAAGCGCCGCGCGCCTGAGCCTCATCGGACGGAGTGGTACGGAGAGTATATTGACACGTATCCTTGTCCTTGATGAGGACCCGATATGCCGCTGCAGACACCAGTGATATGGGCGGAGGTTTAAGGAAGGGACGAGGCTCTGAGGCCTCAGAGGTGCTCCGTCGAGGTCCGTTGGTTTTCGGAGCTCGAGCGGGGCGTTCCATAGAAGGAGCTGGATTGGGAACGTCCATCGGAGGACCTAGATTGCCCATAGAAGGACCTCGGACCGGCGTTTTCGACCCGATCGGTGTAGACGGAACGGAGGGATAAACCCCAACCGGAACCGTCTTGTCCGTAACCGGAGCTACCGAAACAGAATCTGGAGTAGTATCCAGAGGTGTCGACGGGGACCCAACCTCGGAGACAGTGGGACGGAATGAGATATTGGCGTCGGACCAGTTAATCAACGGATTAAAGCGGTAGAGCCAATTGTATCCCAGAACCATGTCGCAAGGCGGATCAAGACGGGTGACGAAAAAGTCCTGTTGATGGACTGTGCCGGAAGGAAACCGGATGAGTAGCCGAAGCTTCCGGTTGATGATGGATGATGATCCGTCGAGGTATCGGAGTCTTACGGGGGGAACCGAGTACGGAACAAAACCATTGGATTCTACTATTTTAGTTGATATAAAACAGTGAGATGATCCGGAGTCGATAAGAGTACGTAACACGGAGTTGAATCCCACAGCGAGACTTGATACATCCGACGGAGGAATGGTTGAACATTCGTCCGGAACGGTGATAGGTGATGATGAATTGATGACGGAAGGTGATAGATCGACGTAAAGGGCATTAGGTGAAAGAGCGGACGCGTTGAGACGAACCTCAGGGAGATCCCCGGAGTCAACGCAACTCGGATAGGGATCGGAGGTATGATCCGAGTTGCTGTCTAATTTTTTGACTGCTCGGGGGATTCCTGAGGAGCGGAAGAAGACTCCGCGCGCGCAGCGCGCCCGGAGGGGGCGTTGGCGCGTTTCTTGCAGTCCTCCGCTTTGTGTCCCGAACCTCCGCAGTACATACAGAGGTTGTTGCGGCGCCGGCGCTCACGCTCCGCCTCCTTGATATGTCCTTCGGGGGTAAGGTTCTCGACGTAGGCTGGAGTCTTAGGTTTAGACCCCGTAGCCTTGCCGCCTTTCCCGTTGGCATTCCCCGCTCCGGCGCGTTGATTACCGGAGTTCTGAGGAGGAGGGTTCGCATTATTGCCGCCAGAAGGTTTGGAGGGCTGACCGCCCTTCTTGTCCTTCTGTTTGCCCGACGTTTTCCCGGAACGATCACCGGAGCGGTCTCCGGAGTCCCCTGAGGGACCGGAGCCAGGTCCGCGACCGGGATCGCGTTCCCGCTGACGCGACTTCTCGGCCTCGCGCTTGTGGTAACGGCTGTCGATGAGCCGGGCCACCTGCTTGACACCGGACAAGGTGTTCAAGTAAGCGTGATGCATCATTTCGTTTTTGATGCGGTCCGGAAGTCCTTCATAGAAGGCGTGTCGCAGCGCAGAGTCTCCCCATGTGGTTAGGGAAGCGAGAGTGTCGAATGCCAAGACGTAGGTCGCGATCCGATCGCCGTGTTTCATGCGGCAAGTGCGGATGCGATCCTCCGCATCTCCAACCGGATCGTGTGGTCCGAAATTGAGCGTAAGCTCGCTGATGAACACCGGGAAGTTCCCGTCCCAGGCCGGAATGGCCGTGGGGTCATACATATTCGGAGCAAACCACTGCTGAGCGATGCCGCGGAGATACGAGATCATGTAAAGGATCTTGTCATCGTCCTCCGGGAAGTCCTGGGAGCGCTCGGCAAAGTGGAGATAACACTGGGTGAGGAATGGATGGAGTTTAGCGGGGTCCGTGCCGTCGAACGTGTCCGGGTTCCGGAGGTTCGACTTGCTCGACCGAGGTGCCGTGGTCTGATTGTTGTACCGATCCAAGGTAGTGGCGAATTTGGTGAGAGTGTCGATGAGGATTCGTTCTCCTCTGCTCTCAATATCAGGGGCAGCCGGCCTCGGAGGGACGACTGGCCCGGGAGGAACTGCAGGCCCCGGAGGGGGACCGCCACCTCCACCACCACCACCACCTCCTCCGCCTCCGCCTCCGCCTCCACCTGCTCCGTCACCCCCGCCTCCTCCTCCGCGACGTCCACGGTCAGGACTGCCGTCGGAGCGTCGAGGCGGAGGAGTAGGGGCGCGACTTCCGTCGTCGTCACTTCCCGGCCCGCTTCCACCTCCGTTGCCACCTGGCGGAGCGGAGTGAGAGCGGCTGCGAGATTCCCGATGCTCCGAATGTTCAGAGCGAACGGACGGAGCCACCTCCGGTATGTTGGGAAGTGGGGTCCGAGTTAGGACTGGGAACGTGCCTCCGATGGGTCCAGAGTCGGGACCGGTAGTGTCGGAGTCAAACTGGGGGCCCGGAATGGGAGACCCAGTGTCTAGGATGTGCCCGGGAGTGTGGCGAGATGGATAAGGTGAACGGGGATAAACGACGGGGTTCTCCGGAGTCTGGGGCTGTGAGACCAGACCCGGAGCATTAAGCGGAGAGACCATAGGTCGGGTAGCAGAGGGCCGACGCATAGTGATATTCGGCGGGAGAGGAGTGGAACGGTATGGACCAGGAGCAAAAGACTGGGCATAGGAGCCAGCCATAGCCTGTTGCGGTGAGGGAAGCGTAACTATGTTGCCATAGAGTCGGGATCTACGTCGATTTGGATCACTGCCTTCGGGATACTGTTCTCCCGAAGGGTTGTTGAGGTCGCCATAGTGAGACATGAGATCCAAGAGGTAGGTGAGATTTATTATACTGTTATATCCAAGCTACAGATAAGTGGGCCGACCGACCAGTCGGGCGGAGTTCCGAGATACCGGAGAGCGGAGTCGGAACGGAGCGGAGTGACGGAGTCGGGGGGAAAGGGTGACCGGAGGATCGGATGACGCTACACCACTAGAGAGCAGGATGAGCGTTACTACCCTTGGCCTCGGAGTACGGGATAGACGAGACGGAGCTCCGAGTGAAGTTCCGGAGCGTTAACTCAGATTACTTGCAGGGAGTGCGAAGCAACGTTAATAATAAATCTGAAGTACAGTGCTGTAGTCTAAGTGATTAAATACTAAAGGGTCTTATTGTAATACGGAAAGGAGATATGTAAGGTTCCATGCGGAAGTAACAATAAGGTTATATCCGAAAGGGGTGGAAGAAGTCAGGTGACTTGGAAGAAGTAGTTTGGACAATAAGTAAGAAGTCCTGAGCGAGGCAGACAATAAGGATGTCGCCTTATGGCGCGATACGGACTTCTGAAGGAAGTCCGCCGCGCTCCGTCGTTCCGTCTCTGCTCCGACGGAGCGGAGCCCGGAGTTAACGGAGCCATTCGGCCATCCTCGGACCTAGGTCCGAAGGATCAGAACATGGATATAACACTTGCGCACATTGTAATGCGGTTGTAATGCGTTGTAACAAATCCCCAGATTTCCTGATGGCGAAGGTATCATGTAACTGCGGCTCAAGGCATCTACCGACGCGAGCGCCGCAGAAGGCCCCGCGCGCAACCCACGGCATCCCATCGCCTCAGAAACGCACAGGCAATGCCGCCACTTCGGCGCTGCACATTGAAGAAAGAAAAAGGGGAAATTGGAAAGAAACGGAGCACCGTGACGCACGTTGCTGCTCGCGATCGCGCGTATCCGTGTCCGTGTCCAGGTGGTTATGCAGAGGAGGGCTGCAACGGGTAAAATTAATATAGGTTCTTGTAAGGAATGAAATGGCAAGGGGAAAAGGCTTGAAGGAATATGAACGAGCAACGGACGAGCAACGAGCATTTTAAGTATGCTGTACGATGGGGTGGATGAAGAGGATGTCGAATGAGCCGAACAACGGCGGTATGAAGTACAAGCCGCAGGCGCGGATGCACAGCCATGTCCTGGGCACAACCAGCGAGGCGACGGCGCATGATACCGAACGCTCCTCCACCGCAGCGCCGCCTGCGATCCGCAGCGCGGACGGATAAGGACCGCCCAGGCTCCGCGCGCCTCACGTGCGGAACGGTGTTCCAGCGGGGCCTGACGAAGATACAGCACATTACAGGATACACATCCCTGTGGTGCACCGGCGCAGCGTCGCGAACTCCGCGCAGAATCACGCGGTGGCATTATCCAGCTCGTCGTGACCTCCAACTCGGCACGACTGCTGCAGCGGAGGTCCATTAAATCCCTGCGCGCACACGCGCACCCTCCCACATCCCTCCCTTCCTCCCAAAAAGAGACGAATTGGGGAAGAGACGTACGCTTCAAGTTAAATCGGCATGCTCGCGGCGCGCATATCACGCCCCAGTGTTGTCATGTCGAAGCTCGCTGTAGGACCTAGTCAGCACAACGTACTACGAGAACATGGAAGCGTGGAAAGAGGGAAAAATTCGTGGCGGGTTGCAAGGAGTGTCATGCATCAATTAAAATATATATTGATGTCGGGAACAAGCTTGAGGCGCATAGGCCGATGTGAATGCAGCGCAGAGAGGAGTAGTCTCCAACACGTCCACGCACAGGCAAGCCTGCGGTGCGTGCCTCTGTTGGGAATTCGGAGCTCGCCGTGGGCGCGGCCATTCAAGCGCCAGTATTCCACCAGCTCGTTTGCGGCTTGACCAGCGCGCGCCTCCCGCGCGAAGACAGCGGTGTGCGTGCTTCGTGTCTGCACGCCCTCCCGCATCCCCCATTCACTGCAAGGTAAAATAAAAAGACTCACCAAATAACCAGCTTAAATAAACTTCAAGTGTTATTGGAAGAAGACGCGGCGGGATTTGCAGCGTTGGACCAATGTCGTTCAGGGTGAAGATGATGGGACAGGCGAAGAGTGGAAGTTCAAGGACGCCGCTGGATGACGAGGATGCGGTAGATGGAGGTTCCTCCAACTTGCACGCGGGATCGGACGGGAGACGGAGGAAGGAAGGTGAACAGCTTGGGAGTCAAGCAAGCGTTGGAGGATTCCGAGGCAGTTTGAATGCGAATCGGCCAATATTCAGAGGTGAAGAGGCACACAAGGAGCGTCAAATTGGCAAGCTTGGTTAGTGAAAACGGAGGTCTCGGACCGGTCGATCCGGACCACTGATCACTGGTTTGGTTCGGAGGCGATCGAAGTGGCGACCAAACACTCTCCTCCTCACAACGCCCACCTGGCTATTGTCCGCGCGTTGGGCTTGACGGAGTAGGCGAGCGGAGGGGAGCGGCGCGGAGATGCTCGACTCGAGGGGGAGTTTCCTTTCCCTCTCGCGCACGGTCAATTCATTTATTTTGATTCTTACTATAATGATACTTTCGTCTCATTCTCACCAGGGGAAGTGTTCAAGTGTAGGCTCGACGCGCCATAAAGTCGGTGGACGCATGCCGCTCGGTTATCTTTTCTTTATTCCACTATTTATATTCGTTGCTACGCCGAGTCATACCTCAGTCGTTCACCTTACCGTGCCCGTATGAGGTATGCTCTCCTTCCCTTTATTTATTACTGGTGTCGTAGTATTATTCCCAAAAATATGTTAACGCCTCCCGCTGATGCTGAGCCAACCAGAGTTCGCCCTAAGGGCCTCCCTGCTGCTATCCCCACATTGAGAAACACCAGTCCTTTAAGAACTGGTCTTCCTCCACCCTCCAGACACGTCCCCGATCTACCCCGTGCTACCTCGTCCATGAACGAAGGCGCACGCCGACGCGGCGTATGCCACCTCCTGCAGCCCGTCGACCATGCTTCCGCAAACGGAAGTCCGCCACGAACGCCCTCCGTTCATTCGCCAGCAATGCACTGCGCACGGGTAGGACAATGCGCCGCGCGGCGTGCACGAGACTGGGCTCCAGGGACGTCACCGTCATGTGAGCGTAAGAACCATCCTCCTCTCACTACCCTCGTGTTCGCGCCAAGGTCATCGGCACCACGCTCCCTCTCACCACAGCCCGCCCACGCATCGTCCCCTGCGCAAGCCCTCACACCCATCTCCCTCCCTCGTCCTCTCCGCCCGCTCACCCCGCTCCCCAAACGAAAACGAAAATCAAGAAAAAGTCAAGGGGACGCGAGTCCACCACCCGTGCGGCCGCTATCGGAGCGTCGCGACTCCATCACCACACCTCCACTCCTGTCTTCACCGTGCTCCGCACCACCACGAGAGCACGAGTCCAGCAACAACCACGGTCTCGTCAAGGAAAAGAAAAGAGTCTCGGAGTCGAGCGCATAGCGAAATCGCTCCCCGGCGCGGAAGCGTGCGGATGTGTGCGTATATGAGTGTCTACATCCTTCCTCAAAGACTCAAACGTCGACAGCAAAAAGAGACATCGCTCCCCGCTTGCTCGCATAACAATCGGTAACGCCGTACACCGACCATGGGACAAAAAGAAGCCCCGTGCACTTCCCTCTAGCGCCGTACAGCGCTGTACAGCGACAATAATAGGAATAGAAAGAAAATTTGACATAGGAGACGAACATACACTTATGGTCCACAGTTCGTGGCTCGCGTATCCGTGTCCGAGCGTCGTGATGTGCAGGTTCGCTGTACAATGAGAAAATAAATCAGTATAACCTCTACAAACTGAAGGAGGGAGGAGGAAAGACGGAAGATATAAAATCTGTGGGGCGAACCGGGGTAAGGAAATGTTGTAATCAGGGAAATACATTCGAGGGAGCCCAATGAAGACGATGCGCGAGTAGGAACCAGCAGGGTCGTGCCTCGTGTGGAGGTCGGCTGCAATACCACCTCGCTCAGGCAAACGCGCCAGGAACACCGCCGGCGCACACGCATAAGGCAGGCGGTGAAGGACTAGCACCGCCCGCGTGCGCCGCAGACGTGTAGGAAGTCCTATGGCGCCACAGATCCCGCGTTGCGCTGCACCAACGGAAAACATAGGTGTCAAAACGCCTGCGCCAATACAGACAAATGCGAGCGGCGCAGATACAGGAACGCCGCGCTGCGACTTCGGGCCCGAAGAAATAACGAGCAAGAAAAAAGACGTAACCAGCGGGAAAAAAAGAATATAGCGAGTAAGCAAACGCACCGGTAACCTTCTTCACATCCAACTGCCCACTAACCCTACACCCCTTCGCGTCTGGCTCGTGCTTGTAGCGCGGCATATACGGGGTCGAGTCCCACTGGAGGAGCGAGGAGAATAGGCCGCGGGATTTGCGGGACTGGGTGACGGCTTGGCGGACGGAGAGGGCTTCAAAGTGGGCTCTGGGAGTAAAGTACAAGAGGTGGATGAGCATAAGGGTAAAGTAGGGTAAAGGAAAGCACTTGAGCGACGTAGCCTGCCCAACGTCAAATTTGACCCCATTGTGGCGGATTCCAAGCTGGGCGTTGCTGAGGAACATACGGTCGCCCACCACGTCGCGCAGGTCCATGCTAATAATTGAACACTCATTAGCCTCCTTTCTTCCTCCTCAAGTAATAAAACACAGAAACTCACAGCTACAAGGCATAGCAACCACCAGGTCCACATTAATCGTCATAAAGCTGCCCGTCCCGCCATCCACGCTAAACTCATGGTCCGGCCACCCAAATAACCACTCCCCGATGTCGTTCAACATGAGTGTGAAGGTGACGAGGCAGATGAGGAGGGTGAGTACGCCGCGCGAGTTGGAGCGGGCGCGGTAGGTGGAGGGCAGCTTGGGGAAGGCGTCGAATTGGGCGAGCGGGGCGGGGACGGCTGCGTCCAGCTTCTCGAGGATACTGGGTTCCTCGAACGACATTTTGGGCCAGGTGGATGCGGGGAAACTGAAAGCAGAATACGTGTCAGGAGATCACGTGGGGCCGGAGAAAACCACGCAGGACTCGGCGAGTTCCAGGGTAGGGTGGGTTGGGTTTAAATGCGAGTGAGAGGCGAAGAAGGGCGCCGAAGAGGGTAATGTGGTGAGTTTGGAAAAGAAAATGCGATGGTCGCTAAGACTCTTCGGTCAATACACGCACAAACAACCGCTCGCGTCCGAATATGGCAATAAAAGGCGAGGCTCTAAATAAACGGTGTGGCTTGGGCGTGGCGTTATCTGCGGCGAATAAATACCTGAGGAATGACCCTGCCAGTGGTAGCCTGGATGTGTTCACCACTGCAACCAGCCTTACCTAAATCAAAGATATCATACAAGTACTAGTGCCCTCAACGAACATTGTGCACAAGACTGCAACATAAAGGGATTCTTCCTTTGGACAGACCATAGTCTCCCACCTGGGTGGTTGAACAGTGTAGAGCTGAGCAAGCAACGGGTAATTCTTTCGGGAGGCCCTGAGAATAGAAAAAAAAAATCTGCACCTTTGGTACTGTTGGTAAACATTACATAGTCCACTTTCCATGTTGAGAAAATTATTTGTGTGTTGTCTGCTTGGGTCACTTAGATTGACTGAACCCGGATTGACCCAAAAAGTGAACTTTGGTTTTTGTATAAGTATCCGTCGGGCAGATCATGACACCAAAAAGTGTTAGGATATTGAGCACGGCCTGCTGAGCCGGAAAATCTTCCAGATGATGAGCAATTGCATGGATACGGTGATGCTGGTGCTGTGAGCAAAATTTAGGTCAACTATCTCTCAATGTCATTGCAGTGTTGTGGAGAACTTGAGACCCAGTATATTGTTACGAGTTTACTAACCTAACTGTCAGCCAGCGATCACCGTGATCTCCTCCCGTCGTGCGCAGCCCGGCCAGTACCTTCTATCTCTCTTCCACACCCTCCACCGCCGCCTCCTCCGCTCCCATCCCACCCTCCGGATCCGCCTGCGCTGGGTCCCGGCGCACATTGGCATTGAAGGCAACAAAGGTGTTGATGCCCACGCGAAGGAGGCTGCCCTTGCCTCGCGCATCCGCCCTTTCGAGTCCCCCCTCCCCACGAGCAAAGCAGCGGCTCTCGACGCAGGCCTCAAGGTCTTCAAGGCCCGCTGGCTGGCCAAGTGGCACACCTCCCCGCGCTTCCCCCATCTCGCCCTCTTCGACCACCCAGAGCCAGGCAATGTTGTCGCGCGCATGTACACCGGGCTCAGTCGTCCGCAGTGCAGCGTCCTGACACAACTGTGCACCTCACACATCGCGCTCAACACTTTTCTCTACCGCTTCCACCTCGGCCCCAGCCCTGACTGCCCGCTCTGCCTCGTCCCGGAGACAGTCCCCCATTTCCTCCTCTCGTGCCCCCGGTATCGTCGTCAACGCGTCGCCCTCATCCTTAGTGTCGGCACAGCCCGACTCTCCCTCCGCCGTCTCCTCTCCATCCGAGTCAACCACTTGCCGGTCCTGCGTTTCGTCCGCGACACAGGCCGCTTCCCGCGCTACGCGCTTTAATAATGATATGTCTCCTCTTACTTTTCTTTCCTTCCTCCTCTATCTCGCATTTTCGATACGACGGTTACTTTTTACCTCAGACCCATACCTACACATCTCTTGTACCATACACACCCCCGCCCCTCATAGCACCACTCTCGCTCGACTCCCACCCTCCTTACTGCTACCCACCGTCCGAAATACCTCCACGACCGCTAGTTTACACACATGTACATACATATAGTGCCACATGGGCCCCAAGGGGCCCGCGAGCACTCAAATGGAATAATGAATGAATGAATATTGTTACGAAGGGCTGGTCGTAGAAATTGTCTCGTTCTGAACCGGCCAATTATTTTTCCCGTGCCCCTATATCAGGGTTTATCGCTTACTGTGGCCTCTGATGGCCGGGATTGATCAACTACTGATCTGCTGCAACCTACTGCTGACCCATACATGTGCTATGTGCTATGGGTGGGGAGTAGACACTTTCATACTTGGTTTCGAACTGATACTTAACTGTGTACTCAGCACATTGTGCCAATCAGGGCCATCAAGTGGCGAGTCGGCTTGCTGCTGCTTGCACGGTCCCTGTATCGACAAAGTGGCTAAATTTCTGACTTTCTTGAAAGTTGAGTCCAATCTTGGAACAAGTTTACAATAAAATGACCATGTCTGCTCAAAAGGAAAAAATGTGGCTGAAGGAAAAAAAACCTGGAAAGTTGGAACCATAACATAGGAATCCCAAAATATTTACTCACGTTGTTGAGTCGGTCAACTCCCGTGGCAGATTTGATAAAGAAAACAGCAAAGCATATTCAGTAACTAATGAAAATTATAATGACATTTGAATCTGCCTAACGAGTTGCTCAAGGTCTTCCGCCTCCGTCAGCTCGTCAAGTGCTCGGTACGTAAATATCAGGTTCTTCATGGCAAGTATTGTGTATGGATGCTGGTCTCCCAAGAGCTGTCTCCGCTTCTCGAGTACTGTGACCTCAAGCTGCTTTGCTTGTTCAAAATCTCCCAGCTCAAAGTGCATTGCAGCAAGATTCCCCATGGCATTCAGGGTTTCAGGGTGATCTCGGCCCAGCAATTTGATCCGCTTCTCAAGCACCGTGACCTGGAGCTCCTTTGCTTTCTCAAAATCTCTGAGCTCAGAGTGTGACCTAGCAAGATTCCCCATGGCCAGCAAGGTGTCAGGATGATCTTCACCCAGCAATTTGGTCCGCTTCTCTAGCACCGTGAGCTCAAGCTTCTTTGCTTTCTCAAAATCTCCCAGCTTAAAGCATGTTGTAGCAAGATTCCCCATGGCCATCAAGGTGTCAGGATGATCTTGGCCCAGTAATTTGGTCCGCTTCTCAAGCACCGTGACCGTAAGCTCCTTTGCTTTGTCAAAATCTCCGAGCTTAGAGTGTGTCACAGCAAGGTTTCCCATTGCCATCAAGGTGTCAGGATGATCCGGCACCAGCAATTTGGTCCGCTTCTCATGCACCATAACCTCGAGCTCCTTGGCCTTTGCAAAATCTCCGAGCTTAGAGTGTGTCACAGCAAGATTTCCCATTGCCATCAAGGTGTCAGGATGATCCGGCGCCAGCAATTTGGTCCGCTTCTCAAGCACCATAACCTCGAGCTCCTTGGCCTTTGCAAAATCTCCCAGCTTAGAGTATGTTGCAGCAAGATTCCCCATGGCCATCAAGGTGCCAGGATGATCTTCACCCAGCAATTTGGTCTGCTTCTTGAGCATTGTGGCCTGGAGCTCCTTGGCTTTTGCAAAATCTCTGAGCTCATAGTGTGTCCTAGCAAGATTACCCATGGCCAGCAAGGTGTTAGGATGACCTTCACCTAGTAATTTGGTTCGCTTCTCTAGCACCATGACCTCGAGCTCCTTTGCTTTGTCAAAGTCTCCGAGCTCACAGTGTGACCTAGCGAGATTCCCCATGGCCATCAAGGTGTCAGGATGATCTTCACCCAGCAATTTGGTTCGCTTCTCTAGCACTGTGACCTTGAGCCCCTTTGCTTTCTCAAAATCTCCTAGCTTAGAGTGTGTCACAGCGAGATTCCCCATGGCCATCAAGGTGTCAGGATGATCTTCACCCAGCAATTTGGTCCGCTTCTCTAGCACCGTGACCCGGAGCTCCTTGGCCTTTGCAAAGTCTCCGAGCTCAAAGTGTGTACTAGCAAGACTCCCCATTGGCAGCAAGGTGTCAGGATGATCCTGCCCCAGAAGTGTAGTCCGCTTCTTGAGCACCGTGACCTCAAGCTCCTTTGCCTTCTTGTACTCTCCCAGTTGTGAATATGTAAGCCCCAGTCGAGGCATGGCTTCTAGAGTGGCTAGATGCTCTTCTCCGAAAAGCAATCTGTATTTATCACAGGTGTGCTCTATGAGATTTTGTGCTTCGGTGAATTTACCTGCACTGAAATATATGTGCCAAAATGCCAATCTGAAATCAGCCCCCACATCAGCAGTATCGAAAGGGCTGACCGAACCAATGTGGGGCATCAATCTCAGGGAAGCGAGAGTTATGTCATGGTCTGGAATCTCTGCAATGGACATTCCCAGTAAGGAACTGATACACAAATGAGATGATGCTTCATCAACAAGAGTGCTCCGACTCCACGCATGGACCAGTGGATGAATAGAAAACATTTTTGTTGCTGCATCAAAGGTAATCAATGAATAGGACTTGATCTCGTTGGTGACCTCTGAAAATCTGAGAGAGTTCCACTCCCCTGCGGGACCTAGGAAATGAGACAGGAACTGAAGGGGATCCTGCAATTCCTCTTTGGCAGGCAACCACACCGGAAAACTGTACTTTGAAGCATTGCTGAACATGTCCTCGGAAATGCCACTGTAATGAAGAAAAGAGCATAGCTGCAACAAGGTAGCTGCCAAGGGACTGAGCTTGTCAAAACTGATTTGCCATGTAGTGTAGACTGTCCAGCATACTGATCATGAGACTGCCCTGGTTTTTCTCTGAGAAGTTTGGCTTGATTCTTCTGATACAGAGTCAAGTAACCATTGAGATCTTCAGATTTTGAGATGAATGCTCCAGCTTGTGCAATTCCCAGGGGTAAGAAATACAATTCCTGTGGATCAAATTGAGTTCCTTGCATGATGCACTCTCGGCTGTCTGACCTTAATAATCTTGGCAGCAATCTGAACATTTTCTTCAGAGCTTCCTTTGGTTGCACTCTGAAGCAACAGAGCAATTGCATCTGCTTCCTCCATGTCAGACACTGGATAGTGCTCCCCATAAACTTTCAATTCAGGATTGCGAGAGGTAATGATGATGTTTCCGTGGTCGCACAGCGGGAAGAACTTATTCAAGTTGATTCCTGGGTCATCAGCATTGTCAAAGAATAAGAGCCATTGCCCATGCTTTGACTGAAGCCATGTCAAAGCATCTTGTGCTGAGTCACCAACACTTTTGGACATAGCCATGTTCTTCAAGCCTGTGTTAATTGTGTCCAGTGTGCTTGCATCCACAAGAAAAATGTCCGAGAAGCTGTGTAATGGATTTAGCAAGACTCGCTTTGATTTGAACTGTGCAACCAACTTTGCGGATGATTCCTTAATGTATTTGAGAGCAATCTGTGTCTTTCCGGCTCCTCCCAGGCCATGTAGCACATAAATGAGCTGTCTTCCGGAAGCTGTATTGAAGAATTGGTGCATTTTGTCCAAGATTGTTTGTCTGCCCTGAAAAATCCTGGATGGAGGGGGACAGTTGTTGATAGTCTGAACTGCAGTGACCATAGCGAAACCTTCAAATGATCAGCTTAGTGTCCACATGTCTTGTACAAAATGAGACCTACTAGGAGCTGTGATAATGGTGTGAATCTCATCCACCTTGAAATTTGTTTCCACAACTGCCATCAGCTGAGATATCATTAGAACAGAGCCTCGAGGTTGTGGCAAATTTAAGTGATAGTTGCCTTGAGTTTTGAGCACAGTGCTTGAATCTTCTGCTGATATCCTGCAATCTCATCTGCCGTGCTGCTTGAATTTACAAATTCTTTCACTCGTCCCCGAAACCCTTTTGATTGGTCCTGCAAATTCTGTACCACAAAGATTACCGCTTCGAGATGGCTGAATGGGAATGGCTTCAATTCAGAAAGCATAAGAAGGACAGGTTAGTACTGCACCTTTCAAGTTCCTCACACAGGACTTTGAACTTGACAGCGGCAGTAGTACTATATCTTTGCCTTCTTTATATGCTGGCTATTCAGAGTCAGAAAGACTCTGCATCAATGATATTGTGTAACACCGCAGGTCGGGTGACTCCCTTTGCGGGTGATTCGGGTCGACTCTGTCCGCAGCCACCAGTAATGATGAGTCGGGGACTCCCGTGCATTGAGAGCACCGTAGTTCAGCATAAGTCCCTCTATGTCTCATGTTATTTTCCGCCCTCAATTCAAGTGGGAATTCATCAGGAGAAGTAGGAGTTGTATTGCGTATTGTATTGTATTTGCCACTGAAACAACCACTAGCGGCCGAGCCGCCCGCAGGGCGGGGCGAGGCCATTGGGCGAAGCCGAGCCGACCGCAGGTCGGGCGAGTGCTGAGACACATTGAATCCTTCAAGCAGTGGTACTCTACCTGTGAGTCTTACTTCAGAAATCTGCTCAAAGCCAAAGTCGCAAACAGCCAAAGACTTGTACTGCCATGCGGAGCAGTGGCCCCCAAGCACAAGTATTGTCATCCATTTTCTTGAAGGTGCAATGACTGATTCATTTTCTTGCAGTCTACACTGTAGGGAGGATATACCTTCACCCTGAGTGTATGAATGCACTCAGGACGATTGAGCCGTTTGCACCAGCCTGAAAGAGGGGACACACTTGGCCTGAATGAGTGAACACACTTGGCCTAAATGAGTTTTGGTCAATCTTGCTGTACAGCCTGAGTGTTTTCATTCATTCAGCCTGAGTGCTTCACTTCAATCAGCATGAGTGCTCCATACATTCAGGCTCATCGTTCACTCCAGATGGGTGCATCAAAATTCATTCATGTACTATATCATTACAGCGGACTATACCATGGCGTTCCAGAGCTGCTCCATCGCCTTCAGGTCAGTTGGCAAGTATCGTCTGTAATAAATAAGTCAGTGCACATGCTAGAATGGGAGGAAGAGGATCAACACACCAAACTCAAGGCGCCAAGTCGTTGTCTGTGATAAACAGGACAAGTCAGGACGAATCACTGGATAGGTAATGTAAGTGGACTCACCTTAAGAAAAGAGCGCCATGGGCTATCAAACGTGATCACGTAAGTCGGAGAGGTTAGGGAGAGAATATTCCTGTACTAAGTACTTGTGAAAAGGGACTATAGTACTAGCCCGTCCGGCGGCGAAGCAGTGGCACTCGCAATGAATTTAATCTTTCCCGTGGATAGTCTGCGCTGGGGGACTTGCAACAAGTTGCACTTGAGATTCAAATGTACAAAGTCTACTTATGCGCAGGCAATACTCAAGATGTATCAGCGAGAGGAACAGAGGGGAAATCAGGACCTACCGCGAATGTGGATCCGCTCTGGAGTTGATTAGAAGTTTTGATGTCTACGTTTAGAGGTGGAGAGAACGGCAACATCCGGGAAATTTAGCAGTCGTGAGATCGCAGATAGTGGGCTTTGCCGCGGCAGCGGGCCCTACTATTGCTTATACAATAAGAGCTCCAAGTCCGCTAGAAGTGGGTAATTATATTGCTATACCTCAACCATGGCCTTATGTGTTGTGATTCTCCTTGAATACTCGGAAGTACAGCAAGATTTTGAGTGTTCAGCATATTTTGATGCGCCATCAAAAGCTCAAAATCGCTATAACTTTACAAGTATTGAGGCGCATCACATTCCGCTTATACATCTGTGTTCGTAGAGTCAATACAAAACATTTTCATTTTTTGATGCACCATCGTTGATGGCGACGTCGGGACAACGTTCGGGGGGTCGCAGCGGTGCTCGGGACATTTTTTTGATGGGAGTGATGTCGGGGACACTGTTGGGCATCAGTGTGATGGGCGGGAGGTGTTGTTGATGCGATTGAGGTGTTGTGATGGGTGACGGTGACACCAGTGACGACGGCGGCGGGGACAACAGGCGGTGAGGGCAGCGGTGATGGTGAAAGGGTGTCGGGAACGGTAGTGGGGCACTCAATGAAGTTGGTGGACGGTGTTGGGCACTTACCCTAAGTCCCTCAGATAAGGGATATAAGAGATTCCCGTGAAATTGCATTAAACCCTCTAGTCAGAGGCTGAACCCCCCCCCACGTTCAGCCCCCCCACGTTCAGCCTCTAACTAGCGGGGTTAGTGGGGCACATTAGGTGTCCAGAGGTGAGGCAGGGGCGTCGTCAATCCATACGAGAATATGGCCGTGAAGCGAACCACATATCTGTGCTTCAACAGCAGCATACCATCCCTTGACTTTGCCAAGAATACCGATTTTTGACGCCTTTTTTGCACCCAAAATCACGTCAAAAAATTTTGTTATCATCAGGTGGAAGAACTCAGCACCGGCCACCGGATTCTCAGCCAATGTCTTCGCGCCGATACTCGGTTCCTTTGAACCATCCAGTGCGTCGAAAATTTTGTCCAGGTCAATGTCGCGTCCAGCCAGGACTTGTGCAATGGGATTATGAGAGTCTGCAGTATTCACCGTAGCAAAGAAATGGGGTAAACCGTCACATCCAATTTTACTGTGCATTTGTTGCTTCATACCGTTCATGTCACCAACTGAATCAGGAATGTGATCTGAGACATAGCTGATAGTTCATCACTTTGGCTGCTGCCTTCTCTCCTTCAGTCTCCGGCTCAGCAAAGGGATTTTTCTCGAGCTTAGCTTGGTAGGTCTCTCCATACACCCATCATCAATCCTCTGCATCAGATCTTGGACCACCGGAAACCACGATCGACTTGTGGCAAGGCGGCATTTAAATGATGACTGACGTCGCTGGATGATGTTGCTCATAACAAATATGAAGGACTTGTGGACCTGAAACTGCTGGTCTTTCATAGTCAATAAATGCTGTACATGCGGCAAGGTATCAACGTGATGGAAAGGGATCTCGGGCGCAATCCTTACATTGTTATTGTCTATCATTCCGACACCATATGGAAACAGAGTGGGCCATAAGCAACCAAATACTCGAGGATTTTTTGATGTTGATGACGGTGTATTGTCACTTGGAAACTTCACAAATACAGCTTCTTGTTTCTTCAACTTTCGAAGCGCGTCAAGCTTTCTCCGTTGATAAGTCGAAGTGAGATTGTCAACGTCTACGAGGGTCGAAGATGTGAGTTCAAAAGTGTTGGTTCCCTCAAACAGCTCGGCATTCGCTTGATCTGAATACGATGTATAAGATGATCCTTGGTTGTTAGCAGAGTTAGTACGTAGGAAATCTGTAATTGCAAGCGGACAATCATGCACGGGGTATTCCTCCGAATTCTCAAGTACAGCATTTTTATCAAGGTCCGCATAGAGTGGGTTACTCTCAATCAGCCAGAATAGAGCGGTCCGAATTTTTTCGCGACGCACGAGAAGCGGCGACCTTTTCAGCATATCGTGGTTGACCTCGGTGTCAGGTGATCCAACGAGGATTACACAGATTTCGTCCCTCAGCTTGAATAACGGAAGCGGCATAGCAGATAGGACAGATGCTGTGTCCTGTGGTAATATACAGACATTTCCGCGAGCAGCAAGTTGCCCGGAGGGACCGAGTGCAAGCTTATACATACATCTGGTTGCTCGTGCTCGCGCGATACATTGTTCTTCCAAGAAGGTGAGAGAGTTGAGTTCTTCTGGAACTTTTCCTATCCAAAGGCCGTTGGCATAACTGCGCAAAGGAATCTCCTTGAAAGAATTCTTGCTGACAGCGGAATTACAGAGATGGCACAGTACATACGATCCACTGACTAGGGAGGTGTTATCAAAGGATTCAATCTTAGGCTGACAAGATCTTGTCCGAAGTTCTACAACCGCTCTATCAAGCAGTGAGATATCGAGCTCCTTTACAGACCTCATTCTCGTAAGACTAGTCATTTCAAACTTGCCGCAGAAAGAACATTCATATCATTTTAACGATGCAAGATCAGTAGCTTGACGAAACTCGCGAACAATCTGGTCTTTCTCGTCTTGAGATAGTATGATGGGAAAATCCACAGAGGCCCGTGGTCGCTTGGGAACATTTCCGTCCAGCGCATTTCCGTCCAACGCACTAAACTTCCTTTTCCGAGCATTGGAGCGAAGGCCGAGGATTAATTCGGACTGCTGTAGATCGCTAGGTGGAAGAAGCGCAGGACTCAGGCCGCCAAGGAGAGCTTCAGACTTCAAAAACAAACAGGCCTCTGCACACCGATGCGAGAGAAATTCAGTGCGTAAAGCTTCAACATTTTTTGGCTGTTTACAGGACTCTCTTGCAGACACGTGCAAATGGCGAGCGGCCATCTTTCTCAATGTTCACACAGGGACTCGCTGATTAACGAGAAGTAGATAGATGCAGAATACATTGCTTTTCATTCACAGTAAGGGAGACAAACGGGTCGTCGGCAGGGGATACGGGTATAGGTTCATGAACAGAGATAGTTTCATTGTTATGTGACAGTGTAACAGAGGTTCGGACACCCCGCGAACGGGGCGCCCGGGCTCCTCGAAGCCCAAGGGGGGGAGATACCGCACCAGGCCTAGGGGCACTGATGGGGAGGGCGGGGAGTCGGTGCTCCTCGCCGCAGCGGCTAGACAATGATGTTCAGCTAGGAGTATGGTTATAATGGTTAACAACATGCCTGTGGAAGATGATGGACCAGAGTTCATGGTGCCGGGCATGGACGAGGGGCTCCGAAGATCAACTGAGACACCGTGATCGAGATACAACACATGACCGCGTCCATGGCAAGGTCAAGCCAGTCCGAGCCAAGCATTAGATCAGAAGGCAGAGAGACGGCCACAGGGACATCGCTCAGGAAGATCGATAAGTCGCCGACATTGGATGGAAGCGTCAGGAGCCCAGAGACTTGAGAATTGTCTACACGGAGCCCAGATTTGATTACCCAATCCATGGAGACAGAGGAGGTTGCGATGTGGCCGTCAAACGTGGTGGATGCGGTGTCGAAGAAAGGGGTTGTCCAGAGGTGGACTGAGGTCGTATCAAGGTCGTGCTGGCCGGATGTCGAGGCTTGCAGTGAAATGAGTGTCGGGGCTGGGAAATAATCAAGGCAGGTGTAGATCAGGAACTAAGGAAGATAAAATGGGAAACTTAGCTTAAAGAGACTCAAAGAAAGGTGGATTCGCGCGAAGTACTCAGCAAAGGACGTAGATTCGTGGTGGTAAGAGGTAAAGAGGTAAGGTGAGGTAATGATGTGATGAAAATAGTACAAAACAGCGCTACATAAATTGTCCGTGGTTGAAAAGCCGCAGCTCAGAGGAAAATCGTCGCCAAGCGAACCATCCGGGAGCTATGCAAAGACGTGATAGGGAGAGCACGTCCCCCGCAAGACGCTGACATATGGGTGCCCAAGCCATAGTCGGCTCGATCCCCGGCGTAGTCCGAGAAGGCCGATGACTTGGATCCAACTCGTCGCGTTGGCGGTACGTAGGAAGAAATGTCGAGAGTCTGTGGTATATGAGAAGAGTGAGTAAGGAATGTAAGGTAGAGTGTAAAACGACCAGAATATAATATTTGACAGATGTATGAATATTCGTGGTTGAAGTGTCCGGTAGAATAGCTCGGAGGTAAGATACGGAATGTCGTGGTTGCGGAGAGGTAAAGCAAATCTGAGAGTATGAGAGTATGTGAGATGAGTGTAAATGCAAAATAAGCGAAATGAATCATAAGTAGGAATAAAATAAAAATACGGGATATTGTCTTGAGGAATTTGGTTTGAGTTCGAAACCGGCTCATAACCCGAAGGCGATGAGCGGTGGCGAGTCGCACTTCCACAGCGGGGAAACCGCTGAAGGTGCAGAGGGACGACATGGGTGGAAAAGGAGAGACGTGTGCGCTGGCAGCATCAGTCAGCATCAGTGGTGTGGGAATTGATATCGGGGATTGGCAATCTCCGGGCGCGACGGCCGAAGGTGCAAAAATCCTAGAAAAGAACGAAAACTGTGGTGTCTGGTGGGATTCAAGCCGGCAGGACAGTAGTGGCTCTTACAATTGTTCTCTATATGTCAGAACTTTTTTTTCAGAAGGATAATGTGGTTCGGGGTTCGGGGTTGTAATGACTAGTTGTGCCTTACGAGATCTGTTTGTACATGTAGCAAAAGTGTCGCAAATCCATCTTCCCCTCGGTAGCCAAACCTAAAGGTTCAGCAATCATAGCCAAAGGTGCTATCAGTGCTCTCCAACCGCGAGTACTGTACTGTCTCGACCAAGTGTGCACAGGTTGTGATGCGTGACCTCAAGTGTTCAGAAAACCAGGTGTTCATTTCGTGGGAAATTGCCTTAAATGGCAATCCGGGCCGCGAAAATTCGATTTTTGGTGCCATTTACCCCCAAATTCGATGGTTTTGAGGCCTGTGATCCGTGACAGTGTTTTAAAAGTGTTCAGTTCACCAGTCGCTGTGATCCGTGACATGAACACTTGGTCGAGACAGTACAGTACTTCAATTCTGACCGGTAAGTTCCTCCATCCGATTCAGACGAACTACTCGAGGAAGAGTGAGACGGCGACTTCCCTCCGCTCACACCTTTTTTCGAATCCTGCGCTTTGGAGGGTGCAGTACCCGACCTCATGTAAAAGTTGCTGGATTTTTCTTCTTGCTTAGGCACCCATTTTGGGTGCCCGGATGCCAACTTCTTCGGCGGAACTGGTGCCGATGGCGACTCGCCAATATTTACCGTCTTCGGCCTGCTAGGTCCCGAATCCGGCTTCCGCATATCCTTGTTGGATCCCGGCTCCTGCGCGCTGACTGCTTTATTTTTCTTGCCCCCTTTCGTACCAACCGAGCTACCGCGACTGTGTGCGGACGATACCTTAATCGGAGACCCTGACTTATCCCAATCAATGCCCTGGTCTAAAATCCCAGACTCTCCCGTACGCATTAGCTCCTGGATACAATATCGTTGCAAAATCACTCGGTCCCGGAAAGAGTGCGTCTTTCTCGATGGCTCAGGTCCATCGTTGCCTCGCTTAGCCGCCCCCGTATCTTCGGGCGCCGTAGCCATCGCGGTTGCTGTAACTGGTGACACCTCAGCCTCCGTCAACGCCGCTGCATACTTGTGCACATATTTGATTTCACGCTCAAGCTCCTTTCTACGACTGGAAATATGTTCTCCATTCTGTCCTGCCAGCGCTATCAATTCTTGGGACGCCCGCACAATCATCTGGTGAACTGCCCGTGCTTCTTCTTGCTCAAAGTGCCGCGCTAGTGCGCGGCTTGCCGCCTCATTCGCAGATGCGGGGCGGTCCAGTTCTCGTTCCAATTCTTTAGCCGTCTCCCGGTCCGCCGTCTCCTGAGCAAATCGAGCAGCCAGTTCCTCTGCAAATACCCGGTCATCCTCAACTCGGTACTCTGCAAGCTTCTTTAGCGCCTCGTTAGCGGTCTCCCGGCGTTTTCTATATTCTGCTGAGTTCTCCCGCAGCAAAAGATCACGGTTTACCGCCTCGCGCGCTATTTTCAAATTATGATCATCCTTCCAACTAAATGGTTTGGGCCTAGTGTTGGGAAAGTTCGGTCCAACCTTTCGGTTCGAACTCGAACTGAACCGAACTGAACCCGAAGTTCAGGTTCAGGTTCAGCCAAATGCCCGAACCTGAACCTAAGGTTCGGTTCAGGGTTCGGGCAAGTCCCAGGTACCTCTGAACCGAACCGAACCCTGAACCGGCAAGTATGCCTCTGGTCACTCATTTGGGCTCATTTGGGTAATATTTTGCTGGTTTCACCTTGCTGAAACTCAGTTACACCTAGCTGACACACACTTCAAGCTTGCCGGTGAGGGTGGTGGTGGTTTTGAAGAGGAATTTCTTGTTTGATGTTGATGTGATGGCATTCCGGGTGAGCCCCGGGTGCGAAAATAATGTTTTGAACACCATTAGAGGCCCCGAAAACTGTGGGGAATACATCTGCATACTCACAGAAGCAACCTAAACTCACACCGAATTGATATTATCGTCGACTTGAGGACATTTTATGGTGAGAAAAAAAATTAAGTTCGAACCTGAACCGAACCTGAACCTGAGGTTCGGTTCAAGGTTCAGCAAATCTCTGAACCTGAACCGAAGTTCAAGTTCAAGGTTCGGGCAAAAGTACCCCGAACCTGAACCGAACCGAACTTTCCCATCACTATTTGGGCCTCTCATTTGCGTATACATCCTCAGTATCCGATGTGTACGAGCTTTTGTCGGTTCGCTCGTCCACTACTGCTGCACGGCTTTTCCCAGCACGTCTGCTGCGGCGGTTCTCTTCATCCATGGCCGAATCCTTAGTCGATCCCGACCTGGATGGCTCTGAACGCACGCTGGGCACGTTGGTACCCACCCCAGTCTCAGCGGCTATCGCAGGTGGAACCTTCTTTGCTGCAGCGCGTTCCACTCAGACGCTTTCAAGATCATCTTCGTCTTCGACTTCCTCAACCGACGCCCGTGGCGACGGTTTCGAGTGAGCTATCCCAGTGTTTATCTGAGGCATAGAAGCATCGTTCACCGAGTTAATATCGTCAAGAATTACTACCGACTGATTGGTAGCTGAGCGTGAACGTGGTGGCCCAATTGGCACAATTGGGTCCACTGTAGAATGTACCCCCTCTCTGCGACAAAGCTCTATAGAATTCAAGTTCTCCTACTGTTGGCGTCAGAGAAGACATGTCAGACGACGCCACCGCTCCCAATGACACTCCCGCGGGCGCTGATCTGTGCGATCTAGCTTCCGATGGCGTTCTCATGTCAGGAGACACACTGCTGGGTGTTCAATTAAAAGGGGATTTTAATTGATCTCACTTCTTTAAGTATGGTAAAGGAAATAAGACTCACTTAAATTGAACCTTAAACAATAAATTTAAAATTCTGTTTCCGGCCTCGGTATTTGTTTTGCGGTACTTAAAGAATTAAGATCAATTAAAATGGCCTTTTAATTGAAGGGCCTGGGCCGACCCAGGTCCCGGGGGTCCGCCAAGGTCGGGACCCAGCTTAGCCCAGGCCCTTTAATTGAAAAGCCATTTTAATTGATCTTGATTCTTTAAGTGGGTGACTTCCCGTAAGGATTATTAACTTGGTTCGAGTTTCCAGCGGTGCCAGTGATGTCGGCTGGCCTCAAAACAATAATTATATTCGGGCATGATTCCCGTAACGGGCCGCATTTCCTGTTACAATAAACACGGTACACAAACAGCGCCTAAACAACGCGTCTCTTCTTACGTCTATCCCCGCTCACCTGGATGGACATCGACATGTTCGCTGATGCGCCGTGGCGCGGACAGTCCCAAAGAGGACATCCAAGACAATAGTACTAGACGATCGACCCCCAAAGAGGACGGTGAGACGTACCAGCGTGGAGCGCGACACGACACGACTGCAAATCCTGCGCAAACTAGGCGCGAATCCGCTCCATCCTGTGCTGATCCTCCTCGTGGGCTTGACTTTAGACCCTTGCAGAAGGCTTGGAGAGATTTGAAGGGACGGGCGGCCGGGGTTTTGAGGACGCGAGTGAACAACAAAGGCGTAGGAGAGAAAGGAGGACGAGTGCCGGGGCCACAGCCACAACGGCCATCATCGTACCTTCCTAATCTGTCTTATTCATCGAAACTTAAGTTTAGAAGGGGGGTACCTACCCCCCTTCTAAATCCTGCATTGATTGCTGTTTAGAACAGGGTCTACACGAGATCTGACGACGACGGGGTCCCGATCGCTCGTCGGCATCTCGGCGGAAACCCCTCAGAAACTCGATTCGAATTAAAAACCCTTACGGGAAGTCACCCAGTACTGCAAAACAAATACCGAGGCCGGAAACAGAATTTTAAATTTATTGTTTAAGGTTCAATTTAAATGAGTCTTATTTCCTTTACCATACTTAAAGAAGTGAGATTAATTAAAATCCCCTTTTAATTGAACCCCCAACGGTGTGAGAAGCGGGAGATCGTCCCGCGTCGATCACAATAGCAGGGATGACAGCTGATGGTGCGCCTTCACCCGCCGATCCATCAGGATCTATCTCTATCGTGACCATCGAGGCCCAATTCAAGGACCCCTGATAATAGACTTCGAGGCTAGATCCCAAAACTCCGGAATCGGGGCATTTTTGTCCGGACACTTTTTGGCGGGATTGGGTGATTTTTTGTCCGGTTTGGACCCAGCCTGGGCTGCCGTAAGGCATCCTAAAACGGTAATTTTGGAGTCCCGCGGCCTAAAAAAACCCAAAATCTCTTCCGCCGCGCGTTTTTGCAGCCCTCTCAATGTGTTAGTCCAACTCCTTGTCAATACAGGCCAGTTGAAGCAATTTGGGCCCAGAAAGTTAACTGAAACTCAACTGAAACATGTGCTCAATTTCGAAATTTTTGTCCGGTTTGAACCTAGCATTTTGACCAACTCCGCCCGTTTTTGTCCGGTTTGGACCTAGGTTTGGGGTTGAAATCCCAAAATTTTGTCCGGTACCGGACCTGGCCTCCAAGTCTATCATCAGGGGTCCTCCAATTCACCACTCGACTAGCATGCTGGGCACGCCTGCCAGCGCCTCGGCCTTTATTGTTCTTGGAACGTTTACCGCGGTTGCCCATAGTAAATTTTTCGTATCCAAGACGTATCGATTAACAAAAATTATCACAAACTTCCTCGCTTCCCTCAAATGAGTGAAGTAAGGAGTAAAAAACTGTTAAGCCTTGGTCTAGTCTTGCTGTGTGCACAAGTGCTCCAGAACAATCTATATCGAAGTTGCGTAGAGCGTTGTGTTTGTAGTACAAGTAAAAGTAAAGGTCAAGTCACGGTCTAGTAAACAAGTCCAAGCTTTTGTATCTGCTTGGATCGCACCGTGATCCAAACTGAACCATCAAGTAAGTAAACAATTCGGCCAGAAGTCCGAATATGATAAGTAGGAAGGCGCACCCTAACATTTGGCCATTCACACCATCGAGTGTCGTTGGATGGTCCTCTTTTTTTGTGCACTCGGAGATTTGAGGTTGCTGCAAGGTTGCTGGTGACTGCGACAACAAGAACATGAGCACCAACTGCAAGAAATATATCATAATGAGAATATACACGTCGGCAACGTGTAGTGCGGTCTCGGAGGCGATTCAAGGAGGTAAGGTATGAGTTATAGCTGGTATGGGTGTAGCACTGGATATATATACGGGAATAGCTAAAAATACTAAGCGACTCAGCAATCATATTTCGATGCATCGAAATACCCAATAATATAGTTGGCTCAATGTATCGCAGCGCGCATTTCTTGATCCTCACCACCAGGTATCAAACCGGTTTCGTGGGAATGACGTCTGCGTCTCCACCAACTTCCTCAATTTCTTGAGACTCGCTTATCATTTCGTGGAATATCATGATTTTTTAGCTGAAATACACTCTGATACGAAGTTTTCTTTCTCGGCATTCTAGCTCCACTTTGACTAGACAAAGCACGGCTTTTCTTACATAGATATATTTCCGTACCGTATTTACGGCCAGCATTAATCCTGTCTTTCATCGTCAGATTCGCCGCTGTCATCGTTAGATTCGCCGCTGTCATCGTTAGATTCGCCGCTGTCATCGTTAGATTCGCCGGGGCTATCGTGTGAGAATGTATCTTGATCATCCAGAATCACCCAGACTTTTCTCAACATGTAACCAGAACGAAGATCAGCTGGCCTGGTAACCCTAATATCGATCTGGTGGACCCCGCCGGATGGTACCTCCACCGTAAAACTGTCCCGCCGGAAGTTGAAACTCTGGGGAACTTTTAAAGAACTGTGCAAGGTCTTCTCCGCTGTTTTAAGGCTCCAGGAGATCCGTGTCCTCTCGATGCTCGATGGTTCCCAATGCCAAAAAACCACTCGCAATTTTCCTGCCTTCTCTGTCTTGACCAAAAGGAAAGCGGTCGATTGGAATTCAGGACCATCAGAAATGAGAACCATCGCATGATCCCATGCCCCGAAGCCAGCTGAGAAGCAGAGACAGCAATCGATAGCCTTAGGGCTGGGCATTTTCGCACCCCAGTTATGCCTCCGTTCTTGAAGCGTCGACTGCAATTTGCTGGCGGCAGGGAGTTCGATTGCCAAAATGTTGGTGTTTAACTCTACAAGCTTGGTGAGCTGGTCCAGCCATTGGGCAGGGCACCGGAGAAGGGATATCAAGGGGACACCATTTAGCTCGTCGCGGAAAACGAGAGAGTCACGAGCGAGCAATCCCGAAGACGAAAGCGACGACAACGACAAAAGAGGTACCGTTTCGTTGCAGGCGAAGTCGAAGACCGCGCATCCTCGAGCCGCCATGATTCCAAACAGCTCTGGGTCAAATGCACATAGCGCACTCGGATATGGGCTAAAAACTGCATTGGCGAGGCGGCCGCTGGTTGACAATGGGGTGGCTGCCCACATCTTGCATCTGTTTCGCGTCTGTTCCTTCACCAGCTTCCAAGGTTCGTCGAAAGAAGAGGTAGGCACATAGGGCCCCTTCATCCAGTCGAACCCCGTTAAAATATCATCGTCGATATCCATGGCTGCATGTATCGAAGTCGATATTTCAGCTGGCAACACTGTAGCACCAATGGAGCCGACCATTTCGCGGTACTCGACAACTCTATCGAAAATCGCCTTCTGCCGAGCCTGACTTGCGCCTCTGACCTCTAGCCGCCGCGCATACTGGTTGAAAATGTGGTGTCCCGTGTCAATGGGCGTGGTTTTGGCCAGAAGGTGCTTCTCGAAGAATGCAGACTCATACTCGAGCAACTGTTCCATAGCGACAGTGAATTTGGTTAAAGCATAAAGTTCCTGTTTCGCGGGCCTTTCCGGCCATTTGAATGGCAATGTGAATGCCATGCGCTCGAGAATGTGGAGGTTTTGCTCATTATCGAAATCCTGCCTCCATTGGTGAGCAAGTTCTTGCAACCGGAGGGTACTCCTTGTCAAGTGGCGTCAAAGGGAAAGTGGACTTGGAAGGTTTCCCCGTGTCGACCACAGACTCCTGAAGATCAAGAGCCCAAGAGACACGCAGAAGGCTGACACGATCAACTCCTCCGACGCGATTGGCAATCCCTCGAGAATGTTCTTCAATCGCCAAGAACCGTGGGGTTTTCCTAAATTCGTGTTTCCCATGGAGAATATCACCGCATTTTGCGGTCATAATCCCGATGTACATGTCCTCCATTGTCTCGGAGGTCGCTGAATAAATAGTTGTTCCATCTGAGCTGTTGGAGGAAGGATGTTTGGATGGGCAGTGATGCACCAACACAAAGGTGGTCCGGGATTCCAGATCGAGAATGGTGGTGAGCAGAACCTTGGCCCCATGCTGTTCAGAATTATAGCTGGGTAGACACCCGGCGAGGGTGTAGTAGATGGCGACATGGTTATCAGTGTCACTGAATCTTTCAACCGGACCAGTGTAGGGGGAAATATATTCCAGGAAGCGGCTGTCCGTCAGAACCACGAATGGGCCATGTTCTTCAAACTGCCGCGGGAGAATGTGCCTCTCGTAATTCTGTGCCGTTGTGAGAGCCGGTGCTAGTTTGCTGTTGTCCGGGAGATTTAGCTTCAAACTGAGACCAGTCTTTTCGTCCCAAGGCGGATTTAGTCCCCATATATATATGCGCAGGAGGGCCAGAGCAATTTCGAGGCTTAACCATATATACGTGTTGACGGACCTGTCATTTAGCACTACGGTGAAACAGCTGAGGTATCCGACTGCCGTCGACCCAATGCCGATGAAAAGTAGAACCTGAAGCACTGCGAGGCGTAGACGGCAGGGGGCCTTAATGGACTGTGTATCTACTTTTCCATCCCCAGATAGTGATGGTCTCGATGGTTGCCTGGCTATAGAGTTAAGATCATCTATACCAGACAAAATTAGAGCCACCCACAATGATGAAGCTGTCGTATCATCCTGGACATTCTGGGGTAGAGCTGATACGGCCATGCACTGTTCTGCATCCCCGCGCGAAGTGTCATCATCGAATGTCATTTCAATAATCCGTTGCATCTGGATCTGGATAATCATCTGGGCTACGACCACAGATACTGCCGATCCAACGATGCGCATGAGCGGAGCTGCCCAAGCGGGGAACGGCCTGGATTGTGGGTGGTCATCAATTATGAGTCCAATATATGGTGTGATGCTCAAGCAGGCGAGCAATCCAGTCCAGATACATAGCTGCCAATTCCAACGGTAATAGTTGAATTCCGGTGTGAGCTGCGACTTGTTGATGTGCTTCTCGTCGAGAAGCTTCAGAAACTTCACGCCCGCAATGTATTGGATTATCTGTGTTTTCTGCATATCCTCGTTCTCACTGCTTTCATTTGCTTTCGCCTTCCTGTCCTTCTCGGAAGCGCCGCGTTGTGAACTGGTGTCCGGTTCTTTTCCGATCAAGGCAGCAACGGATCCTTCAAGTTTGAACCCGGAATCCGCAAGCATCTGTGCGGCGCGAGGAGAGATACTGGCGACGAGGATGGCAGTTGAGGCTTTGACTATTCCGAGAGATCCAAACATGGACAGCGGCGTAGCGGCCGCGTAAAGAAAGCCGCCCGTCAAGGCTGTACCGACATGTTTCTCGCACTGGTCTGTGCCGATAATGGGAAGGAAAGCCGAGATGTCCTGTATGCCTGAGACTAGATTGGTGCCAGTGTTGGTTTGAGCCATGGTCTAGGATGAAGGCGGGTTTGATTCGGGGGGAGAAGGAAGATGTGGGAGGACGTACTCGTTTTGTGCAGAACGACTTGCAATGGAAGAAGGGAGTGACGGAAAGACGTAGATGTGGGGGACGTGGACAACAGCAAACTCGAAGCTTCTGCGCCACAGACCGACAGCTCGACTGCCCGCCGATAGCCATCCGCATCAAATGACAAAGCGATCAACGAATTTAGACAAGAGCTGATTGATCTCTGGAGAGTCTGCCAATACGATTAGGTCGGCTGATGGCCAGCGGCGATCTCCGACAGAACGACTTGCAACGGAAGAAGGGAGTGACGGAAAGATGTAGCTGTGGGGGAGGTGGACCAAGGGGGAATCGGGAATCGAAAATCGGATGGGGGGTCGATAAGTTTTTTTCAGCCTTGGCTGGACCCCCCCTCCCCCCCCCCTCCTTCTATAGGGAAGGTGTTTCCCGCCCCTAGCGCCGGGCCGCTCCCCCCGGACTTTCCGCCGCCTACCAAACATGGTTGGGACAACTACTGCCGCCTGATTTTAATACATGAGGAGCATATAATTGTCCATAGCACCATCTTAAGTGTTACAAAGGGTTTCAATGAACTTGCAGAATTTTGTTGACCCACCCTGGAACCTCCTACAGACCGCCTTTAGTTGAACTTAGCTATAATTATTTTTTCAACACCTTGTAAAGCAAGTGGGATCCAAATTTGGGTGTATATCACCCACCGGAGGCTCTAACATACCTCTCCTAGTATTTTTCTTCCCTCCCATAACTTGTAGTAAGAAGTTTTTTTCGGCCCTTGGCCAGACCCCCCCCCCCCCCCCCCCCCCTCCCCCCCCCTCCCCACGTCCGAATTTTAATGCCGATTCCCCCTTGAGGTGGACAGCAGCAAACTCGTTGAAGCTTCCGCGCCAAAGACTGACCAGTGACAGCTCAACTGCCCGTCGATAGCCATCCGCATCAAATGACAAAGCTATCAACGAATTTACAGTAATATGCCCGCAGGGCACGCGGTGCTGCGGGCCGCCGGTCCGCGGCGGCCTCCGTCGGCAAATCCGCCAATCATCACCAGCAACCGTCACTGCTCGCCGGCAAACACCACTGCGCGCCGGGTCTCAACGGTTCTCGCCGGTTGTATAGCATCTAAAAAACCGTCCACCACCGCCGACTTCCGCCGAGTTTCAGTGGTTCTCGCCGGCTTTTTCAAGACCAAAAAACCGCCAACAACCAGCCAAAACCGCCGGACTTCGGCGGCTTCCACAGGATTTACAGCAATATTTTTACCACTTGTAAGAGTCACTACTGCAATTCTGCTTGGTAAATATCTACGTCCTAAACACACCACCCTACTCATCCATCTCCATCCTATCAATTCCATTGACTTCGTCCCAGAACTCTTGTGTCAGCTGGCGGTTTTTGGCGATGACACGCTTCTCGACCTTCTCCCCGTAAAGCAGCATCAAGACATGAATAAAAAAATCGCAGTTGATGTCGGTCATCTGGCGCAGCTGAGATTCGAATCCATTGAGCCAGGAATTGAGTTGTTCCGCTGTTTCCGTGTTGAACGCCCGGGTTTGGTGGGAGTTACCGTGATCGTCGAGCTCGGTAAGCACTAAGTCAGGCTGGGAACCATCCGTTGGTGCCGGGTTGCACCTTGTTCGACACAGAACGTCCGTCGCCTGGTGCCCAATATAATGCCAAGCATCAACGATGAACTTTGTTGAGGTAAGCCAGAGGTCAGTTGCATCCTGTGTAACAATATGCCTGAGCAAATCACAGGCTTATCGTACACCACAAAGCTTGGGCGTAATTCAGGATAGTCCGCCCAAACTTTGTTAATGAAACTCAAAACCTGTGGGGTACTCTCGGAGCGATAACATTTGCCCCAAGCGATCGGGACGCCACATGCCCATTGAATTGTTTACAGGCAATAAATCGATTTGGCCTTGAAGCTATGGACCACCTTCTTGCCTGGTGTGTCTCCTAATGCCTGCAGCTGAACTTGAAGGGATGGCCCGCGAAGTTGGTGAGAATGGTCATCCCCTGCGGCCATTTGCCGCCGTATGACTCTCTGGACACCAGGAAAGGAGAGACGGTGGAAGCGGTCTTCATATTGCTTGTGCCAGGCAATGTGAGTTGGATCATCACAGGTAACTGCATCCGCGGAAACTATCGGGCGACCACACGGAATGATCCCGCAAATGGAACGATAGTCCAAGTGGGCTTCGCAAAATTGCCCGTTCTTGAAGTTAACAAGAGGACCCTCACAGTCGTCAAGAGCACATTTCTATAGATTGTGAGAAGTTATTTTTTAAAACACCACACCGGAAGACGTACGTGATGCTTGAGACTCTTCCCATCCATTACGGAAAGCCTAGTATATCCACGAGGTTGCCCTGGTGCAGGTTTCTCCTGACGGGGAAGAACATGGGGCATATTTGCGGGGAGAGGCTCCTCCTGAATCAGAGTTGGATCGATCTGCAAGTTTGCATGTTGAGACTCCACGTTTATTGTTAAAAGCAGCTTACTTACCATTTGTGCAACTCCAGGTTCTGAGCCGACGACGCCCACAGCATCTCCAACATTCACCTCTCCTTCCCTGTAACGTTTCACATGGGTGCAATCCATGCAGCCATGTCGCATTGCCCCAGCTATGATTCCGCCATTCTTCCCGACAACATCCCGGACCTTGGCCGCGAGCACTTACATCCTCGCATGCACCTCACATGAAAATCCCGACGTCTTCCCATGAGCTACCAAAAGGCGGTGCGAGAAGTGCTCTATGAAGAGGCGTTGTGATTGGCGGTAGGTAAGGCTCATGTTAATGTCATTCGCAGTGTCGTTGACCCAGTCTGCGAAATTCGACCAGCCCGAGTGAAAGCGATGCAGGGCGTTCTCCTAAGAAAGGGCAATTTTTCGGTGAACCCATACACCATGTTTCGAAACACGGAGGTATTCCTCCAGTTCTTGTGTACGCTTTCACCCGAGAACCTTCCTCGTTATCATGTCGGGATAGTAATCTGCTTTACAGGTGCCACACTGGCCCACAAGCAAGTCGGCAGAGACCCATTGCATGGTCGCGGTCAGCATCCACACCCGCTGTGCTTTTCCTTTGCGGCGACGGCGCAGAGAAGGAAGCAAATTTCTGTCTCCCGGTGGGCAATATTTGCAATTCAGACGTGAGGTAGCCAAGATTGGACGTGGATGACGAAACAAGAAGGATGCGGGGTCCTTGGTATCGTCGGTGACCCCTAGGAACATGTAAAGTTTGTCGAGATCCCGACAAATATAGTCAGAATATTCTTCGGCCATGTCAACTCCAGTTGTCCAGGCCTCCACATCATTTGCTTCTTCGTGGAATGCGTGTTTCAGTAGGACTTGGATGCTTCCCATCCAACCTGTGCGGGGTGTTTGCCGACGCGCTTCGTTTAATTGATTCAAGTGAAGTCGGAGAAGCGGATATAATGAGAGGAGGACAGTGAGTACGTAGAGGGCCTGTTGAACAGCGAGTTCAGGCGGAAAGAAGAGCTCCAGAATCCAGATGAGCTGCTGCACGAAAGCCGCCATTGCAGAGAGGGGTCACGGTCGTCCGAAAGTATTGTTTTGATGTCAATTACATTGGGAATAAATATATAATCATAAGTAAAGTAAATCGAGAGAATGGCTAGAATTGACTGCGGATGCACTACGAAAGGTTACACAGAACCCTACCACACAAGAACATGCAGCTGTTAGGGTGGTGAAGGGCAAATCAGGCTTTTGCACTCTCATGGAGTGGGAAGGGACGAGTCGCTGACCACCAAGGCGGTGGACACCGCACCGCCCTAGCGATGCTCACACAGTGGGTATGCTGGACCCTATTGCATAGGAATATTCAGCTGTTAAAGTGGCGAAAGGTGAACGAGACTAACCAAAGATTTTTTCGACTTTTCTTGCATTTTGATCCGGAGGGAAGGCTGGACGACAACAAAGGGGTTAACTCGACGCAAGCCTAGCGGTGCAGGGAGGGGCTGTATAAGACCAGACTACACAGGATTACGCGGCCTTTAGAATGGCGAAAGGCGGTTGGCAGTTGCATCAGACTTTTGACAAAAATCTTGTGTCCTTGTACAAGGTCAAAAAAGGCCGAAAAAGGGCCGAAAAGACCGCAAGACCGCAAGACCGCAAAGTGAGAGGTCGATTCCACAAGGTCGCCAGTTTGACCCAGAAACGATGCATTTATTTTGCATTTGGGTTTGATCACTGTACCAAGCCATTGATTTACCTGGAGAGTTAGGTGTCTGTTAACATTCAAGCCACTCATCCAATCCTGCTTTGCATTTTCCAAGTATATTTTTCACCCTTTTGACCTTGCGAGCTTGCCGGCAAGCTCACAAGGGCCAAAAGGGGACAAGATTTTTGTCAAATTGCTGATGTGCGGGACTCACCGGGGACTATTTCCAAATCTTCTTAAATTATGATTGCAGACAAGGCCTCAATGGAGACGAAGACGGCGGAAAGTGTCCTGCGTGCGTGTAAAGAGGATGCAGGGGACCCTTACACACGTGAATATGTGGCCTCGAGCACTGAAAGGCAGGTTAACTGAGCCGAATTTTGGAAAATGGCCATAAAGCCCGACCTCGGCGCGGCGTAGCTCTGCGGCGACAAACCCCGAACTCGTTAGCACTGATTCCTGCGGGGTGACGTCGGGGGTATGCTACAAGGTCCGCACATCGAAGAGATGGGGCAATTTTCACCGCAGGTGGGTTAGATACACCTGCATTTCGAAAAAATGGCCATAAATATCGTACCTCGGCGTGGCGCAGCCCCGCGGTGATGAACACCCGGCGCGTCGACGCTAATTTTTGCGTAGGGACGTCGGGGGGACGCTATAGGGTCCGCACATCGAAGATACCAAGTGATTCGCACTGCAGGTGGGTTAGATACACCTGCATTTTTCAAAAAATGGCTATAAATATTGTACCTCGGCGTGGCGCAGCTCTGCGGCGATGAACACCCGGCGCGTCGACGCTAATTTTTGTGTAGGGACGTCGGAGGGATGCTATAGGGTCTGCACGTTGAAGAGATGAGGTGATTTGAACTGCAAGTGAGTTAGATACAACCGCATTTCGAAAAATATCGATAAATGCCATACTTTGGTGCGGCGCAGCTCTGCGGCGACGAACACCGGACCTGTCGGCGCTGATTCTTGCTGGGAAACGTGTAGGGCATGCCAGAGGGTCCGAGCGTCGAAGAAACGAAGTGATTCGAACTACAGGTGAGTTAGATATACCCGCATTTCGAAAAATGGCCATAAATGCCCAACCTCGGCTTTTTTGGCACTGATTCTTGCGGGGAGACGTGGGGGGCATGCCAGAGGACAGTGGAAGTGGTGAGTGAGGTGCAATAAGTCAGCCTGAATGTCCTGGGGTCAGGCTTTACCATCAGTGAGTGATGGTAAAGCCCGATCCCAGGACATTTGATTGGAAGCAACTCGAAGAATTAAATTCAAGCCAAGCTCGCCTGGGACTATTGAGGGCTGGATGCATCCACATATCGAATCATGCTGGGCTGACGAGGAGTTGAATCCAATTGTATTGCGAAAATAACAGATGCAGAGTGGAATCTGCTACAAGACTACCTCAATCAGCTTCGTCCATGTCTTCAGACGTCACCTCCTTCTCCTCCCTCAACTTCTGGATCTTCTTCTCCAAACGCCTCACCTGCTTGTCCAACTCCCCTTCGCTAGCCGACGACTTCTTGGCTTCCTTCTTGAGACGCTTTCCTGAACCCGAGTCCTCGCTGTGGGTGTCCTTCCTCTTGGACGCACCCTTATGTCCTGCCGCCCTCATGTCCTTCGCGTCCTTGATCTCCTCCGTCAGCTCCGCCTTGAAATCCTTGTACGCCATTGGCCCATAATGCGCCTCCAACTCCTCAATCTCTTCCGTCGCCTCCACATCATTACGGTGCCCGAGCTTGAGATACTTGCCCACGTCACTGGTGAGCTTGAGACCCTTGCCAATCAGCCCATGAACCTCATTTGTCGATGTTTTTGCCGCCCCGCCACCAGCAGCTATGACCTCCGGTTTGGTAAAGAGTGTGTTGCGAAAGTCGGCCCAGTTAGGAACGAGTTTAGCAATATCCGGGGATGCCTCGTAATCTGGGACGTATTTAGGAACAGTCGTCGAGCCATTGTAGGTGTACGTACCGGCGGGAATCAGATATCCAACTCCTCCCGGCTTTTTGAAGGCGCTAAATTTCTCGAAGAATGGATGGAATTGGCGGTAATTATGAAGAGCGTCCTCCCCGGTGTTGTTCGTACGAGTGGCAAGCTTTTCGTCGCACCCGACCATGAGCCGCAGGAGCAAAAAGAACTCGGGCGGGCTGCTCTTGGTGGCCTGTTTCACGGGAGGAGTGGCAGTAGCCCTGTCTCTCGCAATATCCAAGGGACGGTCGCTGCCGGCCCCGGTCAGACTCGTTACTGCGGGGACACTGGCAGGAGCTGAAATCGAGGTGTTGGCGTTGGCGAGGACTGCAGGGGCAGGCCGTATCTGTCGGCAAATCAGCAGGATTATATATACACAAGAAATGAGCTACATACCGACGGCGACTCGTAGAAAAGGTCACAGATATAATCGTCCTGGTCTTTCTTCAAGACCATAGTATAGACTCGCTCGTATGCCAGTCCCTGCGGGTTCTTCCCCAGTAGCTCACTCACTTTGCCAATCGGCATTTTACCAGCATTGGCAGTTAATCCTGGACGAGCAATCCTGGCCAATCCGTCATCTCACGGGAAAAGTTAGTGGTGGTGGGCAACTCAAGTAGGAAGGACAAACTCTTGATAGGAGAGAGGCTGTTGATAGCTGCTGGAACCAGCTCTCGCAAGTCGGTCTCATACTTGATCGTGCCGCCCGGAGTAATAGTGCTCTTAATGGGAAGACCATGGATAAATGTCTCGGAGGCTTGGCTCCAGTCGGAAGGATCACTGAACTTGACCAAGACTACAGCTGGGTGTTATATCCATGCAACCACACCCCTGGACCATGGTCTTCATCACCCAAGGCCACTCCGGTTCTCTATGGGCACTCCAGTCCACTCCGGTGTTTCCGGAGTCAACCGGAAACCCGGAGCCAACCGGAATCCTGGTATTAGTATTTGAATGACTTCTCGTGGTCAGTCGTGGCTGGTATCAAGGGGTAACGACCTCTCCACATGTTCCCTCTTGCCTTCCATCGCCTCATGGCAGATTTCATCACCTCATGTTTCATTTCCCAAGATCAATACTGATACAGGTCAAACTTCTCTTACCGCTTATGGACTTCCTATTCTTTCAACCATATGCTCGTCCACATGTTTCTCTTTTATCTCCTTTACACTAAATTAGGATCCTACACTATTTAATCAGCTAGCATACTCCCTGTTCTTCAGTAGTTTAATAAATGTCGCTTCCCCCCCTCCGGAGTGGTATCGGTCGCTCCTCTCTTCCCCCAGACCTTTCCTGTTCCTCTAGACGATACCTGGCAGTACATGCTCACCCTGCACCTCAGTGGTGTTGTGTCAATCAGCTCCGCCAATCCCCTCTGTCGATTCCGGTTACTCCGGACCACTCTCCGGCACCCCGGTTATTCCGGAGGACCTTGTTCGACTTCGGCCGACTGTTCCTCTATCCCTTTCCCCCGCGGCACGGTACATAACAGTATTAAACTACTCACCTGTTCAGGTCTCGTAGTTCTGCATCAGCATGTCAACAAATTACCTCTTGCGCTCTTGGCCATCCCCTTGTTCTGCTAGTCGGGGAACTCTTGCCTCATACGTCGTTATGTTGCATGATTCTTCTGCTCCACCGACACCCCAGCATGAGGCTGCGACTAAAACATCTCTTTCCGGTGAAGCTTCGGTAACGCATCGTGGAATGTTTCCCATGATGGCAGCATCAATTCCCATGGAGACCTTCCATGTGGGACCGCCACAGGATGACATCGCGGTGTATCCCGGCACACCTTCTCCACCGGTATCCGTGACGCCTCCCCGTTCGGGGTCGTCTCCGGATTATTTGTTCATGGACGCTGTTGAAGAAGCTGTTGAGATTGACGATCAACATCTCCAGCAATCCCTTCAGCAGTTGGAGGAGCTCGATCAAGACCTTACTCTCGAGTATCTACCTTCTCCGGTCGTAGCGCCGGCTTCCGCCGCACTCCCAGAGGAATACGTCCCTGACATTGACGAGTCGCACATGCCTCCTCACGAACTTCCTTATCCATCCAACTATCCCACATCTGCCCAGAATTCTCCCGCCAATCTACCATCTCCCGCGCTATCTCCTGCTCCGATTCTGGACTCCGAAAATTCGGAGCTCCAATATCCGATGTTGTTTGACGGCAAGAAAGAGGACGTCATGCTCTTTTTTTCCCAGTGCTACGCACATCTGGCTGCTCACCCCCGCAAGCACCGGACGGATGACGATAAAATCAGTTTCATACTGACTTGTTTCCGGGGAATTGCCGCAACTATCTACGGGCGTCCAGTTTCTGCCAGCCTCACTTGGCATGGGAACTTTTCCGCCTTCATCTCGGAGTTCTTGGAGATCTTTGATGGACCGGACTCGTACGGCAACGCGGAAGATCAACTCCGCTTGCTCCGGATGAGTTCCACGGAGGAGATTGGGCCGTTCCTTCGCGAGTTCGAAGACTTGCTCAACCATCTCGGTTGGGGCGAGTCCACGAAGTGCCATGCTCTTCACCACGCGCTTCCGCTGCGTTTGAGCATGGAGCTGGATGAATGTGTTTGCTACCCTAGCACCTATCCTGGGCTCTGGGCAATGTTAACACGCCTGGATACCAAGTATTGGGCTACACAGCCTGCTGCAGCTCTCGCCGAAGCTCGGAGGAACGCACGCAAATTCTGGGGCGATCATGGCCCTGGACGCGGGTCTCCGGGTTCCGAGGATAATCACGGAACACCTTCCGGAAACGATCTTCTTGATCGTGGTGGCTCCGGTCCTTGCGAAGCGTCTCCTGCTCTCTCGGACATCTCTCCGAGTATGCCTTCCCTAACCTCCATCCCGGTTTACAACATTTCCTCGCACTCCGGAACACCTGTTGGTCCTACGACGGGTGCATCGGGGTCTGGAGATGCCGGACCTTCCTCTGGCTATGCCAGGAAGGCGGTCGACCCCTCGCGCAAGCGCTCTGCCGAGGCGGCCGGTTAGCTGAACAACAAAGGCAAACTCCGGAAGGAGGAAGCGGAACGCCGGAGACGTCTAGGCTTGTGCATGTATTGCGGCAGTGGTAGACATCACATCGGAACTTGTCAGCACATTACGCGCGTTGTTCATGACAAGCGCCAGCGCACCGGAGAATCACGCTCCACGGGTAATGATAGCTAAAGACCATGCAGAGCTCGAAAACTCTACCCGGAACGTCTGCGTCGTTCCCGGAGAGTTATACCACAATCTATCACGTTTACATTCGCACAAAATTCACGACCGCTCGCTCTCCGGAGTCGAGTTTTACGATTTTAACAATCATATCTCTCCGAGATTGCCTCGGGATTCAACTCCCGCATACGAACATTTCCTCGACATCCTATATCACTGTAACTATATAAATATTGGAATTCACTCGGTTTTGGCTTCGCATGCGAGATTTCCGGCAAAATCCCACCGGACAACATTCCCTTGGCAACTCTCTCCATTAATCGACAGTCCATCTGTCTCCTCTTTTTGGTGTTGTTCGTACTCCGAAATCGCGTCAACGTTCTTGATTTCCTTCTTTGTTCTGGATAACGGAACCGGAAAACCTCTCAACCGCATTCCGTTGAATGCAAGATGATGGTTTCCACCAATCCGAATCCTTAATCCTTGGGGTTATTAGTGTGCACACGACCGGCAATTATGCCGGATATTGTTTCGGTTGTTCCCATGAGGGACCAGCGTTAACCGCCGACACCGACAGTTCTGACGCCTTCACCATATTTGAAACCTTCGGAATTCCATTCCTACGGTTTCATTGGCTACTCGCCATTCCTGTTCTTCCGAACATTTCTGGATCGGGACTCGACCCTCCGGAAATTCCGGAGCCTCGACGTCTGGTCAGGTGTCCAAGTGGCCACCAATGGTTTTCGCAAAGGTCATGGCTTCAAGCTTTTCCTTTCGATATAGCTACGCGCACGCAAAATACTCCGCTCCGCTACCGGAATCTTTTCTGAAGCTTGTATGCTTCCGATCTCTTGGCAAATTCGACACCTTGTTCCTATATGCCATGGATAGTTTCTTAGAGATGCTCGATTCAGTTCAGCATACTCACTCCTTTTTATCCTTTTCTCCCTTCGTTCATTCAGCCTTGGTATTGTGGAGCTGAGCCAATAGTTGGGTTTCACACCTTGAACAAATGCGGAAAACGCTCATCTGGGACGTCTAATAAACGTACTCAACCGAGCCCGCTTAGTTCCTGGCATGGAACTTTCTTCTCCGCACTCCGGTCAAGACTCGCGTATCCGGGATCTATGCTCTGTCGAGATATCGGGTAAGAGCTCACCGTAGGACACTTCGCAGTGTTTCCTCCAACGCGCCTCCGACCTCGACTTACGCCTAAACCTCCGGAATCACGTCTCGTCTTGTCCGGTCGCCGGAAAACGCCTCAAAATTCAATACCACGGCTTTCTCCCGAGGAAACCTCTGTGCCCGCTTGCAGCGCCCTGTTGCAGCTACGTCAGAGGCCTCATCACTCCTTCTCCGGTAAAACGGGGCTGGACTCTGTGGTCGTGTTCCGTTCTCCGGTCGCTCGGACCTCCGGAACTCCATTACTGCGGCTGTTCCTATATCGAGAAAGGCCAGCCGAGTGTCACTTCAGTGACCTCGCTCGTCAGCATTGGTAATCCCGCACGTCGCAGTACGACCACTAGACTTGGAAAAAATCTGGAAGAAGCGCTCTTCGACCGGAATAAATCCTTCGTCTCCGAGCATTTCCCTGCCTTCAAGGCAAAATTCCTGGCTTCATGCCAAATTTTGACTCTATTCCAAACGATTCGCGGTAGCCTGTGGGAAGTCTACCCTAAGAGGGGGATACACCCATGCAACTCCGCATATGAATCAAAATTTCTCGCACAATTCGGTCGCTGTCTTAAACATTTCAGCATCGACGCAGGAATTACTGGAGTCATTCCGTCTTTCCGGAACTTGCTGTCTTTACGTTCATGACAAGCAGGCTTTGTACTGACACCCGCATATGGATCGTTCATCGAAAATCAAGATTACTGTTGACTGAATCTCGGATTCACTCAAGTATAACTCAGGAAGATCATAATCCTGATTCCGAATGCCAGAATGTGTTAAGTCCACTCACCGTTCTACTCCAGCAACCTCCGGTCGTACTCCGGAATATCGGAGACCTCTCGTTGAGGCCAGCGAGTAGCCGGAGTTGGCGCATTCAACATTCGGAGAATCCTCTGTCTCATTAGCACATCGGTGTTCAAGTTCCAATTGCAGTTCCCACAAGGTCTTGGCATAATTCCCTCCATGAACCACCAATCGACCTAATCCACATACCACGCACTCTCTACTTCTATTCTTGGCATACTTCCCTCCACTTGACTGACATTGGGATTGTAATCCAGTTCGATCTCCGAACTCCAGATACCGTTATCGGGACCGGAACTCTGGACGGTCGTCTAGGAAAACCTTTTCCGAAGTCACCATCTTCAAACCTTCACCTCACTTCTATCCATAACTTTCACCTTCTATTGCGGGATTGCTACGCTCATTCATGGTCACATGTGGGCATTCCGGTAGTGTCCGGAATTCCGGAGTACTCACCGGAGTCCTTAACTCTGGTTGGTCTTGTCCGGACCTCACTCCTCATCAGTCTGGTTTGTTTCAAATGAATCATTGTGTATTTACATTTTTATAGCCCAACGGGCTCCAAGAAAATCAGCAAAAAAAAAATCCGAGTACAAAATATTTACATTCAGTCACTATCGCTCAGCACGATAATCTCCGCATACCTCTTCACCACATCACCTTCACCTTCTTCCCCTGCCCTTCGCTTCCGCCTAACCTCCAATCGCTCAACGCGGACTTGCCGGGATGGGCCCGGAACCGGAACTGGACGCTCTGGCTGCTCGACCTTTATCTTGGTCGTCATGCGCCCACTCCCACTCGCTCCGCTTCCGCTTCCCGACGCCTCCATCATCCCCGGTACATCGACATCCATCGCGGAGTCGAGGATGTTTCTGAGATCCAACGGGATCTCATCCTCGACCGTGCTGTCGACACCGCCAACCATCTCCCGCTCCTCTGCTGCATCCCGCTCCATCAACTCCCGTTCCTCCGTCGTCCATCTTCCTTCGTTCTCCGTCGATTCCACTCCGGCAGTCGCCGGAGTATCCGGAATGACCGGCTCAACAGGTTCCACCTTCAGGAGAACCTCGACGGCTGGTAGACGGTGTGAGTGCTCGACATCGTCAGCACTCTCGAAGAAAACGGGGGTTCCGGGGACCGGGGTGGGGGAGCCAGAGCTCCGGGTGGTCGCGATCTGACCCAGGGCTGGGGTAATCTCTCGACCCAAGCGCGGCGTCCCGCGCTGGGCCAAAGAACCACCATCCCAGTCAGCATCTTCTAGCTGAGGCGGCATTGTAGCGTCCTCCGACACCGACGACTCGCGCGTTCGCCTTCCGGTTCAGATTTCCATTACCGGACCGGAGTCAATGGGCGACCCGAGATCCATGTCGATGTCTTCATCGTCGGGGTGGTCGTCGTTAGGAGGGGGTGATGGGGAAATGGACTCCTGCGTTCGGGGAGCCAACGGACCGAAATTGAACTCCGGTTCCGGAGTCAGCAAAACGTTGCGGAATGCGTGCAACGGAAGATTCACCTGCTTCTGGTAAATCTTCAGCTCACCCCGGAGCTGGTCGACAATTTCCTGGCTCTTCATCAGCTCCTTCTCCACACCCTGCTCCGAATCCTAGGCCTCTCCCATGAGTCTCTTCGCCTTCTCATAGCCCTCATGGAGCCTCCTGTTCTTCGTCTGCTCCACGACGAGCTCGTCGTTGAGGAACTCCACCTCCTCCTCCAAACCCTCGATCTGCTCCTCCAGTCCATCCACGAAATCGTAGAACTGGTGGACCAAATTGTCAAAGGGTCGTTTGGAAGAGGAGGGAGTTGGGGCGCGCGAGGTGGTCCGGGGTTTCTTGGCCGGACGGGATTTGGTACCGGAGTACCACTTTAACTCCAGACCGGTGAAGCCGTCGCCCCGGAAACCCGTCTTGAAGAACGGTGAAATGCGTGCTCAGTGTCTAGCGCTGAAGTGCGAAGTGCTATGAGAATCGACGGGACTGAATGCAAGTGCTAGTGATGCTAAAAACAACACTAAAACCCACAACAACCAACCAAAACCCTACACAACCACAACATGGGTGCCTAGCGCCAGATCTCCCTGACGAGGTCGGGTTGTATTGAACACTGAAAAGGTTCAAGGAGACCGCAAGTTGAAAGTGTACTCTAAACTATTTGCACTTGGGACACTTCAGACTTCCAGCCAGCCGGAAGCCGGAAGTGACACAAACGAGCGGGTGGTGAATAAGGACTTTCTTGAGCACATGAGGCTCAAGGAGGCACTTGTGGATATGAGTTTCCCAACTATAACAAGTAACAACTCGTGGCCGGTGTGGTGGATTTGTTGTATGTGCCGTGTTCTGGGTGCCGTGTTCTGGGTGCCGTGTTCTGGGTGCCGTGTTCTGGTGCCGTGTTCTGGTGCCGTGTTCTGGGTGCCGTGTTCTCACTGGAAGTATTGTGCCGTGTTCTCTCAACCAAAAGCTTGTAATTTCAACTCCTACTTCCGACTTTGGACTTCGGGCAGAGGGTTTTGGATTTCAAGCCCTGAACTACACCCTTGGAGCGCAACAGGAACTACCCTAAGGATAGGCCTGTGCTAGGTGGGGTGCAGTCCAGTGCAGGAACGCTCCAAAGTGGCCTCCTTTTATACTAATTCTATTGTAGCTTACTCTATAGTGATTACTGAACCCGGGCCTAGGAAATGTATTTAACCACTATCACATGCATTCCAACTGTATTGAAGTTGATCAGACTCGAGTCAAGCCTGCCTGCGGTTCCGATTTGGCCGACGGGTTGCCTGACAGTTGACAGGCCTCCTGAAATACTCCCAAAGTGAATTGGAGATTCTCCTGAGAACACATCGACTGCTAGGACTTTGGTAGGTTGTTTCCCTTGGGCAAGGCATCCAGAATCGGTTTCTCTGAATCCACACCTTCCTGTGGATACCAAGAACTCCTGACTTGGGGTTGTACCGACGAAGTTGTGTTTCATTGGTTCAAGCCGGATGAAGTGATCTCGGATCGGTTGATCTCTGATGCAGCCGACTCCGGTCTCTGCTGGCCAATGTGATGCCGTGTGGTCATATAGTCAAATATGTTGTACTTCAATATATGAAGCCGGAAGTACGAGTCAAGTTGGACTTGCCGCTTCCGCAAGTGAAAGTCTATCATTCCCCAGAGTGGATATTGTTATAGTCCTTTGGTACGTGGCATTGCAAAGAGATGATCTTCAGATGAAGAGAAGCATCAATCTCTGATCTACTGTTTGAACGACTGCACACCAGTATGGGTACTTCCGATGTGTCGGTCCAGCCGGCTCCCAATGAGCCATTGCAACGAGTGCCAGAATGCTACACAGCCAGGATCGCTGTCAGCAAACCGTGTCAATGCGTGGCTGATGCAAGAGGTATTTTCCTTAAGTCCAAGTACTCGCTGGCCCCATGTAAAACTGTTGGATTGACTTGCGGCAGTATGTACTTTCCGCCGCGTAGTCCAGTTGGCTCCCAATTAGCCATTGCAACAAGTGCCAGTTGCTATGCAGTCAGGATTCCTGCTAGCTTCTATGTGTGCGCGTATAGCGTTATAAATGTACAAATACACTGTTTTCAAGTGCTGTTATTTGCTTGAATGTCCACTAACTTCTTGCACAAAATCGCTCTAAATCTGCTGAAAGTTGTGAATCATACAGAAGTTGCCTAGGAAGTTAGTGGACCGTTCTTTGTTAACTGCTTCTTAACTGCTCAGAAAGCCCTCATAACACCTGGTCTTATCAAGCTGTCAACAAGGAAGGAACACAGGCCTCAGGCAATCTCAAGATTTGACACCAGACAGAAGTTGCCTGGGAAGTTGGTGGACCCTCTATACAATAAGAGCTCCAAGTCCGCTAGAAGTCGGTAATTATATTGCTATACCTCAACCATGGCCTTATGTGTTGTGATTCTCCTTGAATATTTGGAAGTACAGCAAGATTTTGAGTGTTCCGCATATTTTGATGCGTCATCAAAAGATCAAAATCGCTATAACTTTACAAGTATTGAGGCCCATCACATTCCGCTTATACATCTGTGTTCGTAGAGTCAATACAAAACTTTTTCATTTTTTGATGCACCATCGTTGATGGCGACGTCGGGACAGCGTTCGGGGGGTCGCAGCGGTGCTCGGGACATTTTCTTGATGGGAGTGATGTCGGGGAAACTGTTGGGCATCGGCGTGATGGGCGGGAGGTGTTGTTGATGCAATTGAGGTGTTGTGATGGGTGACGGCGACACCAGTGACGACGGCGGCGGGGACAACAGGCGGTGAGGGCGGCGGTGATGGTGAAAGGGTGTCGGGAACGGTAGTGGGGCACTCAATAAAGTTGGTGGACGGCGTTGGGCACTTATCCTAAGTCCCTCAGATAAGGGATATAAGAGATTCCCGTGAAATTGCATTAAACCCTCTAGTTAGAGGCTGAACCCCCCCCACGTTCAGCCTCACGTTCAGCCTCTAACTAGAGGGGTTAGTGGGGCACATTAGGTGGTGACGGCATCACAACGATTTGTCTATACCTCCCATCTTGGCACGTACAAAGCAGTCATCCACAGGCCGGAAACAAGAGCCTTGGGCGGGCTATCAGTCTATTCCCTGCATGCAGGCGACCCGCCGCCCTTTACCCCCACGTTCTCCCGCCGCTAATCGAGAGCCGTCTCTCAAACTTGGAGATAACATTCAAAACTACAAATACCCTATCAGGTCGCGCCGTCCACTTCATGAGAGGTCTCCCAAGTGAACTCCCTACCATGTCCTCGATGAGATGGAAATTGATCCACACGCATACTATGCCACAATGTATGACGGCAACGGCATGCGCATTGCGCAAACCTTTGTAGGTGCAAACAAGGTGCAAACAGCGATACCAATTTTGTTGTCGCCCAACCGGCTGAGCGCCGTCGAATATTCACTGGTGCTGTCCCTGCGGAATGGCGGTTAGGCCGCGACCCCGTAGTCTACTCCGAGATGAATCCAATCTGCGGAAGGCGTGTCAGAGGGCGTGGGAGCGGGCGGTATTGCATTGGGGACGAGACAATGCTTTCGCGACAAGTTCCACGCCCCAAGTCCTCCACCCTATGCCTTGGACTCAGCGAAAACCCTCCAACCCCTACGCAACAGGATGACATATTCTTTACAGACTCCCCGTTGTCTTTCGTGCCCAGTACACCTTCCCCCGATGGATGTGGCGTTCACGTCCCATCCACCAGCTGCAATGCTACAGAACTCCGAAATCCAGTACTTTTACCAGGTTGCCCAACACCGGATTCTACGGAACTGTCCTCTTCAAATGCCGCTATGCGGTGTTTCCCGTCCGTGCACTCCCAGGATCGAAACTGCCAGATTGCGAGGCAATTTCGGCTGCCACAGGGGCATCTTCAACCGGGGACTGTACTCCAGAGTCAAACTGCTCAATACCTGATACCACACCAACACCCGACTCCAGTCTTCGCAATTTCAACAACCTATTGTTGATGTCCTCCCCATGAACAAGGTGGTCGGGCTGGTCCGGTCCGAGGTAGTGGGAGAACATTCAGCTACATTGATTGGCACTATCCATTCTCAAGGTTCGTCAATATCCGGTGCACATTATTGGCTGTTTTTCTAGCCAATTTAGACTTGAACCTTTCCCCCATCGGTTTACTCGAGCCTGTACGTCATTTTAATTTTGCCTTCACATCTTATGTTAGCTAATGGTCGAATGGAACAGTCAAGCGTTGACCTAGAAGCTCTTCACCCTTTCACCGCTGCAAATGAAGTTTTTCCATTCCCCCCCCTAACGTCAGTTACTTCAACTTTGAGCGATTTCGATGCGAGAGCCGCTAGCTCGGGTTCCCCGCAAACCCTCGAGTTCATTGTCGAGACCAGGCATTGTACTCCAGCAGATTCCCCAGTGTCTCGTGCGTTTTCTTTTGCCATACTAGAGGAGTATTGTTTAATCTTCCTCCAGATCGGTTGTCCGGGCCCATACCGTCTGGAAAACACCCAGAGCCTGTTTTCACGTGTGTAACCTCGCCACTTCCATCTTCTTTATCCCTTCTGGCTAGTGAAGGTCGAAGTTCGTGGAAGGGTATTGTGTACGCCCATACAATTCACTAACTTGACTTAGACACTGCTTCACCAGTCTAATCGTCAGTGGCGGTATGTTTGCTTCATTCTCTTTTTTACATAGTCAGTTAGCCAACGGATGATTGGTTTAGGACCGCCTAATCTCGGTATACATGGTCATGTGTTCAATTCCGTGTTTGTACCAATGCATGCAATATCAACTCTCTGCAGTCATTAGTCACATCACCGTTGCAAGAGGCTTGATGGACCAGGCACGATTTCGGGAGGTTTTTACCTCTTTGACAAACAGGTGCCAGGCGGTACTATGGGATCTTCCTGTGTTCACTCCCTTTGATGCAGACTTCCCTTTTGCTGCCTTGCACGCCGATTCTTCAGTGCATATCCCTTTCTGTAAGTACCCCATTCGACCCCGTTCCGTCTGACAAGGCCTTACCTTTTAATTGAGTCTCTCAAATCACCAAGTTGCCTTTCGAGCTTGTGAAGCTTTTCACAAACAACGTTCGTGTTGTCCTTGTCTCTGTGGTGTCTATTATTCACATCACTCTTTCATCTTGGGGTTGCACTCCCATGATCGCATCACACATTCGCTGGGCATTGAGATGCATAGACATCGTTATCCTTCGACTTACATGTTGGTACTCCGTAGACTAAACACGAAAATGTAATATTTCTGTTTACTTGGGCGTAAACTATATCCCTTCTGATCGTCAGTGTTTCAATTACGAACCCACATCACCGATCATAAACTCCTTTTGAATGTTTATATTTGTTGAAGCCTATTACTCTGCTCCCCTTGTTCGCATCTCCTGTGCTCGCACCACCGCCTTCATGATCGCATTTTAAAACAATCGAAATCTCCTACCATCACGGATCACATCCTGATTCGAACGGTGGGGAAAACAGTGATCGAATTAATGACAATGAGCTATGACAGAATCAGTTCATATGGTACTAAATAAGGAGTGGGCGGTAGGACTTCCTTAGTTTATTGGAGTAGGTTCGTAGTTTGTTGCAGTATGTTTGGTTGGCATGTTGAAAGAGGTCGGGCAGGTTGCACAGGTAGGCTGGTAAATGAGTGAAAGGTGAATACATAGGGTGATTTTACACATGAAAAAGAAGGTCTCTGCCCACTCAGATTGTGTGCCATGACCCCACTGATTTTCTTACAACCCGGAGTTTGTTGCAGTATGTTTGGTTGGCATGTTGAAAAATTTGGGCAGGTTGCACAGGTTAGCTGGTAAATAAGTGAGAAGTGAATGCAGAGGGTGATTTTAAACATCAAGAAGAAGGTTTATGCCGACTCAGATTGGGTGCCATGACCCCACTGACTTTCTTACAATCCCGGAGTTTGTTGCAGTGTGTTTGGTTGGCAGGTTGACAAAGTTCGGGCAAGGTGCACAGGTTAGCTGGTAAATGAGTGAAAGGTGAATGCATAGGGTGATTCCACACATGAAAAGGACAACTTCTGCCTACTCAGATCGTGTACCATGACCCAGCTAATTTCTCTAGAACACGGAGTTTGTTGCAGTATATCTGGTTGGCAGGTTGAAAAAGTTCGGGCAAGGTGTGTAGAAATTGTGTCCTTGCCCTGTGGTAAAGAGGACAGGTGGGTTACAAGTGGCTAAGGTAGGCACAATAATTCTACGGCTTTTATACTATTCCACCTCCCCTCGGGGGGCACATTGGTCATCCCGACGATGCTTAGTGATCTCATTCCCACGGTTTGCCGAGCTCCGTTGCTTGCACATTCTACCATATTCCAACAAGGTGCACAGGTTAGCTGGTGAATGAGTGAGGTGAATGCATAGGGTGATTTCACACATGGAAAGGACAACTTCTGCCTACTCAGATCGTGTGCCATGACCCATCTAAATTCTCTAGAACCCGGTGTTTGTTGCAGTATATTTGGTTGGCATGTTGAAAAAGTTCGGGCAAGGTGCACAGGTTAGCTGGTAAATGAGTGAGGTGAATGCATAGGGTAATTTCACACATGGAAAGGACAACTTCTGCCTACTCAGATCGTGTGCCATGACCCAGCTAATTTCTCTAGAACCCGGAGTTTGTTGCAGTATATTTGGTTGGCATGTTGAAAAAGTTCGGCCAAGGCGCACAATTTAGCTGTTGAATGAGTGAAAAGCGAAAGCATTCATTGATCCTATACCTGAAAAGAGTTGGGCATTCAATGATCTGGAAATAAAAAGATCAAAGGCAATGGACAGGAAAGGATGGATATAAAGGGTGAAGGACAATGTGTCCCAGTCAAGGATTGTTCACATCATTATATCCCATCTGATAGCACTGTTCGCATGATGTCGGCTCAATTTCTATGGCGGACGGGTTCAAAACAATTAAGTTGAGAACACGTGAAGATGAGTAAAAAGAGGTAAGGGAAGCAGCAATGAAATTACCTTAAAAGTAAAGTGTTCCAACACGAAAAGCATACGTCATTTCAGAAAATACAGGTCCACTGGCTCGGAAACCGTGGGTAAATAACAAGTCTAAAAATAGGATAATTTTATAGACTTGTAATTCTCGCGACAGAATCGGTCGAGAATCGAAGTAAGAATCGGTTTCCTGAGACCGCTTTGACTTCCCCTATTAACATCGGAACTTTGAACCTGAGTTGTGCAGAAACATTCGTCGTACATTTGAGTCAGTGTCCGCTAAAGGGCTAAGGGCTATAAAAATTCGCACCGCTACGCCAAAAACCGTGGGAAAAATTTTATAGCCCTCTAAAATGGCCTATAATTATAGCCCTTGCCCTATAAAAGGGCTTTAAGGTCCCGGATACCTGATTACTGTGCCAAGTTATAGGGAGGCAACGGTCACGGGTAACGGAGACCCCGCTGCGTTGCCTATTCTCTGGTCGGTCATGGTAACGGTAGGGTCCGTTGCCTTGAAAAAATCGTGACATGGAGAAAAATTAGTTCAAAAAATTCTGCTGGTGCTTGGAATGAGGTAAATTAGCAAGAGGATCACCAGGACATCTCCCTAACACCGGATATGTGCACAGGGTCTCTGAATTCACCCCGACCGGGCCGACCCGCCCCGGAAAAAACAACCTTGTTGCCTCTTTAAGCAACGGTCACGGCTCACGGCTCCGCGGTTGCCTAAAAAATAGGCAACGGCCTTGTCACGGTCCTTGGGCCGTTGCCTCCCTACAACTTGGCACAGTATAGGGCTATAGGGCGGACACTGATTTGAGTTGCCTTTTCCAGGGGGGAATGTAATTCGCAATTTGATTGGATTCCACACGTTCTTGCAGACATGTGCCGGTTGCTTCACATTTTGCGGAATGGCAGTTATACTGAATGTTCAGTTTAAACTTGATATTCTGGTGATTTGTTAGTCAAACAGCTCCGTCAGAGGAATGCCAGGTTTACCTTGGCCGGAATTATAGAAAAAGTGGTTTCCGAGTCACAACGCACAAGGACGGGTATCCCCAGATGCTCATCACGAGGTGAAAGCATCTGAAAGAGCTCCAGAACTACATCTACAGAATTTTTGCCTTGCAGAATATCAGAGATACGGCCAGATATTGTGAGGTTCTGATCATGGTTAGCCACAAGTTGAAGATAATCACATTAGAGAGTCACTTTGTCAGGCGCGGACTCCGCAATAACCCAGGAATCAACAGAACACTCGTCAAGGGACTCGCTGACTATGCAACGACATTTGGTCCAACAAGACACCGCAGAATAAATCCCAAAATTAATGGCGCGTGCCGCACTCATGGCTTTGAGTTGAAAGGTAACCCTCTCCTTTTGACCTCGAGGCAGAGGCACCAGCTTTACTTGCCCTTCAAACCAATCCAGCAAGGGCAATTCGAACACGAACAATCACATACCGTGGGTGAGTTTGTCACCCTTCGGATTGCTCCATCCCAGGAGCCTCTGGAGTACAGGGTGTTTTGCCATAAAATGGCGCACACCAGGACCTGCTCTTTGCCAATTCTTTGTACTGGTTTGCCACCATCACCAGTCAAGCGATACTTCAGAGCCTCTTGATCACACAGCTGGATTGCAATATCACGACTTGGTGCAAGGTGGTTCGAAAGAATGGACCAAACCGAAAATTTGCGCTGAAACATTCAAAAACCTCGGTCATTGCACTAATCAGAGCACCAATTTCAACTGCATCGCTGCCAATGTGTACAAAAAGGTGGTATTTGATGATCTTGGAGGGATCGATTCTGGAAAACATATCGAGGACATTCGCCACTGCAGCTTTGAGGTCCCGCTGGAAGTAAAATCAGGCATTTTCGCAATGGTAGAACGGGATTAATTACACGATATTCAGGATGATTTCGGACCTTTGGTACCCACAAGAACCCTCCAGGCCTTAAATTTCTCGTCCATAACAAGGCTATGTACATGGAAGATGTTTGTTTGCACGATGGTCTTGAATTGACGGCCGATCCGGGAACCCGCGTATTGCCTGATGTAGTTGGATCTAATGGCATGAATCGAGAGTGTTGGTAGCTTGCAGCCGCAGAGCATAAGTCTTCTTATTTTCGTCGGACCAACTTGTGTGGAAATATGCCAAATGTACACAATCCCAAGCAAAATAGTGTGAAGTATTTCAACAGGTGTATCTCGGGTCGGATGGAACCCTGAAACAATGAGCAGGAAAACGAGGGAAGAAGAGTTTCAACAACCTTTCAATGTCAAAAATCCACTGTAAATTTGGTCACTGCTCGAAATTATCGCACTCTCTCCCCCTCTTTTTAAATTATAACTGTCCCCAGTTAATCGAGACATGCTTATTCATGTTTTCTCAACTTAATTCAAGGGGTGATTCGCGCTCCGCATTCACTTATTCCCATTGCTTTCTCTCATCCCTGTTATTTCATGCTGGCCATTGAAGACCTCAACAAACGGCCTGTGGCCATTCCACTCGATGTCTGGGAGGCGGCTTGCCGCATTCACAAGGGCTTAGGTGCCACATTCCAGGACCGCCTGCATCAGCAAGATCACAATTGTCTTGCGGCTTTTGGGTTTTTTTCTCTTGTGGTAAAAAAAAAAGTTGGCAGAAATGATGTCTAGAATTCAATGGGATGGCTCACAAAAAAGTTCTTTTTTTGCGTCTTTTGGTTTTTTTGACATAGCTTGTGGTCTTGCGGACTTTCGGCTTTTTTTGGCTTAGCCGAGCTAATAAAAGCTCGGCTAAGCTGTCAAAAGTAAAGTGTGGAAAACGCGATGTGGCGCACCTCGACTTCCTTAATTATCAAGCTGAGAAACTTGTGCGTAATAGTGATCACCACGGGTCTCCCGCGGGTACTGGCGCGCTGACCCGTACCCGTACCAGCCAAAACCCGTACCCGTGCTCGCGGGTACGGGTCGGGTCGCGGGCTTGCGGGTAACCCGCGACCCGTGCCGGTGCAACCCGTCAGCGACCCACATGTTTTCTTGGTTTCTATCACAGACTTGGGCACGACTTCAACTATCTCTTCATTCTAGGCAGTAGAAAGGCACTGTAGATGTCCTGAGGTGTATGTTGAGACCATATACCGAGTTTGATGAACAGCCAAATCTGGTCGAACTCCGCTGGAATACGGAAAGCTGCCCAAAAATGTGTGGTAGTAGGTCAGAATTGATCTTCTGATGAAGACACTTATCTCTGTGAGCCTTTCTGATTTTTTTGCTCGCTATTCAAGGATAAAAGGCGCACGGAGGTATATTCCCACGGGTCCTTATGGAACCCGCGGGTCGCGAAAAAAATCCAAGAGCAACCCGTACCCGTAGCCGGACTGACCCGTACCCATGACCCGCCGCGGGTCCGCCTACCCGTGACGATCACTAGTGCGTAATCAGGCTTCCATCTTTATCCCCGTACTAAATTTGTCCAGCTCAGTTTCCAAGATCACATCGACGCTATCGCTCAATGCCCTGGCGTTCGCGATGTGTTATTCTCCATCTGCAACAAGCATCGCACCGTTTGGGCCAACGCTCCTGGCGAGTATGACAAACATACAGTATCCGCGGCACATCCAAGATGCTCGAGCAGACGAGTCGCATTCATCACGATTTGGCCGAGGCCAACAAGGAGGTCGATGTCCATGCTCGAGAGGAACGTCAGGCCGCTCTTGCCCATGCCAAGGAGTAGAACAAGCCTCAGAACCTGGGGGAGTGATATATCACCATCTCTCAGGTGAACTCGGCGAAGTTATATCAGGACTTCACCTGAGAAGTCCGCCAAGATATATCAACCCAGAAGTGAAAATCTTTTGGGTTGAAGCTCCGAACGTTTGATCAGAAAATGATCAACGTTGTTGGGGGGGCGAGCTCGTCGTTGATGATGGTGTCGAACGTGTCTTTCCTTGTTTGTCAAAATCCTCGCGGGCGGGCTGACCAACTGTCCCATTAGGTAAATTTGTGATTTTTGATCCCTGGGAGATTTTGAACAAGCAAAGCAGCTTGAGGTCACAGTGCTCGAGAAGCGGACAAAATTGCTGGGGGAAGGTCATCCTAACACCTTGCTGGCCATGGGGAATCTTGCTAGGACACACTCTGAGCTGGGGGATTTTGAGAAAGCAAAGGAGCTTGAGGTTACGGTGCTAGACAAGCGGACCAAATTACTGGGTGAAGATCATCCTGACACCTTGCTGGTCATGGGAAATCTTGCCACAACATGCTTTAAGCGGGGAGATTTTGAACAAGCAAAGCAGCTTGATGTCACAGTACTCGAGAAGCGAAGAAAGGTTTTGGGAGACCAGCATCCAGACACGATACTTGCTATGAGGAACCTGATATCTACGTACCGAGCACTTGATAAGCTGACAGAGGCGGCAGAGCTTGAGCGACTTGTTAAGCAGATTCAAATGTCATAATTAGTTACTGAATAGGTGCTTTGTTTTTTTCTTTATTAACCCACTCAAACAACCTGAGCAAATATTTCGGGATTCCTATTTTATGGTTCCCACTTTCCAGGTTTTTTTCCCCTTCAGCCACATTTTTTTTCTTTTGGAGGTGGTCATTTACTGTAAACTTGTTCCAAGATTGGACTCAACTTTCAAGAAAGTCCCTACTTTTGTCGATAGAGGGCCTGTGTGAGCCGACTCACGGCTTGATGGTCCTGATCAGCACAATGTGCCGAGTTCGCAGTCAAACATCAGTTCCAACCCAGGTATGAAAGTGTCTGAGAGTGCTCCCCACCCCACACATAGCACATAGCACACTATGTATAGGTCAGCAGTAGGTTGCAGCAGATCTGATTTGATGAACCGATGTTGCGGACTCGGCAGAGCAGTGCAAGCTAACGCCAGTGCTGGAGATCACAAGCTCACGGGGCTTCAAACAGACAAATACACATAATTTTGTAAAGAGGGTGATGGTCTAGTGAATCACATAGCATTCAATGAACAATCAAACCGATGAACATTTGAACCAACGGCCTGTCTGCTGCCACTTTATTATTTTCAAAGCTCGAGCAGTAGAGCAAGTTTCCGACTTTATTCATTTACTTTGTGCATCCACAACAACTTATCCCCATGATGCAGGCGGGGCAAAACTCACTGGAGCGCAAGGGGGTCCAGTTTTCGGAGCCCCAGACACAGGGTCGATTTCCGAAGGGTTTTTCGATGCTGAGTCCGAATATGAACTTTTTGTGGCGAACGGAGCAATCGTCATCGAGCTTTGTACTCCGACATTATTGCTTTATTTGGGTGATAACAGCTGATAACAAGTGTACAGCCTCGACCAAACAGGAAGTTTCCCATGATCTCTGCTGACAATCAAAAGCCACGTAATTTCTCCAGAAACTAGTTCTCGAACAACAGATTTACTTTCCCTGATTTCAACACGGGAATGGGTGCGGGCAAGGTATACAAGCCACTTGCGCGGAAAAAAAATCCCGCTATCTTATAGATAGAGGGTTTTGGAGGGTCCTAAAAATGATGCCTGACGCTGCATTAGGAAGTAAAACCTTTGACGCCATCTGATTAACCCCTTGATATTGTTCGCATGCCATTTATGGGAGTCGCGATCGAACCTCCCTTCTTGTATGCTTTAGGTCCCTCTCTGTCGGTTCTCTACCCTTTCTGTCATTTTTTCCCGCTATCTACTGATAGTGGGTTTTGGAGGAACATAAAAAATGATCTCTGACGCTGCATTAGGAAATTCTGATGACAGCTGTATTAAACTATGGCCAAACAATGCCAACTTCTGGCCAAACAATGCTCACTCTCTCCGACGCTGCTTTGGACAGCTAACAAGTTATGGCGAAATGATTTTCCAACCGGCTTTTTGCTCTCCTTTCCGTCAATCTTACTCTCCTCTACGTCGTGTCGCTTCAGCTATTACAGTACATCAGGGAACCCACCCCTCGTAATTTTGTGCTATTCTTGCCGAAAATTCCTGAAAATTGTTCGAATTGCTTGAGTTGCCGAAATTTAGTCAAATCATGTTGTCCCCAAAAATAACTGCAGAAAAGTTGCAGTAAAGTTGCAGTAAAGTTGCAGCAAAGTTGTTGCAAGCTTCGCGCACTTTTGCCTCAATTTATCACCGCAGTTGCTTGCATAATATACTCAGAAACACAAAATAAAACACAAAAACAGGTTGAATTGCAAGTGGAAACTATGTAGGATACATGGTACAGTATACTATAGTACACTAATGGCCTGTGTTATCCTGCTCCAAAATAAGTTACACTACTTATCGGCTCTCCACCAAAACCAAGGCGACTAATCTAAGGCGAAGAATGTCCTCAGCAAAGACTCAGATACAGCAGATAGAACTGACACACCTTTCAACGGGCATGGTCTACCGTCAACACATGGATGCTGTTCAATGTACCTGCTGGTGACGCTTCACAGAGGGGAAAAAAGGAACATCATGCGGTGTCGAAAACATCATGCGCACACAGAAACTGGGTGTGATGCCGCTCAGCGAAACGGAACGCGAAGATGGGAGATAAGAGCATACCATACCTTCAAGTAACCTGTACAGAACCAGTCCCGGCAACGCGATGTATCTTGAGAAGGGATAATCATTAGGAATGAAAAAAAAAAAATGCGAGGGAGTTACTCACCTGGACAGCCTAAAGACTGTTGATATGTCGTTTGTGCAACGCAGCCTGAGTCACACAGAATGGTATGTATAAGGTAGGGGAAAAAGAGATAATAAGGACATACCTCTTCACCGCGTACAAACATGACTCTATTAAACTGAAATGTCCTCAGTGTGAGTGCAAAAAGGTGAGAGAGAACAGACATGGAAGTTGCTTCAGGATCCTGGAGGAGACGAAAGGAAACGATGGGAGGATTAATGAAGCCTGGGATTAAGGAAGAAAAGATGGATGTCAGTGGGGCGGTCAAGGCCATGGTACCGAGGTTTTGGCCTGTGGAAATCACTGCTGTTTCTTTTATAGGGCCCAGGACGTACAAGAAACGACTACCGACTATCTGCCCGAAGTCCTTCCTAAAGAGGATACTATAGCCGCCATCATCAATCTCGACCCCAAAACGGATTCCATCATCACGCTGAAACGGCGTGTTTGTAATGTGCTGCCATCTAGCTTGCGCTTTTTAGAGCTAGCGCATGACAAAGTCTGCTAGCTTCTATTAGGTACATTATTAGCTTCTCAGGGCTATAAACTAGCAATGGGAACTCTGTTCGGTGGTACAAAGGAGAGTCAGAGTGAGCTCCGGCTGCTGGCTGTAGTACGAGTTATAGTGCTAAGCGCGGTTTACAAGCGTTACACTAGGCGAATACACGCATCAAGGAGATAAACATACAGGTCTAGTACCTCAGAGTGTCAAGGATTCTATGAACGAGGACCAACGACTGCACAGACGGAGCTTTGGTCAGAGCTAGCGCAGAGTAGGAACGAGCTCGAGCGAGCTAGCAGGTGTAGGAAGGCGGCTAGTACCATAGCAGCTGGACAGACCCTGTTGAAGTCGATATAGTAGCGGCCGAAGTGGCGCTAGCTGAGACAATGCGAAGGGACCAACTATAGGGGTATAGGAGTATACCCACCAGCGGGTCAGGTGATGGACGCGACGCGATCCAAAGCGCCTCACGAAGACAAATAGCAGAAACAGTGAATTCATGTTGAGATGGAGCAGTGGATGAACGCTAGGCTGTTCAGTCCGTAAGATAGCGGGGTGGAATGGCGTGATTATGAGCAAGCTGCACCGGGAATAGTAGTTCCGGAGTGGAGTTGCACATGGAGAATTACTCGGGTGCAGACTAGCATGCTGAGAAAGGCAATTATACCCGGCTTGGCTGTCGAGATGGTCAGATAGTTGGCCAGCTAGGCAAGCCTAGACCGCGAATGGACCCGGCTCGTCTTCCGGAGGCGGTCGCATGACCAGAACATCGGCCTGTTTTACTCATTTCTCTTTACCTCATCAATTTCTCTCTGAACAGTATATAAAGCCTCATAAAATACCGCTAGAGACCAGTTCATGCCCCGCTCATCGCACTGTCGATAAGGGTGTGCTCAGGCCAGTTGAAGCGGAGATAAAGTACCTTCTCTGTTGTAAACCAGTCTATAGAAATCGCAGCGTTGTTTGTTGGATCCAGAAGTAACTGTGTGAACCAATAAGTCGAAGCTTCGCGTTGGGAGGTTGTGAGCGGCGCCACTCTCCACGTATAAATCAGGACCGAGAGCACGAGAGTTTAAGTTTGAGAGTTGCGGCTAGCTTTGTGGTGGACTTCAGTGGTAGCTACGCATTGGGTGACCAGGAAACGCCTCCCGTAAAACGGACCACGCCCGGCACAGCACTTTGGTAGAACTGCCAGTCGATTCATTGACCGACTAGTTGAGCTAAGAGAACACTCCGGGTCCTTAATAAGCCCAAGTGTAACAGAAAAGAGCTTGGATTCAGAGGAGTCTAAGTCGGCCGTTAGCAGCATTCAGCTAGCCAAGCCATAGCGGAAGTGCAGGAGAAGCAGCATAGCCCATTAGTGGGAGTTTTCAGATAGACACTTCATTTACCTCGCCTAGGACGACTGTACTTTTGTGCGTCCGCCTAGTAAACATCCTTATCACCCCCAAACCTGTACATCCCAACCTTGGGAAGTCTTGTTTCGGAACGTCAAGGGTAGCTAGCTGAGAGTGCGGTGTTTGTTTAGTTGGGATAGTTGAGGCCATAATTCAATTCTCGTTGTGCTAGGAATCCAAACCAGTAGTCGCATACTACGGCTCGGACCCGAACTCACTGAGGAAGACGCGCTTAGTCTTAGTGAAGTATAAGTAGGGGATTTGGTGTTGTGTTAGGTTTTGTGTGTGGTGTGTTAGTGTTCAGCTAGCCCGCATTCAGAGCTTAGTTAGCCCATTTTCACTGTTAGCGCATCTTGCCCGTTTCAACGCGTCGCCTAATAAACTCCGGCTAAGATTAGAAATCCGAGTACTCGTAACGAGGAAAAGAGGACTTGCCAGGGCGCTCGACATCTCTGATGAAATATATCTCGTCCTCGCTGACGCCTCGCTTCAGCTTACCATTCTTCTGGTACTCCGGGTACTCCAAACGACACGATTCGCGCGAAATCACAATGCTGGCCGACTCCAGGAACTCGAGAAGGATGGGCTGCATGAGCTCGTAAGCCTGGCAATCGCGGCCGTTGATTTCTAGGAGCTTCATGGTCTCCATCATGATGAGACTGATCATGTTGGCGCATTGACCGGGAACGGAATACATTTCGGCCCGGGTACGGTCCCTGACCTCGTCCGGCAGAGGGAAGAAAGGGTGATCCATGCCGAGGTGCAGCGGCATGAGGTAGAGGACGATGCAAGCGCGCGAGAGAAGGCGCTAGAAAACCAAATAACAAGACGGACGAGCCAACGATAAACGAAAATCAGCAAGAAAATCAGAAAGGAAATTATACAACAACGCACCACCGTACCGGCCAGCCGCAGAACGAAGTCGCAAAGCTCTGCGCGCTCTGCGGCAGGCATTTACAGGACATCGTCGTGCGGGCTGAGGAATGCGCAACGCTGGATGAAATACACCGCAGGGCGGACGCGGTACTGGAAGAACGAACTCAGTGCTTGCGCGGGTTGCCAGTAAGGGTTGGCCAACTCGGTCGGGGAAAGGAGCAGGATGTCCAGGCGGTGGCGGAAGTCAGCAATGTGGCCGCGCTCCATTTTTATGGAAGACGATCGATCGTGCCTCCTTTTATCGTCTCAGCAGGAAAATCCCCATCAAAACCATCAAATGGAATTTGCCTCCGCGCAACGGACCACCCGGTCGCACCTCTCGAGTACTCAGAAATACTTCTCCCTCGTTCAGGCACGTCGGCCTTGACACCACGATCACAACGACACCCCACACGCCAGGTTTCCAGGCGCCCAAACACGATTTATTGCGCGGTCTACGCAGGCTACTCGGACCCTCGCTATCCGACATAGACATGAGGCTAGGCATCGAGCCGTGCGATGCCTCGCTCAGCACCTCCTCCTCCTGCTTCACAAAGAAATTTGTCCTCTCCAGCGGCGCTGATACATTATCCAGCCTGTTGGCCAGCGTTCGAAGGCTTTGCCGAGTCGGCCCCTTCTTCAGCACGATTCGATGGACAGAGTCCACTGCGGCGACTATACCACACGCACGAGCGGCCAGCTCGATGGGCAGTCATCGGGAAAGGCTTGCACTCGTGGTCCTCCTTGAAGCCGCACCCTACCGAGTGCTCGCGCCATCCACTCAGAATGCGATTAATTCGCGCGGCGTCGCCAATGGTATCGTCCTGGACGATCGGGTTATGGCCTTCGACCGTCGTACGGACGACGAAATTATTTGACACCCGGCTGTGGATATCGTACTGCGGGTAGTCCAGGTCGGGCGAGAGACCCTCCGATTTTTCCTTCAGGAAGGTCGTGAGTGCGGTGCCAAGGAAAAACGACGCCTGGGCAACGGCCACGGCGGCCTCCGTTGTGTCCATATTGCGGCGGTCCATCGCAGGCACGACGTCCCTGTCGCCGTCGAACCCGATAACTCGGATGAGCACTAGGACTATGTGGAACATCCACGCCGACTCAGCGGGGATTGGCAACGGCTCGTACGAGATACGGAACTCGTTCTGGCGCACTTGCAACGCGTAGAACTGTGCGGCCATTGGGTTAACTCGATGCTCCGAATAAATCGCCACCGTACTCACCATATGCGTAACGATCTTGCGGACCCGCGCTCGAATCTCGATAATATGCTCGCCAGGCATCGCTACAACCGTTCGATGGGCGTAGGCGTCTGGGAAGACGGCCATCATCACCAGGAACGTCTTGAAGCGCAGGTTCTCTAGGAGAAATGTGCGGTGTCCGCCGTCGGGGAGGAAGAACCTGTTGGCGGGCCAGACGACATTGGTATCAACAAAGCGACGGTGTGCTGAGGCATCCATGCCTTGTTGTTGAGGTGGTTTGGGTTGTTGAAGTTTTTGGGTGTCACCTTTTTATAGGTTTGATCGACCAGGGACGGTCGATGGTAAAGCTTCCTAGGAGGTGTGAGGCTTGTGTTCGCGCTGCACTGCTCACACCGCCTCATGGCCTGTCTGGACGAGACGCGACGGCTCGGAATTCCCACTCACTCAAGATTCGCCCAAGCAGGAAACGATCTTGCCTCATTCGGATCTACTTCCAACAACTCGTTACTCGACGATTCCAGTGTTTACGACGACTCGTACGAGCACCTCAACGCGGCCAGGATGGCAACCAGGCACGCCAGGCACACTGGGGCCTCACGGGGAGACCTGACCACGCGCACCGTTGCGACTTACGAACCAGCGCCATTTCCAAGCCCCCATACAACGTTACAAACGACTCTTGAACGACCCTCGACGGCAGAATAGCCATGCCTGCGACCAAACGACCATTCCCCCGCGTCCTATCCACCATTATAACCTATTCCACCACATTCCGACGACTCAGAACATCGCGAATCCCTTACGAACACTCGGAAACGGCGCTATTTCGGAATTCGACACCTCTGAGTGCTCGTGAAGCTCAACGTCCGCGAATATCGGCAGTCTGGGAGCTCAGAAATGCCACGGAAGGTCGAAAGAGGCTCGAGGAGCATGTGGAAGGCTGTGGACGCCGACGGGACGGACAACGTGACTGGCTTGGAAAAGGTATAAAAGGCGTCAGACGAATCGAGGGTAGTCAGTCAATTACTTGTGGACTTTCGGATTCAGTTCCCAGTCAGCTACCACAAGGAGACAGTTCCAGTCGAGGACTCTAGTCCAACGCTGAGTTCTTATCCTGACCTTGTACCTCTATCCCCCAATTACATCCTCGAGTTGACCACCAACGCGCTTGTTCGTCACCACCGCCAAGGGACATCGTCTCAAGGATTTGCCTTTCATTTATACACCTGAGAATACTGACTACAGGTTACCGGACACCGCCAACGTCCCTTCCGAGCACTCGTAAAACCGCCTTCAGCCCGTCCCGAGCACTCGGGTCTCACACACACACACACACCTTCGACCTTCGACCAACACCGCACACTCGGATCCAAACAAGGCAGACCACCTACAGCCTCACGTTCTATTAGGAACCAACTTTAAAGAGCCCTAGAGGACGAACCAGCCCCTTTGTGATCCCACATATTCGCCTAGTGGCACCGCGGTCCTTATCACAGCGGCAACATTATCCTTATCACAGCGTAATAGCATTTTTCCCGGGCGGTGGATTCATTTTATTCCATACCTTCCTTTGCGGAGGCCCACTTTGTGGCCTCTGTTCCTTGCGCAGCTCAGAAATTAGCCAATTGTTAATTGTCTGTGTCTGATATCGTACCACTAAAAAATAAAATAAAAATAAAAATAATTGGAAAGCTCCACTCCCTGCAGCTGAGCCTCCTGAGAACGAACAGAAGGCAACAGAAGTGGATAAAAGTGATAATTGGCGAGTTAAGTTCTCAGACATTGAATATTGGATTCGGGACAGGATAAATGCCTGGGCTGAGCCCAAGAATCGCAAAGAACTGCATTCTTGGGGTTTTGTAGGACATTATCGGGAGAAACTTATGGATTATCCATTATTTGCTCAGATTGTTTGAGTTGGTTAACTCCTGTGACAGATTTGATAAAGAAAAAAGCAACGCACCTGTCCGGTTTGGAGAGCACACGGTGAAGCCGGCGGAGAGGGTGAAGTGGGTGGGGGTGGTGATGGATAAGCACCTCAACGGGAAGGCACATGTCGAGGTGAGAGCGGCGTTGGCGGCGAGGGCAATGAACGTGTTGATAGTGGTGATGCACTCGACGTGGGGGATGAGGCCGCTTCTCATCAGGGACTTGGTGAGAACAACAGTTCTCCCGTGCGCTGACTATGGGGTCTCCTCTTTTCTCCCACTTCCCCCATCTGCTTTCAAACCGCTTGACAAGGTCAACAAGTCGGCAGCACGCTGCATCACGGGAGCCTTCCGCACTGCCTCGCTCGCTGCCCTGGAGAAGGAGGCGGCGATTCTACCGGTGCAGCTTCGTATTGAGCGGGATGCGCTGAACACAATTGCGTACTACCTCACCCTCCCCCCCACCCACCGCATTCGCCCTCTCCTGGCGCAGGTGATCTCCACCGCGCCGAAGAACCCCAAGATGTGCTTGATCCTGCACATGGTCGAGCGCGTCCCGGGTGTCCGCTGGCCGTCCTCCGTCCCAGTGAGAGGTCAGCGAGCCCGTTCTGGTTTAGTCCCTTGGGTGGTTGGCGAGAATGAGAGCGGGGTAGACTTTGATGCGACGTTGGGGATGGAGCCGATACTCCCGGTCTACGCGGCGCCGTGGAGCGTGGGCCTGCCTATAACTACGATCATACCAACCAAGGAGGATGCGATTCGGGTGCTAGGGGTGGCGCTGCAGGATGAGAGGGTGGCGGAGGCGACGTGGTTTACAGATGGGTTGTTGATGGAGGGGCGAGCGGGAGGGGCGGCGGTGCGGGTGCAGGAGGGAGTGGAGCGGGAGAGGATGATGGTACCGTTGGGGAACGGGCAGGTGTGCAAAGGGGAAATGGAGGGGTTGTTGCGGGCACTGGAGAGGGCGATTGGGGACGGAAACGTCCATGTCCTGTGTGTGGCGGATTCCCAGGCGGCGCTGCGCGGTATAATGTCAACCTCCCCGCGCTCGGGACAATATCGGGCGGTGCAGTACAATGGGATGGTACGTGAGGCGCTGAAGGCGGTACCGCACCTTTCCATCGTAAATCTGTGGACCCCACCACACATTGGCTCGGTGGGTAACGAGATGGCGGATGAGGCGGCGAAGAGCGCGACGGAGATGGAGCCGGACCCAAGCCTCTTCTCGTCTCGCTTACCTCCGTGCGCTGGCTAATCCACTTGCAAGCTCTGGGGGAGTGGGAGGAGTGCTGGAAGAAGTCAAAGACGGGCGGGCCACTTCGCATCATCGACCGGTCTCCACCGTCTCTCATTCCCGGCCCGCTCTATTCATCATCTTCCCTTTCGCGCAAAGCATCGTCCACCATCTCCCAACTTCGGACTGGCCCGACACACCTCAATTCCTATTGGCACAAGGCGGGTTTCGTGGCGTCTCCCCGCTGTGAGGCGTGTGGGGCGGCGTCCAAAACGAGGGCCCACTACTTGTTGGAGTGTCCGCGATGGGAACATTTGCGGCAACCTCTGCATGACGCGTGCCGGGAAGCGGGGTTCTTTGGCTCCCTACACCTCTCGCCATCTCTAATCCCAAGCTACTGAAGCCGCTGGCGGAGTTCGTGCGGGCGACGGGGCGCTTCGAAGGATGATCAGATACATCTTATTTATTTTCTCTTATTTTCCTTTTCCTCTCCTCTTTCCCTCTCTCAAAAATCTACTATACTATACAACCTAATTATCTCCAACCCAAGAACCTCCGCAAATACCTGACACGATGATACCTGGGACTCTTTTACGATACCAGACCCCAACAATTCATGGACCTTTACAGAAGAATGATTTCCCGACTTTTAGATTATTTATTCCACCCTCATCGCCTCTTTAGAAAAATAGATAGCTTAGGGAACCCCTCTTAGATACCTACGTACCAACATACTTAGGAACTGCTGTCATAGCCGTACCCGGCCCACTTACAGCGTAATGAAATGAATTTCATCATCATCACCTATTCAGTAGCTAATGAAAATTATAATGACATCTGAATCTGCCTAACAAGTTGCTCAAGGTCTTCCGCCTCCGTCAGCTTATCAAGTACTCGGTACATAATTGCAAGGTTCTGCATGGCACCTACAGTGTCTGGATGCTGGTCCCCCCAGAGCTGTCTCCGCTTCTCTAGCACCGTGACCTCAAGCTCCTTTGCTTTCTCAAAATCTCCGAGCGTGGAGTGTGTGATAGCCAGATTCCCCATGGCCATCAAGGTTTGAGGGTGATCTTCACCCAGCAATTTGATCCGCTTCTCTAGCACCGCGACCTCAAGCTCCTTTGCTTTCTCAAAGTCTCCGAGCTCAGAGTGTGTAGTAGCAAGATTCCCCATGGTCAGCAAGGTGTCAGGATGATCTTCACCCAGCAATTTGGTCCGCTTCTCTAGCACCGCAACCTCAAGCTCCTTTGCTTTCTCAAAATCTCCGAGCTTCGAGTGTGTAGTAGCAAGATCCCCCATGGCTATCAAGGTGTCAGGATGATCCTGCCCCAGAAGTGCAATCCACTTCTTGAGCCCCGTGACCTTAAGCTTCTTGGCTTTCTCAAAATCTCGAAGCTCAGAGTGTGTACTAGCAAGATTCCTCATGGCCATCAAGGTTTGAGGGTGATCTTCGCCCAGCAATTTGATCCGCTTCTCTAGCACTGTGACTTCAACCTCCTTTGCTTTCTCAAAGTCTCTGAGCTTAGAGTGTGTCCTAGCAAGATTCCCCATGGCCAGCAAGGTGGCAGGGTGATCTTCACCCAGCAATTTGATCCGCTTCTCTAGCACTGTGACCTCAACCTCCTTTGCTTTCTCAAACTCTCCGAGCTCAGAGTGTGTCCTAGCAAGATTCCCCATGGCCAGCAAGGTGTCAGGGTGATCTTCACCCAGCAATTTGATCCGCTTCTCTAGCACCGTGACCTCAAACTCCTTTGCTTTCTCAAAATCTCCGAGCTTGGAGTGTATACTAGCTAGATTCCCCATGGCCATCAAGGTTTGAGGGTGATGTTCACCCAGCAATTTGATCCGCTTCTCTAGCACCACGACCTCAAGCTCCTTTGCTTTCTCAAGGTCTCCAAGCTCAGAGTGTGTAATAGCAAGATTCCCCATGGCCAGCAAGGTGTCAGGATGATCTTCACCCAGCAATTTGGTCCGCTTCTCTAGCACCACAACCTCAAGCTCCTTTGCTTTCTCAGAATCTCCAAGCTCAGAGTGTGACCTAGCGAGATTCCCCATGGCCGTCAAGGTGTCAGGATGATCCTGCCCCAGAAGTGCAGTCCGCTTCTCGAGCACTGTGACCCTAAGCTCCTTTGCGTTCTCAAAATCTCCAAGCTTAGAGTGTATCCAAGCAAGATGCCCCATGGACATCAGGGCTTCTGGGTGATCTCGGCCCAGAAGCCTGATACTCTTCTCAAGCACTGTGACCTGAAGCTCCTTTGCGTTCTCAAAATCTCCAAGGTCAGAGTGTGTCCTAGCGAGATGCTCCCTCGCCCTCAAGGTGTCAAGGTGATCTTCACCCAGCAATTTGGACCGTTTCTCAAGCACTGTGACCTCAAGCTCCTTTGCCTTCTTGTACTCTCCCAGACACGAATATGTATGCCCCAGTCGCTGCATGATTTCCAGCGTGGCTGGATGCTGTTCTCCAAAAATTAGGTTGTACTTGTCAAAAACCTGTTCTATAAGATCTTGGGCTTCCTGGAGTTTCCTTACAGAAAGATAAATGTACAAAAATGCAGCTCCAAAGCCAGCCCCTCTACCGGCATTAAAAGGACTGAGTGCCCCGAGATGAGGCATCAATCTCAGGGAAGCAAGTGTTATGTCATGGTCTGGGATCTCTGCAATGGACATTCCCAGTAAGAGAACTGATGCACAAACGAGATGCGGCTTCATCAACCAAAGTGTTCCGACTCCAGGCATGAACCAGTGGATGAATAGAAAACATTTTTGTTGCCGCATCAAAGGTAATCAATGAATAGGACTTGATCTCGTTGGTGACCTCTGAAAATCTGAGAGAGCTCCACTCCCCTGTGGGATCTAGGAAAGAAGACAAGAACTGAAGAGGTTCCTGCAATTCCTCTTTGGCTGGCAACCACACCGGGAAACTGTACTTTGAAGCATTGCTGAACATGTCCTCAGAAATGCCACTGTAATGAAGAAAAGAGCACAGTTGCAACAGGGTCGCTGCAATTGGGCTCAGTCTATCAAAGCTAATTTGCCATGTTGTGTAAACTGTCCAAGCATAGTGGTCATGAGACTGAACAGCCTTTTCACTGAGCAGTCGGGCTCGATTTTCCTGGTACAAAGTCAAGTACCCTGCAATGTCTTCAGACTGCAAGATGAAGGATCCGGCCTGGACAATTGCAAGTGGCAAATGAAACAATTCCTGTTCAACAATCAGAAACTGTTGTATAACCCTCAACTCTCTGACCTTGACAATCACAGCAGCAGCCTGGACATTCTCCTCAGAACCTTCTTTTGCCGCACTTTGAAGCAACAAAGTGATTGCATCTTTGTCTTCCATGTCAGACACAGGAGAGTGGGTACCATAAGCTCGTAGTCCAGGATTACGGGAGGTAATTATGATGTTCCCATGGTTGCATTGTGGAAAGAATTTATTGAGGTTGATCTTTGGGTCATCAGCATTGTCAAAGAACAAGAGCCAATCCCCATGCTTGGATTGAAGCCATGTCAAAGTATCCTCTGCTGAGTCACCAACAAATTCGGATACAGCTATATTCTTTAAGCCTGTATTGATTGTGTCCAGTGTGCTGGCATCCAGAAGGAAGATGTCTAAGAATCTATGTGATGGATTTAGCAGTACTCGCTTTAATCCAAGTTATGCAACCTACTTTGCTGATGACTCCTGAATGAATTTTAGAGCAATCTGGGTCTTCCCGGCTCCACCCAGACCATGTAGGACATAAATAAGCTGTTTTCCTGAATTTGGGGTAAAGAATTTGTGCATCTTTGCCAAAATTATCTGTCTCCCTTGGAAGATCCGGGATGGAGGGGGACAATTGTTGATACTTTGACTCGGAGGGGTCACAACAAAACCTATACACATTAAACTTCAATTTCTTTTGTACATAAACAACTCACTGGGAGCTGTCATAATAGCATGCATCTCGCTCACTTTGGAATTGGTGTCAACCGCTGCAAGTAACTGAAACTCAATCAGAATAGAAGCCCATGGTAAATTTAAGTGATATTTGCCTTGAGTTTGAAGCATATTCCTTGGATCTGCTTCTGATGCCCTGCAATTTCATCTGTCATGTTGTTTGACCCCACAAACTCCTTGACTCTTTTCCGAAAGCCTTTAGATGGGTTGTGCAGATTTTGTACAGCAAGGATTACAGCTGCGAGATAGCTAAATGGAATCATTTGAATTTGAGAAATGAGGGAAATAAGGACTATATTGTCCACCTTTCAAGCTCCTCACACATTGCTTTGAATTTGACAGCAGTATTCCCATGAGCGAGAATCTGGTCGTGAAGGATCATCACAATTTCCGTGGTACTTTCGCAAAGCTCTTTCAGATCTTCGCGATTCTTCTTAACTTTCTAAAGTCCGAGGTGAGTGCGAGATCATCAGAATACAAAATACAAGACAGACCTCTACTGTCTCCAGAAGGATAACAACAGTCCCAGAGACTCCCTTGATGTAAGGAAACGGAACACATTCCGCCGCTGCCGTGATTGTCTTGGCGGTGAGGATTGCGGGTGCTAACCAGTCCGACTTTGATTTGGCGGAAGCCTTGTTTCCGCCTGTTGGCTGAGTGGTCGAGGGTTGAGCGTTGGACGGAGAGGTGGTTGACATGGTAGAAGAGGATAAGGCTCGAAGCTGTGGCACAGCTCCCGTGTCGTGGGATCACTATCAGTTTCCCACCGAATGACATAAATAAAAATAGTTGTGTCCTCTAAAATTCTAGAATCTGAGCTGCAGCCTCTTGCCCATGATGTTTCAGAGCTGAGAGGAATTGCACTGCATGCGTTTTCATTTTGCACTCCGGTTGTAATGATTGTTGAGAATTGAAAGCTCCAAAATACCAATGTGAACAGCGTGGAATCAACCAAATATTCATCGGTGCCTATGTACGTCCCTTCACTTATCCACAAAGTGAATCGGGCTCTGATTGAATTATATTTATATTTAACCAACGCTACGCGGAAGCGGCCAAAAAGTGGCAACTCCAGGACACAAGGAGCGCTCCCCAGTCGTTTCTGGACGATATAAATAAAAAGTTTGTCCCCTCATTTGCTGCCTGAGCCCACTTAAAATGTGTTTCTGGCCTTCAACCATATGCGGTCAATCTGACTTAAACCTGAAATATAATAGAAATGAATAAACTTGTTCGTTACGACTCGAGGTCCGAATAATTCACCAGGTCAAGCCTAGGCGGACATAAGAAGCCTTGAGTCTTGAGAAGATTTGAGTGTCGAGCATTAGGTACTTTTGTATCTTCCAAAGGTACTGTACATATACCGGCTCGGACGCTGAAGCACTCAAGTTCTAAATCATCCCCAGTGCATAATTGAGGACAGGCTGTTGACTTCGGCGTACATTCTTCTTGATTCCGAGACGCTAAAAACCATTATTTATTTTGGAGGCAATTCAGAGGTGATGATCATGAAAACCAAACACAATCAAGGAACTCCTCTTGACTTTGGAATTCGGACCGCGAGGACGTAAGCTTGTTCTGTTAGTGGAGAAGACAATGTATATTCATTTTTTGGAAGAATTACTGGAATTCCGCACGTGTATACCTCGCCACGGAGGCGCTGGCACCGAGCGGTACTCTCCCACTCGATGATCCAGCCGTCACTCCTCGGCCGCTCTACAAGCATACTAATTCCATCCCCACCGTCTCCACCAAGGCACACACCACCTTCCCCGACGCCGCCGCACCGAACGACCTGTAGGTAGATGAGCGAGTGGCGCACTCCTCCCGCCCAAGGATAATGCACGTTGCAACCCACAGCCGACCTCCATGAATCATATCCTACGTCGCAGGGCGCTTTCGATGCACACACATCTCGGCGGGGAAGGAGTCCCTGCGGTGATGCAGCCCATCGCCGCTCCCGTCGTCTACATCACACAGGAAAGAGGAAACTAGACGCATGCGCTCGTTTGTGCATCACATCAGTTCGCCTCCGGTCCTCGGCAGGAGATAGACTGCCGCGCCGCGTTCGCGCGAATACAGGCACCACGCGGAGAATGGCGCCTCAACGTAAACGCACCCCTGCGCAGTTGTCGTCGTAGACGGAGCGCAGATCGCGTACGTCCGCACCGCCACCCCTCCCTCGTGGAGGAACGTGTCGCTCATGGCGCTCCAGCCCACCGCGCTATACACATGGACCCTCACGTTGTCCCCGCCCACATCGTCCCCGCCACATCGAGGAAGAGGACCAACGCGACAGCAGATCGCGCTGGACTATCACGGACCGCGCTCACCACCGCCGCCGCCGCCACAATCCTCCGCTACCGCACTGCGCTCCCCACCCCCACCCCCACCTCCCTCCTCCCTGCCCCTCGCCCTCCGAAGGAAGAAATTAAATAGAATTTAAGAAATAAAAAGAAGGAGTTCCTCTCCGACGAGCCGACTCCTCGTCTGCGACCAAAGAGAACTCAGAAGGCGCGAGACCAGATAGCCGAGCCAGCAACGACGAGCTCGTGCTCGTCTGCAACGTGTACACAGCACCCCTGCAGGGAGGTCGCCCACGCGCGCCGACTCGTCTCGCAGCCTCCATCTAGATCGAAAGCCTCTCGCGTACCAGATCGACTCGGGAGACGCGCGCGGCACCACCGCGTACGTAGCGTGCGCGCCGGCATCGGAAAACAGTATGTGGTGAAGGAGGAAAGAAGGAATGAAGAAAAAATGTACGTTCCGCGCTCGAGCGGAGTACCAGTGCCTGCGGGACGTCGGGGAAGAGGGCGCCAAGATTCTGAGGAAATGTCCTGTCTGGTCCGTCAGGACTGTGTGCGAAGAAACGTGAGTAAAAGTATATTTATTGGGCAGCGAGGAAGAAAAGAAGGGAGCGGAAGAGAGCGAGCATGCGGAACACAGTATTGATGTCGAGCGATGGACAAGACGGGGAGATGGGGAGGGCAAGGATGAGTGGGCAGAGGAGGCGAGGCGGTGAGAGTCGCTGGTGAGGAGGCAAAGGATGAGCGCTGAGCGGCGGGCCGAAGATGTGCTCGAGACGAAGTGAATAAGCTCCCCACTCGCGCATCGCCTGCGCAGAACGTTGTGTATGTCGCGCACGAGGATACAAATCCTAGCAGGTCGCCTACGGTCTCGTCTCGCCCTGTACCATCCTCACGGACAACAAAAATCACGTGCGGCGCAAGCATACAAAGGATCGCCGGCCCCAAACAGCCATGCCGTACCGTGCGCGATACAACGCCCACGACGCTCGGGCAGTATGTCGCATCGTCCATCATCCGCTCATTGCATAGCGCAGACGGGACCCATTCACGCATCGTGCGTGCTCATCCCTTCCGGAATTTTAAAAGCAGCCTTCGCCGCGTACGGATGAAAACCCGGCGCGAGGACTCGACCCTCATCGCCACGCACGCATGCGCCATCCGCTCGCCCGGAGAACCGAGCCTTTGTCGCCTGAGGACGAAGCCACGCGCAGCAGTAAGAGGTATGTATGTGCCTGCGGCCCGGGGCATGTACAGCCGCGGGCAGACAGGAAAACATCGGGCGCGGGTGGCTCTCCATCCCCTCTCTTCAGAAAGCACAGCACCACCGTACAAAGAGATAGTGATAATAGAAAGATGAGATTGAAAAAGAAACGGCTACGTACTGTTATACCCGTGGCTCGCGTATCGGTCCTCGTCCTATGTGGAGGTTGGCTGCAAGGAGTAAAGGTTAGTGTGAAGTTCTGGTGACAAAATCGAAAGGTAGGAAGACAGCCGTGCGGAGGAATAGGAAGCAGCGGGCGAGCAACGAGCATTAAGTATGCTGCGATGACGCCAGTAAGAGAAGCCGCATGCGCCAAAGAAGGCCTGCCTGCCAGCGGGGCGGCGCGGACGAGTAAGAATGTGTTAAGGTACGCAGCGCCTGAATCGTCCACCAGCGCCCGAGTTCCTGGCACCCCAAGACGGAGTGTAGGGGAGGAGCGAGCGACGACGACGACGATGTACTAGAGAGGTTTACTAGGGGAAGGGGGGGGACCCACGACGTTTGGGTGCAACGTTTCGTCTAGAAAGACTCATCAGGTGGCTATGTCCCGTTATATCACGGCAATTGTTTGCTGGCACCTTTCGGGCCAAACAATCCTGTGCCGGTTCGGGATCACGGAGTAGTACAAATTAATGGTCTCGACGTGTCCTCGTAACCGCTTCGTTCTCCTCAAAGCTCTTTTCCGAGGATGCTAGTACTTCATCGGTGGAATTTCAGCAAACTAGAGAGGTACTTGTTGGGTACTGAGACCAAACCAGTCATCTTCAACATGAATCACCCTCGGGCCTCGATCAAGAGGCGGAGAAAGGTAATGATCCAACTTTCAGACTTGCCAGATTTCTGGATTCCCGAAGGCCTCAACAGAAAGGCAGACTAGCTTGGTACAGTAAAAACGAAGGGAGAATATTTACGACCTCTTGAGATTTTTTCGAAATCCGAGAGCGCGCGGCATCGGGAGCGGGACCCGTGGGTCCCGCATGCTGTGGGCTGAGGATTGAGAAAAAAGAGGTATAAACGTTCAGCGCAAATTGTGCGTGATACGTTCCAGACATATCTCGTTGTGTAGTCAACGGACACCTTTTATGGCTTGTTAAAGATGAATTTTGGATCTGAGACCCGGGGCGCGAGCCGGGTTCAGGCAAATATCATCCAAGCTATAACCGCACTGACACTTAGTCAAATTCGTCGTGTGCGGGACTGTAGGTGAGCTTGTAGAGTGGATTTTCCGAGCTCTGTCTGTGTTAAGGACACAGACAGTTTAGAACATTTTAAATGTTAGCTCTTGGCTCCGGCTCAGCAAAGATATGGTGGAATAACCATCCCCTTGACCCTTGCTGCTCGAGTCGTTGCGATACGATTTTCCCTTGGGGTTATCGTGGCTTCGGACTCGGCAGACTAGATGTGTGCGGTGCACATCGGGTACTCTCCGGGTTCAAATAACTGACGCCGTTGGAGAACTGGGTGCAGGGAGGGGTGAGTTTTTAATGCTCGGGGGTTGAACCGTCCTCTTCATGGAAGAGTTCATTGTACATCCTCTGTGTTCGCCAAGCACGAAGCTCGGAAAGAAGGAAGGTAACAGTCATGCACGAGGAATGTCTGAAGGCACGCGTATTGGAATTAATACATGGGACTGCGATACAGACAAACACCTCGAGTGGGCTCATTCGCGTAGGTTAAGTAGATATCCGTGCTCGCCCGCAGAATGAACGGCGGCCGGCTGACATGTAAATAGTTTCCGCTCCATCTCAACACAGTAACGCGAGGATGAGATGGGATGCGGGCGCCAGACCACGAGAGCGAGACGTGCTGCAATATAATGTCCAATATGTTACTGGACATCGACGGGCAGCTCTGTCACTCGAAACCATGCAGCGCTTTCCCGGAACTAATGTTCATCGGGAACCAGTAGCGAAGCAGGCTATGCATCCGTGCAAGCCGTTGCGCTGACCAGCCGGACACTCGAAAGCGTTGCCGGGGAAATATGGACAGTGGGCAAGGGGGGTTGGATGCGAAACCACGCGGCACTAAACTCGTGGGCGGATGGCTCAACGAGGCGTGGACAGTGCGTGAGGTTTGGGCTAAACCGCTGCGTTCCAAGGTGGCACCCGAGTGCATGAAACACAAGGTAAGTGCCTGCACGAGGGAGAGGCAGCGGCATGCTTAGATCTAGGGATGCTCTGTTCGAGCGCCGGAGGCGCAGCGAAGCAGCGGTGTAGTATCCATATAGACCTCAGCGGCGTCTTTCATCGGGTCCGTTTCCAGCTGTCGTCGAAACCCGAAGGATTCGTGATCAAACAGGAGGTGGGCACGTCGACTACTCGAGTCCCAGCTGAAGTGTTCTGGCGGGTAGGCACGAGTTCACGCGGTCTCTAGGACGAGCAGAATGGATCTCGGAGGCCGAATCCATGGCCATAGGCACTAGCGGGACTGTGGACCACGGCGGCAATGAGACAGATTGAATTAATCAAGTCTCATGCGTGATCAGTAGCGTGTACGACACGGAAGGCGGGTATAAAACCTCACAAGCAGTATGACCATGAAGGTGCATGTTTCCGTGCTGGCGCGACGATTTCAGGGCCTTTTGTCTCGGTGGTGTTCCGTTCGGCGGGCGGCAAGCGAGCGAGGCGAGCGAGGCAGACTTGGAACAAAGACAGAGTGGCAAGAAGGTGACTGCGCGCGCAGACGACGCGAGAAAGTGTGTTGGTGGGGTGTCCGGTCGAGGTGGCAAGTTGGCGGGTTGCGGATCGATGGCGGACGGGTGGGGACTTGCTCGAGTGGCTCAGCTGCCTAAAACGGAGGGATAAAGCGGAGTGTAGGGGAGGAGCGAGCGAGAGCGGCGCGGAGCGCCGCGCGAGCGAGCGACGACGACGACGATGTACTAGAGAGGTTTACTAGGGGAAGGGGGGGACCCACGACGTTTGGGTGCAACGTTTCGTCTAGAAAGACTCATCAGGTGGCTATGTCCCGTTATATCACGGCAATTGTTTGCTGGCACCTTTCGGGCCAAACAATCCTGTGCCGGTTCGGGATCACGGAGTAGTACAAATTAATGGTCTCGACGTGTCCTCGTAACCGCTTCGTTCTCCTCAAAGCTCTTTTCCGAGGATGCTAGTACTTCATCGGTGGAATTTCAGCAAACTAGAGAGGTACTTGTTGGGTACTGAGACCAAACCAGTCATCTTCAACATGAATCACCCTCGGGCCTCGATCAAGAGGCGGAGAAAGGTAATGATCCAACTTTCAGACTTGCCAGATTTCTGGATTCCCGAAGGCCTCAACAGAAAGGCAGACTAGCTTGGTACAGTAAAAACGAAGGGAGAATATTTACGACCTCTTGAGATTTTTTCGAAATCCGAGAGCGCGCGGCATCGGGAGCGGGACCCGTTAAGGTACGCAGCGCCTGAATCGTCCACCAGCGCCCGAGTTCCTGGCACCCCAAGACGGATCTACCCGCGGTGCGTACGTGGAACAACAAAGGCTACAGCGCATAGCAATGCCCGGGCGCCGACGCAGCATATGACGGACTGTGCCAACGACGCAAACTTTCCGCCCAAGGCGTCGTGAGCATCGCTCCGCGTGGAACCATCCAACGAGCTTGTCCACCACCACCGACTTGAACGGGTCGCAGCGTCTCGTTAGCTCGTATGCAGCTCTACCAAGCGCGCCTCCCCGATTCACTCTGGGATAGAATAAAAGACTCACCCATAACATTACTATTCATCCAACTACCGTCGCGTCTAATTCGTACTGAAATTGTGTCCAATTCGTTATTGATTGAAGATGCAGCTAGATTTGCAGGACGGGGCTTGTGATTCAGGTGAATGCGACGAAGCAAATGAAGAGGGTGAGGACGCCCGAGTGGGAACGGTATCCGATTCGGCAAGTGAGAGTTGACTCTCACCCAAGGTGTAAAGGATTGCTCGGAGCAAGAGGTGAGTGATCGGCTGATCTTGTCCTCTGATGTTGGCTCGCGAACAAGCGGTCCGCGATTTCCGATCATTTCGCAGCCGTTCGGCATGCCTCGGCTGCTCGGCGCGACCAAAATTTCGCTCAACGCCTCTGCTCGACGCAGGTACCTGTGACCTGTTTCTTGGATTGATAAATGTAGGACAGCTACATTGGAAAATGCTACGTGAATACATCTGACCCGGAAGTCGTGTGTGGTTCAGAAATTGAGCTCGGGACCTTGAAACCTATCGTCACAACGCGACGACCATCTGCGCCGGGACGGGAGATTTTGAGAACGCGGCTAATACAGGGGGGTACCGGCAGGAGATAATGAAGGACACTTTTGTCCTCTACTATCAGGAGCCGGTGCATCCGAGTGCTCTGATTGCCCCGGAGAAGGTGGTGAAACCGGGACGGCGGCGCCCAGGCTGCGACACTCGAGTTCCGAAATACAGAACATGGCGGTGAAGGCCTCTCGATCGGACCTAGATTTGGTAAGTTCCCATTTGGGGTGTCGATCGCGAAGATGTTCCTCCATATTATATTTCCATTGAACGTCTTGGCAGAGAATGCAGCGGATTGGGGCGTTAGTGCACGGATGAGCAGCGCTGATGCTCAAAGCGGACTTTATTGCGAACTCGTAGGCCTCGGAGCATGTTGAACTTGCTTTATTGCCGCTGCGAATACCGATAGTGCATCCACCAGCTATCATGGACTGTCCGCAAAAGCCGCATGGATAATTGGAGGCCACCTAGCTGTAAATCAGTGCCATATAGCCAATGAGAGTATAGCAGTACATACCGATGACACTAATTCATCTTCCTGAACTCCGGACATCGATCGTAGGATATGTGTACCGACGTGATTTTGGCGGTCTTGAGCAGCAACATTTTTCGAATAAATGCGGCATTTCCGGTGACTGTCTTTGGGGCTGGGTGCTTGAACCGATGGTAAGCAGTAAGAGATGTCGTTTTGAGTGTCTCCTAAGGATTGAAAAGAAGAATGAGGTCCAGAACCTTGGGTACCAATCAAATTCTTACCGTCCGAGATCGTAGCCTCATATGGATATCGGCCTTTCCGAATGGCTCCGTATACTGGGATTTTAAGGCGAACCTCTTCTTCTTGTGCTCGTTCTAGTAACGTTGAACGCATCTTCTCCATTTGGGTGTCGGAAAAGACCCACGTCTTCTCTGGCGGCGTGGCTGAATCAGAGACAGTGACATTCAAGATCTCTTCGACGGATGCCTGTCAAAGATCTGTTGGTGTCAGCGGGAGAACAAGTCGGCCATTAACAGCGACGGTAAGATGCCGCATGCGAGTAACAGAATCTGCGGCAGCTTGCTTTGCTTTGACAGAGTCAAACTCAATGAAGTCGGTGGTCCATGCCCAGTCCAGAACATCGGGCGAGCTCGTGAATGGGACAAGAGACAGGACTTGACCTGCCACCTCGTAGTGAGTACCGGGTAGGGCGATCTCCGCCACAGGGGCTGAATCGAGGTAAGTTGGCGGGTGTTTGTTGGTGGTTTTGATGAGCGTGCACTGGAGCACGGCGAGCGCAACTCGGGATGTATCGAAAGCAACCAGTGTCGCAAATAGGCCATGTAACTTCAGCAGATGCTCGTCGTTAATGTTGCTATGGAGTTTGGCAGCGGTTCGGTCGAAATGATCCCCGCCGACGGAATAACATCGAATTCGCAGGAGCCTGTCATGGCTCTTGGCGCTGTCGATATCAAATGTGGGATCCATGACCGTGCGCAGGATGCTCTTCTTGTGCACTGTCTTTCTCTCGTCGCCGTCAATTTTGATCCAGATTGAATGTCCTTCTGGTCGAGCAGCCACGTCAGCATCGCGAGCTGCTTTTTCCGTACGAAGCGCGGTCTCCGCGTCAAATTTCAGGATTTCGGCAACGTCAGATAGCTGGGATGAATCTCCGTCTGTTTCCACTGGCCCGCTATCATCTGGCATCGACCTATCGACCTCTTTTGAAACCCCCGGATATTTCCCACCCTTCGGTCGCATTAAATCACAATCCTCGGGCTCAAATTGTGCGTCGAAATCGATGTCGCAGCCATAGGTCTCGAGAATAGCTTTTGCCGCTGCAACACCAGCCTTCTGGCAGGCAAGAATGTTGCACGAAGCCCCGGTCAAGTCTCCCTCGAACACATCGGGTGTAAGATGGTCGACGTCTCGGCTACGGACCATCTTCAGGCGACGTGCACGGCGCTCCAGCCACGGATATTTGCGGAATATCTCATCCATACGCAGGGCGGATCCAACGCGTTGACGAAATTCATCAATTGCCGATCATTCTCGTCCGACCGAAAAGTGTTTCCAGTACGTCGTCGCCCAGCAGACAGAGGAAGACTTTGAGGTAGGGGTTTAAAATCTCCGAATGTGCTATAGTAAAGATGACATTCTTGACCATGCACTGAAGATCTCCGTAGAGCTGCGGGGAAATGAAGGCGGATTCATGTTTAATGTACATGGCGCAGATGAGATGTGCAAATTTGACGAGGGAAATGAGCTGTTCAGAGAGTGAGAGTGTGGGGTTGATGAATGGTTCGAGCATGGCATCGAAAATCTCGCCGAGGAGACATAAAGCGCGGTAGGTTTTGAGTTCGGCGGGAGTAAACTCGGTGGAATCAACGGACATCCGAAGTTCTGCGACCAGGCAAAGAAGCTTGATAGCGCGAGGAACATCTTGAGGATCCTTTGGATTCAGGAGAGCGTGAATGCTCTCGTCTGACCAATCGTGACCGGTCATTCGTTCTAACCAGCCGGCGATAAGAGTCTTGTTGATGACGACGTCGTTGATGAGAATGCCCTCTTTCGAACACAGGAGTTTGCATCATCCTAAAAAATAGTCGGACTGTTTCAGTCAAGCCGTAGCGGGGGGAAAGATGGAACAAATGTTTGTCCATGTGCTTGGGATCATAGAGCTGGGTTAACCCGTCATCACCCGTGAACAGATTGAGTCCGACAAGGTCCTTCAATAATTCCCACAACTCGGGGTCGTCGTCTTTGTTGAGTTTGTGGTGCATGCAGATGAGATACATGGCTGCCCTGCGACCGCCGTCGCCGTCCGACGCTATGGACTTGACGTCCCCGTGCATAGCCGCTCCGTATGGGGACAATTTCCAAGCTTGTAAAAGTTTCTGTAGATTCTTCGCACCAAACTTCCAACCACTCTTTTTACAGGTCGGCATTAAAAGCGCCGGCTTCGCACCGTAGTCCGATTCGGCCTGGCGAGCGAATGCCGCGACACTAAATTCTTTCCCCACATGGACTCGGTCTTCCCGGATCGCCTTTGCGGCCGCCTTAACCGAGGTGAGATCGGAGCCCATTTTCAAGCTCTCGAGCTCTGCCATCGCATGCTCGCACAACCCTCCTATTTTGTCGGTATCAGGAAGATAGCAAAGTCGTCCATCGCCCGCAACCTCGTCTTGAGATAATGTGATCAAGACACGGCCTTGCTTGCCGACGGGGGTGTTTCGGAGCAACATCTCGATATTTTCCATAATTTCCACGATTTCGACATCTCCAACGGTGATTCGAAGCGAATGGCTCCGGCGAATGTCCGCGATGGCGTGGCGAGAGGGGAGCATGATTGGGGCTTTATTAAGTGCATAGAGGGCAGCTCCACCACCGAGCTCGTAAATCAGGATGGCGAGATCTTTTTCAAAATCAGTGTAGTTCCGGGGATGATGTTCGCCATGGAGGGCCTTCAGTGCCATTTCGATGGTCCTTTCTATGCTCCAACCGGCAGTTTTAGCATGGGCAAGTAGGCGGTAGATGCCCGGAATGATATTGGTGGAAATAAGATCAAAAAATTCTTGGTGGGTTTTAACTCTCTTCCGCGCTCGTTTCAAGCACTTGAAATGATCGGATTTCTGTGTATGTCGTTAATTCTCAAGGCTTAAAGCCATCTAAACGTTGTGAACTAACCTTTAACTGCTCATTTTTCAGTTGCTTGCTAACCGACACTAGTTTCTGTTCCAATTGATTGCGGCTTAGCCGGGCTGTCAACTTTTTACCAAAGGGTTGCGAAGCTCGACTTCGCACAATGTCTATGAGTAGGCCTAATTCCAAGCAAGACCGGCAACTCCCTCCCGAGATTGACGCTGTCCCCTCACAGCGTGTCGCGCGAACACAAATCATCGCCGTGTTGGCGTCGACAGACAAAATGATATAGCCTGGTTCGTGTCGAGAACCTGGCCGATGTATGCTGAATGGATAGCTGTCAAAAACATTCCCGAGAGGCCAAGAGTATGTGGAGCCAAGACAAGAATGCAAAGGGGGGAGTATGGCATGTGTAAGGGACATTGAGGGGTGGATTCTGACCACTGGCAAGATGATATTTACATCTACAAACTATTGAGTGCCCTTTTCAGCTTCATTCAATAATGTGGAACGTACTAGCACTTTGTTCACACTTTCGACTTTTCCAATGTGACTCCATAGGCCGATTGCCTGGGTCAAAGCCGTGCTTTATGTACTTTGAACATTTAGGGCACAGAACCTCCCGTGTCCCTGCCCTTGAATCTCCCCTTTCAAGAACATTGTCGATGTTACGCGACTCAATGTTACGCGACGCGTGTGGACCGAGGTGACCGGTATTTGTTTCCGGAGCATGTACAGTATGTACAGGATCAAGACTCCATACTGATTGCAGTGCTCCTCGCGTAAACACGAGAAGCCGGCGGGTTTGAGCGCGTTTGTTGGCGCGCTAGGTGAGCTGTTAGGCGGACGCGATAGGTGGGAGAGGCACGTTGATGCAAAAATGCCGCAGTGATCGCCGTTCTTTGCACCAACCAAACAATCTCCTTATTTGGGGGGGGGTGGGTGGTCGTGGGAACGTTGGCCAAGATCGGTTGATCGCGCACCTCTTGGCTCGGAGGGGTCGACCCGGACGGTGTTTGGCTCGGATCAATCGGACATCCTGGCTTTCTTCTTGCTCTCTTCCAAGAGGTGGGCGGGAGAACGAAAAGTGATATCATGCTCCAAATGAAGTTTTTTTCATCCTAGACATGTTTTCTGAATTTTTTTATTTTTGTACTCAGTGGTTGTCTCTGGGTGCGTAGGTGAAACCATAATTTTACCTTTATCTCAACTGTTACTCGTCACAGAAATACGGCGTAAAATCTATTGTATGCATCTATGTGCCTTATGGGGGTCTAGCATATTTCCGGGCTTTCCGTCTCGTTCTTTGCAGAGCTACGAGACTCACATCAAAGCCATCACCAAAACGACCAATGCGATCAATATCGGCATTACATGTCAACGCGGGCCGATTTTCGCCGAAAAAAATTGATAGGTCAACGGGGAGAGTAGGAAAACGGAGGGTGGTCGAAAGGATGAACTCTGTAGAGCCAGTATTACCCCCGCAAAAGAGAAATCAAAATTTACCGGTCCGATCTCTGATCCGACAGGGGCGCCCACCTCTTGTCGGTATGTCTGTCATATGGGCGGGTGCTCGCCGATGCGGCGGCGGACGAGGTCCGTATGCATTTACGTGACCTCTACAGCGCGGGACCTATCGCCCAAGTATCATCGAGGCAGTGTCGAGCTTCCGTCCTTTTCTCCGCTTTTATTTTTTCACGATAGCATTTCGATGTCGAAGTCCGAAGTCGGCGAAGTCGGCGCTGGGATGCAACCGTGGAAGTGCGTAGATTCGGATTCGCCTCGGGTTGCTCGAATCCTCGGGCCCTGCTTTGTGTAGGGGTTATGAGCTGCTCCCAAGCGCAAGTGGACCAGCTGGTGTGGTTAGATCGTCTTCGTGCTCCCGCCCGAGCCGTCCACTCCACAAGTGACTAGAATGCAAGATACATTTTCCGTTGGAAAACTTGAGCTACAAATTCCATCCTCCGGCATATACAAGAATTTCGAAGTTGGGGTACCGAGTTGGGAAAGTTGGGGCAGAAGTTGGACGTCAAGTCGTGCTGTGATGCACGCCTTCAGGCCCAATTCTTTTTTTGTGCCCCAACTTGAGCCTCAATTTCCGACGAGTTGGAGTGCGGGTTGAGGCGGATAATTCTAATGGGCAACCCGGTTTCTTGAGAAACCCCAGTCCATTAGAGAAATCTTCCATTTTTCTAATGAGAAACCCCCTTCAAAGTTTTCATCGGTTCAAGGAAGGACTGAACTGTAAGAAATGCCTTGGGGAATTTTTCACCCCAGATGTTTGATAACCATAAAACAAGAGGGTTTGTCATTTTTGTGCCCTTCCGTGGTTGCCGCTCAAGTGCCGGGCACCTCGGCATATCCGCGCCTGCCGGTGTCTCAGCTGGCATCAATAATCCCACAGTCGCATTCTGGGCAGTGTTTATTCTTTGGGTGGAGTGGGGAGTATTGGGAAATCCCCGCATTCATCGGTCTCCCTTTTTAGCACACTATCCCGCTCAAAATTCCGTCCGGGCCGAGCCATCAAGGGCCGAAGATCAAAGTCTTCCACGAGACGAGACGTACCGGCAGTGCAAAAGTCATACTTGAACACTGAGGTTTTCCTATGCTCTCCAAAGGGTGTGCTGTTCACTTTGAATGGCCAATTATTGCTTTCTGTCTCCCAGAAATCAGAACATAGCTAACTCAGAAAGAAGCCAGCTGTGCGGAGCGAGAAGGGGTCTCTCGGAAAACCGGGCTTCCCGATAACACTCAATGTTTGGACGGGGGTTTCTCGAGAAACCGGGTTTCCCATTAGAATTATCCGGTCGAGGCAGGAGTTGAGCCCCAGATTCTAACTATGAAACACCGTAGTGTGAAATATTCCTGCCAGTTGCCTGCCAGTGTTGCAAGTTGCGACCAAGTGCATCTCAGTCCTGTGTCAAGAGAGGGCAGCCTTAACTGGAATATCTAACAGCCACTGTATCAACATCAGTTCATAATATTTTTACGTAAATAGGATGCTACTATGTTATTTAAATTTGCGGAAGACATTTTTGGAACTCAGAGATACCGACCAAATACTCAATTAGTTAACTTCAAGCCCGTTCAGTTGAAGACTGCCCGACAGTGTACCAAATGTGCACTGTAAGAGCAAGTGCAGTGTGATGAGAGAACTTTCAAATTCTCACGGTTCAAATTAGGACGACGAAGGCGGGTTGTACCTGTAGTAGTACTACTAAGTCGGCTCGTGTTCTAATACTAGTATCTGAGTGACATCTCTGGACAGTGGACTGCTGGCACACAAAATTATCTGAATAACCCCACCCACGAAACCATGACCTACTAGAGCTCTGCCGTATGTCCTGTTGTCAATTGAACGTTCAGCGGAATCTGTGGTCTCTTCAAGTTCGAGAAATCACTGGCAGGCCTGCAGCACTGGTTGGGAAATTCAAGTTTTTCAGCAGAATTTCTGGTGAAAAATGTTGTTTGTTTTTCAGACATTTTTCACTGAAAATAGTGGTGAAAAATTTAAACTTTTTTCACCACTTTCAAACTTCTTTTCAAATTTTTCACCTTGGGCTGAAGAAATGGTGAAAATGTTTTGAGTTTTTCAGTTACTTTTTCAGTGAAAAATGTCTGAAAAACAAACAACATTTTTCACCAAAAATTCTACTGAAAAACTTGAATCTTTCAACCAGTGCAGTGGTGACGTCGAAGTTATGCCCCGCAATCTGTGTACGCCTGCGCCTATGAACAATTTTGACGTTGCGTACAAGATTCAGACGGAATTCTACATGGGTTCTTCAGCACCTCCAACCAGAGGCGACGCGAAGAGGTACAAGGCCCTGAAGACCTGGAAATTTCTTGGAGTAACGAGACAAATCTACATCTTGAACATGCCTTTTGACTTGACAGCTCTGTAACCTGTGTGTTCGGGCGCTTTAACCCCCAGACTTGCGCGGCGGTCTGTCAGGTCAAATAAGTTAAATACGAGACTTGTGTGCTACATGTGTAAAATCACATCCATTAAGTCGCCTAGGTCCCAGCGAAAAGTCATATGTCAGAGGAACCCGACGAACCAGACACCGCAGAGAGTTGTACTGCAGGAGGCTCTGCAATCACCTGCACTTTGAACATCCGCGTGCGATCCGAGTTGTCAGAAATACATACAATACCTGACGCATCCTCCGGGTGTAGTGGGTTACTCCAAATACAACGGAGATTGGTGCCTACACCGCCCACCATCTGGATCAGGGTCCCGGTGCATAGATTGCGGACTTCTATTTGCTCCTGCGAAAAGAGGAGGACATGTGGCCAGTGGAAGGCCACCGTGTGGGCGGGCACTATCCATTGAACACGATCTTCTTCTTCGCTCGAAAAAAAAATTAGAACACCCGTTCACAAAGGCACCAAACGCTAGACAAAGTACAAATAATGAGCAATGAACCTTAGACGGGTGAGCGTTGCGCACTTGGGTAACAGATCAAGTATCTTTCATCGTCGCACGCGGTGATTCCGATCGGAGGTGGGTTGCCCTTCTTCGATTTGGAATCGGCAGACAGGAAGCGGCTAAATGGGCTGTCAGTCGACTCGGAGAACTCTCAGTCACACTATATCAAGTACTAGTTGGTGCGCCTGGCCTCATCGAAGTCCTTTCTGACCTTGGAGAAGGGGCAGATGACAACGTCTTCAAGGGTCAAGATCGCCCAGCCACTGTCTATGAAGCACAATTCAAGCAAAGGCTGAGACCCCTTCTTGTCGTGATAGGCAAAGTCTGCACAACTCTAAGCGGAGCCGTATTAGTATTAGGGAAAGGAATGCAAACGAGACAAGTGGAATTGACACACGGTTCCAACCTCGGAAAACCATTGGGGGTCCTTTTGAATGTTACGTGTAAACCAAGATGGCCGCTTGTGCCCGGATATCATTTCCTCGTTTGCTTCCAGTACCTCGCAGACCATGCCATGCTAAGTAGGACACAATGAGCACGTTTGTCTGCACCATAGGAAATGAATTGGATATACCACATGGAGATTCTGGTACTCCCGTCCGGTGGAGCGCCGCAAGTAGACCACAATATTTCTACCGTGAAAATTGCCAGCGATGACACGACGGGCAAAAACCCAGGCACACGATTGTTGTGTGCCTTAAATGCAGATCCAGCGCACATTCCTCGGAAATAATCACAGGATTAACAAAGCAGTGGTCACAGTTCATTACGGTGCTTTGTTGGACAAAGGACAGATAAAGGGTGGACAAAGGGCAGGCGAGACTTCCCAGCACAGGGGAAATCTCATCTGCCCTTTGTCTAGCCTTTGTCCCTTCTTTGTGTAGCAAAGAACCCTTGTTCAACTGTCACGCTATCTTGGTCTGGCGCATCAATATTTCCGAGGAATGTGCGAGGTAGGTGCATTTAAGGCACATGACAGTCGTGTGCCTGGGTTTTTGCCCGTCGTGTGAACATCGTGGCTCGATGATTCCAGGGGGTGATTCTGTGGAGCTCGATTTGTTCAGGATTTTCGGCCGCAATGAGATCGCCAATGGCGCACACCCAGATGGAGAGATGCGTAGGGGACTGATAAGTTCTCAGCCAGTCCTTTAATTGTGGACAACAATGTCCCACCAACCTTGTCGCCAAGCACCAGAACTAGGCCGAGGTCCTGCAATACAGCGCAATGTGTCACATTTTTCAGCGTCAGAACCCGATGTAGGCCTGTCCGACAGACAATGAGTTCCTTCTGTTCCTCTTGGAGACAAATAAAGGATATGAACCTCCTCCCCGACGTGAACCCATCCATAGCCCGTCTTCATATCCCAAGAATCTCAGTTCGTGTCCATTGTGTGACACTATGATTTTTAATGTCATTACAAGCAAAACTACGACACGGCCTTAGGACTGACGAAAAGGTTCCGCACAGTGAAGCCTCCCCGACGGCGTCTGCGTCACTTGAAGGGTCAAACCGAGTGGCGCAATACCAAACACCTTATTCAATATCAGTGTCCGGCACGGGCGAGACGAAATTACAACATGCCTGCACTTCACCCTCTCTGAAGCTGTTTGCGACCTCGTACATTGTCGGCCGTGCCAACGGGTCGTGAGCCCAGCATCTCCACATGGAATCCCAGATAGAATCGGAGAGATCTCCTTGTGTCATACTAGCACGAGGTCTCGGTGGACGGGTCCCAGCCAACACATCCGTCATGACTTGGAAGTCACTGCGTTGCGTATAGTACGGCATTTTGCCAGTGAACAGCTGGCGATAAATCAGCAAGGTATAGTTGGTGTGCACTTGAATGAGTTACCTCGTAACAAAGGCCCGCGAATGAGTACACGTCGACAGCGGGCTCTTTCCGTAGATATCCGCCTCCGAACTGGCTCGGCTTGAGTACCTCTGGAGGGAGCCACCGCACATTTCCACGCGTGGCATTGGTGCTGGACGAAGTGATCGTGGCCAGCGAATCGGCCAGGATAGCGAGGCCAAAATCTGCGAGACAAGCGTTGCCGCGCGCGTCAATGAGAATATTTGCGCCCCGGATGTCACCGTGGATGATAGCTGGACTGCGTTCGTGTAGGTAGACCAACCCAGATGCGACTTGCAGCAGCTGAGAGCAATTAATTAAGCTCTGAAGAGAAGAAGTCATGGGGGTGCCGTTGTGTGAGCCAAGGATATCACGTCCATTCCTAGTGTAAACAAGGTCTGGGAATCCGAATCCGAGCGCCAAAAGTTTGCCCGGGCAGCAGTTCAAAAGATATGGCCACTTTTATCCCGAAAAAAATAAATATTTTTCTCGTATTTTTTTTCGGAAGAATTGGCTCAATCCGCGTAACTTGCGAAAAAGAAATCTCGCGGACCTGAACCAACCACGTCATTATGACGTCATAAAATTACTATATAAGGCAGTCCATCACCCTAAAAGGGTAATTAATCAAAACGACCATATCTGTTGAACCGTCGACCGGGGACAAATTTTAAGCTTATTTCGGGATTGCCAGCCCCTTGTTTGGGCCTAAATCAACGTATGTTCCAAAATTTCATTTTCAGCACCCCCTTGGAAGAAGTGAGCCTGCATACCAGCACTTTGCGGTCGGCCGTTGGATGCGATGCAAGGTAGCCTATTATACTTCCAGCATCCATCCATGGTGCAACCATGCATAATCTACCCGAAAAGACAGTTTTTGAGATTCCTAGAAAGGGTAGGATGTTTGGGTGCTGGATCTGCCTCCATATAAGTGCTTCACAACAAAAATTCTGGAATTTGTGAGTTGGCTGCCGTCATATCTCATACCATGAAAAGAAACCTTATCGACCTCAGTCAGGAGAGTACCTGCGACATGGATACGCAGAACCTTTAGGGCGACCGTAGCGTTACCGAGGCGCCCTTTGTAAACATCAGCAAAGCCCCCACCGCCTGCGGGATCCCTTGAATCACAGACGACGTTCTCGGTGAGGAAAGCCGTCGGCAAGAGGTGTGATTTCTGGGAGAGTTTGAGCAGACACGCTTCGGCGCGCAAAATGAGCTGGTCTGTCTGCCCAGCGACCCGTAGGGAATCCAGGGTCAGCAAAAGTCTGTCCATGAACACCACCGCGTCATTGCCACGGAGTTTGAAGACTGCTTTGCGGTCTTCCTCCGAGAGCAGCAGCTGCTGGAGCTCTTCGACTCGAAAACGCATTAGGTGCAAACGCACCCCTGCAAAAAACAGAGCACGTGCACGTACCAGATTTCATTGTCTGAGTGAAGGCCACCTTTTATTGTTCCATTATAACTGTTACGAGGTCCAAGTCCCAGTGCAGTGAACGTGAATGTGAACGCGTATAACTTGCAAATGCCAGCCAGCCGCTCACAAGAGTAATGGATAAATATTTAATAAATATTACACAAGAAATAGAATACTAGCACTTGGATGATCTACATGCAAGATTGAACATACTGTATTTACATCCCTGGTGGCGCCATGTGAGGATTCTGATGAGGAAGGAAGGCAAGAGGAAACGGTGGCATAGACTGTAGAAAGTCAACATCGTGTGCCATGTCTTAATGTCGCATTATGCAAGTTAGGCGCACACCACAAGCGCACCAAATAAAACTAAATGAACCTTTAGACTGATGCCTAGATTAGACGCCCATGACTAGTACGAGATAGAATCCCCAAGTAGCAAACGTTCCCCCGTGCCGTTCCCCGTGCTGTGTCTAACTTACATCCGTGTGGTAAAGGCCAGTCGCGGTTACAACTTACAAATTGCGAGGTACGAGCAAAATTTTGTAGTGTCTGTCTACGAGAGACTAAGTCGCGGTTCAGCTCTTTTAGGGGTGCTCAATTCTTAGCCCGTAGCCCGTTTTTAATGTTACCCGTGTTTTTATTTGGTCGAAATAAATAAATAATTCAAACTCCGCTAAGCCTACGCTGATCGGCAAGCCGTTGGCACATATATTGGTACGTCTCTGTGCAGCCCAAGCACACTAGGCTTCCAAGTATTCACTGTAACTAACCCTATGTTATTTTGCTCCCCTTGAAAAAAATCTAGTTTGCACTTGTAACTGAGAACGAAATCCATCAGGAAATGGACACACCTGAGCCTGTAAAATTCCAGGGCATATCAGAGGAGCGAAATCGACTGCACAGTATTAATTGGCACCATCCATAACATCCAACTCCAAGGCAAAGACACCCAAATCAGCACGCCAGAGGGCTGCCTGCTAAGCGGAGTTTCAATTCATTATTTGTTTTGAACAAATAAAAACACTGGCAACATTAAAAACGGGCTACGGGCTAAGAATTGAGCACCCCTTTTGGGACCCGCCTAAAAGGATTTTGCACATGTATGCGAAATAAGTTCAGATCGTCGGTCTCTCAAGTTCCCGTGCCTTCAACCGAGTCCATCTTGATGAGTTTCCCGCCTGTCATGATGTTTCATTTCCGGTCCAGGCGGTGGATCTGCTATTCTTGATCCTCGAAAGTGTTGGGCAGCACATATGTGTCCCTGGAGGGTGTGAATTCGAAGGACGGATAGATGGAAAGAAGGGAGATGATTGTCATCGTTAAGTGAAGGCGCCGAGCGGAGGTTTTAACATCGTGTTTGATACACAGGGACAGGACCAAAATTCGCTATTTCGGCGTATGGACTCTGGAGGGACGTCGTATTTGTGGGGAGTTGAGGGATGCGGCAAGGGCGGCAGCATGCCTCAAGGAGATTGGGCAGTTGTATGTGAACCAAGCGGAGAAACAAGGGAACGACACCTGCCCGTGTACAAAAGAGTCACAGGCCGACGTACATAATTTCGGCACAGCCGCGTTGACGCCCAGAGTCTTCGAGTTAACGCACACAGAGTCTTTGAGTTGACGCCGAAGATGCATACGGATATGGGCGTCAGTTTGACTCACATGGCAGGGAACCAGACTTGGAATATTGGAGATGGAGAACGGCGGGACAGCAGAGGTTGTAGTGGAGGCACGACCAGACGGGAAGTCAATTTTTCATGCATCGAGATTGTCCACTCACATTTTGACCCAAAACCATTCCGACCCAGTTAGAAACATGTTGATCCAATTAGGTTCATTCGGAGAGGTCCTCAATGCGCGGTAAGTAGGCAAGGAGATGAGCGTTAACGGCAAAAACACCGGGCACCCAATCAGGCGGCTTGCCGCTTTTGGCATACTTGATTGCCCACGCACGTACCCACAACCCAGTAGTCGCAGTAGTCTGGCGCGTATGCAGCGACACCCACGGCTGCTGGCTACCGGTTACCTCCCGCGACACCTTTGCTTAAGCAACCACCAAACGGCTTTTCTCATTCCGGCGGCCTGCAAACACGTCTATTTGACTGCGCTGCTTGTCAGGCGCACCTGGTCCTCCCAAATAACGGATCCCGACTCTCCACCATTGCAGCAAGCCATAGACAACAAATAGGCGTCCGGCGGCATGACGAGGCACCGCAGAGATGAAGCGCCCCAGGCAAGGGGCGGCTAAAACAAAACCTCCGGCATCAACCCCCAAAAACCTCCCATCAAAGACCCCGTAACCAGACACCACTCGGATCATCATCGGAAGCCTAATGCGGAAACCATTCTCGGCCAACTGCCAAAGCGCACTTCCTTGAGAAAGCATTCACCGTCTCTGTACACCCGTGCCATCTACTGAACCCCGCTCAAATAATTGCATGTGTATCTCTCACTCAACGTCTCGCTGCTTTAAGGGTGTGCAAGTCTCCCCCGGAAGATATAAGCTTAAGCATTTTAAGACGGTGAAGCTAGCTTCGTCGACTTTGCGGACGCGTTCACGGATAAAACAGGGTTCAAGAAATTTTCGGGGCTCATCAAGTCATTGTAAACTTGTTCTGCTACGACTACTAAGGTAATGCAGGGATGGCAGGTGAGGAATGGTTGTAAGAATGCACTGAGAATGGAACATAAACTCTGCATAGTAGTTAACCGGTGAAGTGGACTATGTATAGTAGTTAGAGCAGGGATATGAAGGGGGATTTAGATGGCTTTTATGTATAAATTCAGGCGCAGTAATGTAGTTGGAACGATCGAGGACATTTACGGCCGATTCAGAGGTCGAGAGCAAGGTCGTTTCGAAGGGTTCGAAGGGCCTGCATCTGCGTTCGTGACGTTGGAGAGCGGCCGTTTCGTTTTGCGGGAAGCCGGCGGCGCAAGCGATTGAGCTGAAGGTGCATCAGCCAAACCCATTACGATGCCAAGTGCAACCAGCTCTTCGCGGGGAATTGCAATTTTGTTCGCAAAATCCGGGGGAAGGTTTTGTGGAGCCCCTTCCGAGTCGACATCGTTCCAATGTCTGGGATGTTCGGACCGAATGTGAGATAGGAAGGAGTATTTCCAGAATGCAGGGTGGGTTTTTCGAGGCCGGATAATGTCACAAAGCTCACAACCGATGGGAACATTGGTTGAAGGCGTTGCAGCGGAGTATCTTTTGGCCCATATGCGTGCTGTCAGAGGCAGGTTGATGTGACCTCGAATTGGCCCCAGGTAGTGATGTGCGGGCTTGGCTTGGGCTTGGCTTGGCTTGACCGGGCTTGGGCTCGTTGAAACTGAAGCCAGAGCCAAAGCCACAAGCCTGCGAAGCCAAGCCCTGGCTTCTGGCTTGAGCCTTGCCTTCGTCAAGACATTTTCCCATGGTTTGTAAACACAGAAAAAGATTATCTGGTGGCTACAACACAAGTTCTAAAGCATTCCCAGTGCATAATCGAGGACAAGCTGTTGACTTCGGCGTGCATTCTTCTTGATTCCCAGACGCCGAGGTTGAGGAGGGACCCTTATTTGCTTCGGAGGCAATTCGGAGGCGATGATGATGGAAACGAAACACATTCAAGGAACTCCTGTTGACTTTGGAATTCGGACCGCGAGGACTTGGCCTTGTTCTGTTAGGGGAGAAGATAATGTATATTCATTTTTGGAAGGATTACTGGAATGCCGTACATGCACCTCCCCACGGAGGCGCTGACACCGAGCGGTACTCTCCCACTCGATGCTCTAGCTGTCACTCCTAGGCCGCTCTACAAGCATACTAATCCCATCCCCACTGTCTCCACCACGGCACACACCACCTTCCCCGACGCCGCTGCAACCGAACGACCCGTAGGTAGACAAGCGGATGACGTGCTCCTTCGGCCCAAGGGCAATGCACATTGCAGACGGCAGACGACCCATCGCCGCTCCCGTCGCGCGCGCCGTCGTCTACATCGCACAGGAAAGAGGAAACTGGATGCGTGCGCTCGTTCCTTTCGTGCGTCTCATCAGTCCGCCTCCGGTCCTCGGCACGAGACAGACTGCTGCGCCGCGTTCGCGTGAATAAAGACACTACACGGAGAATGGCGCCCCCACGTAAGCGCACCCCCGGGCAGTCGTCGACGTAGACCGAGCCCACATCGCGTACGTCTTGCCACCCCTTCCTCGAGGAATGCGTCACTCATAGCGCTCCAGCCCACCGCGCTATACGTATAGATCCCCACCCACATTGTCCCCACCACATCGAGGGAGAGGACCAATGCGACGGCAGATCGGGGTGGACCATCACGGACCACGCTCGCCGCCGCCAACGCAACCTCCGCTACCGCACTGCGCTCCCTACACCCACCTTCCTCCTCTCTGCCCCTCGCCCTCCAAAGGAAGAAAGTAAATAGAATTCAAGAAATAAAAAATAAAAAATATCAAGAGTTCGTCTCCGACGAGCCGACCCCCCCGTCTGCGACCAAAGAGAAGGCGCAAGACCTGAGAGCCGAGCCGGCAACGGCGCACTCGTGCTCGTCTGCAACGTGTACGCACCACCCCTGCAGGGTGGTCGACCACGCGCGCCGACTCGCCTCGCAGCTGCCATCTCCCTGGACCCTCGAAACCCTCCCGCGTGCAGGAAGGACGACTGGGAAGATGCGGCACCACGGCGCGGGCGGCGAAAATGCATCCGGTGAAGGAGAAATCGCGTCAAGGAAACGTGCGTTCTCAGTCAACGTCGACGCGTTCCAGCGGCTGCGTGACGTCGGGGTAGTTTAGTCGAGTTCTCGTTGTGGCCTGCATTACTGTGTCGAAGGGAGGTGTCAGTGAAAGTATTATTCATTGAAGCAGGAAGGAAGAAACGGGACGAGAGGCAGGGAGCGAAGATGCAGGGAAAGCGGGGAGGAGGATGAGTGACGTAGCGAGCGGAGCGAGAGATCGATATAAAAGTACGGAATTCTATAGCGCCCGAGAAGCAATCTCCTCACGGCAGGCATACCGCATCATGCCAGGTCCCCCACCGCCGAACAGGCTGCAGGCGCCGCTGCCTCGCGCGCGCGACGCATCAGGTGCGTATATGCGACTCCGCGCAGATTTCGCTGCGCGGGCATGAAACCCGGCGCCATCCCCTCACCTCGGAGGAACACCAAGCGTGCGGTGCCCGCGGACGAAGCCGCAACCAGCAGCGGATGTAGCATGTACCCTACATCCCCGAAGAGCGTACCGCCGGACGCGCAGGAGGATAGATGCAGCGCAGGCATCCCAATCCAAGATCCCCTCGTCCCAGGAAGAGGACGGCGCCGTGCAAATAAAGAGGAAAATGAAAATGAGACGCGATACGCACGTCTACGGCCGAGGTGGTGATGGGAGGGTGGTGGCTGCAACGAGTAAAATTAGCATGACGTTCTCGCAACGAAACGGGGAGGCTACAAAGGGGGAGCAGAGAAGAAGCGTTCGAAGCAGCGGCACTGTCCCTCGAGTACGCAACGCGTGAGCCGACGGCGCATCGTGCCTTTGGAATAAATCGTCCACCGCCGCCTGACCAGCATCCACAGCGCACGGCGCATAAGCACCTACGGCCGCGCCCGAGGATTGGGCGGGGGGGAAGCAAGGCCGACCCACAACATTGCCTTTTCGAGAACGTCACGTGAAGGCTCGGCCATCGCACGGCACTCGCGGCCAACATCGGCTCTCCACCTCCCTACACGTCGCTTTGGAACAATGCAAAGAACAATGACGCTCAACGCCCGTCTGAGTCTAGGTGGCAACTGAATGGCTCAACAAGCAAGTAATCCAGAAGGAACAGTACATTCAAAACAGAAGCTAAGTAAGTAGTAAGTTAATTAACGGAGTACGACTGGTGTCGTTTCTGCGCCCGTTTCTCCGGAGAAGGAGGTTCTAGGGTCCTGTTAGATTTGCGCTTCCTGGAGCCTGTTTGTGTGGGAGCAGGTGTAGCCTGGGGTGTCGAAACTGGATTCTGGGTCAAACTCGGGGCGGGAACAGCAAATAATAGACGATCAAGCTCTCCCAGCAATGCCGCCAAATGCCCACGCCCTTGCGATAGAGCAGCTTGCTCGGTCGTGGATAACGGTCCCGACTTGCGTTTCATGTACTCCGCCAAGTCTCCAAGTCTCGGCCCCATCTCCTGCAACTCGTACACGGTACGCGCCAACGCCTGTTCTCCGAGAGCCGCAAGATTCCCTGCTGCTGCTGCACCCCTAGGGTCTTCTTCGCCGCCCGAGTCGTCATCCGAGTCAGAAGAAGCGTCGGTGTCAATATCGCTGTCGCTGTCATTCTCAAGGTCAGGTGTGCCATCCTCCTCGTCATCCGAAGTTGGTTCGTGCTCCTGTAGCAAATCCGCAACGGCTGCTGCCGCGCGAACGGTTGGACGATCCAAAGAGGGTGCAGAGGTCTCAGCGCGACTGATGGCAGTCTTCGTTTGAAGTGCATGTGCATCTGTAAGTGAATCTGGTATCGGGATCGAAGGAAGAGGGATATTCTGCGCGCGGAGGATGTCGAGGAGAAGTAAGCACCCTCGTATATGCTTACAGGCACCGCCGTTCTTCTCGAAGTCGGGGCACTGGCATGTTACTACGCCGTCGACGCACATGCTGATTGTGTATATGACAGGCTCGGGGTCGATGTCCAGCGCCTCGGAGGAATAGCACGTAAATCTGAAGGTGTTGGTCGCTGGAACGAAGTCGGGAACCCCAATTTGCCCTGCCGCGAGGAGGGCCTGGGCACGTTCAGTGCGTTGGGGGTCCGGAAGGAGGTACACAATTTTTGGAATAATCTGCCGCCCCGATGACCGAGCCTTCAGCAGGTTTGCACCACCGGGTAATTGTCGAACCTGGTCGGCGATGCGGAGCTCCTGCTCGCGGTATAGGCGCCGTTCTTGAAAAATTGAGGGGAGTATGTGAATAATCAAAACTTGAATAAGAACGTCTACACGGATCCGACGACCACCATTTTGCCAGCGCCGCAGGTGCTTTCGCTTCAAGACACCATTGAACGACTCCAGGTGATTAGTTGTGGGAATTACACCGTCCATTTCACACCCCAGAAGCGAGGCAGCAACCTTTCGGCCGAAATCGGACCAACTTTTCCAAAGAATATCGGTGGACCAATAGTCGGAGAGATAATCGACGTGCTCAATCGCCTTCTGGACGCTTTTTCCGTCCCCAAGTTGGACTAGAAGCTCCCGCTCCTGCGATAGCGTGCTACGAGCGGCCTCAATGGTTTGGGTTTTCACCAAGGAGTCCTCGAACCGTTTGAGGCGGTGCTTCAAATCGATTTTCAAACGGCTCTTGCCCTTGAGCAATTTGTTTCGGTGGTTTTTCCAAGACTGACAGAGATGGAATCGACAGATGAGCAGCCAGATCGACGGGAATACGGCGAACAGGGCTCCGCACTCCTTTAAATCTGTATCTGTAATGCAGGCGAAGGGGCGGAAGACGATGTTAGGGAAGCCATATTGTTTCCCGCAGCTCGTTAAAGAATCCTTCCACGCCTTGAGCAGCTTCGTCAAGATCTCAGTGTTGTAACCGGACGACGATTGCTTGTTGCCGGTAGGAGCGGAAAACATCAAGAAGGCGATCGGAATCCCCTTTCGATTCTCATCGAGAGCCATGACGATGAACAGGAGGAGGCAACTATCACAAACACCAAAGGTGCCGTCGAGGATTATCTGATTCTCGTGCCCGTATTTCCAAGCGGCGGCATTCATCTCTTCAGTGGCAACACAGACTTCAAAGTGCTCCCCCTTGGTTGCCCGTGCGGAATAGTGGAATATCGCCTCTGCAATGGTGGGGTTGTACTGGGGTGAGTCCGGATCCAACCATTCATCGACATTGATCTGCGGTTTCTCCGTCACTTTTACCCCGTTCATCCGGCTGAACTGGCGATACAAGGAACGCGAGTCGCGCGTCTCCAAAAGCCAGCGGTACGGCGAGGCGTGCAAGTCGGTCGGAAAGTCCTTGTAGCCCCGAGCCAACAGAAGCTCCCGGTTCTTCTTCCTCACGTCGGCAAAGGTAGCACCATCACGAAGCTGCGAGAGTGCGATGACGAAAACAGAGGGGTGGACGGGTACGGGGGAATGCGGGTGAATTCTGCCTTTTTACAGGCGGCGTTATGGTGAAAGAAGCCTCGGATTCGGAGGATCTTGTGTGTATACTCGTCGTATGTGATCTCCCCATGGGTGAGACATGAGGTGAATGGTACGGGAGTGTGTCGTTCTTTTTTCTGAACCTGTGTGTGATCATAGCCGCAGCGACTGCAATAATTATCGTACAATCAGTTTTAAGGCTGCCACGAATGAACTGAAAACATACCAGAGGTACAAAACACGTCTGGTTTTAGTTTTGGCCTTCGCCGAGAGGTTGGAAGCGCGGCCCCACTGCTGAGACCAACGATTATCAATTCGCTCCTGGGCGCCGATGTCCAGCCCCTGCTGAGCCATGATCGCACTGGCGGCAAGCTGGTCGTCGTCACTGAGGGTATAGAAATAGTCCACCCTCGAAACCTCATTCCCCGGGGTGGCAGTGGCATTACTTTCGTATATTTGTTGCAACTGCTCACGCTGAGCGGGAGAAATTTTCAATTTGTCGAGAGGAATGTCCGAAGCGATGCTGCTCTGCTTCAGAGGAGCTTTCCTGCTCCTAGATGCAGTCTCAGGTGTGTATTGAGACCATCTCAAATTGCTGGTAGTGGCGTTGGTGGCGGAATGAGTTTGAGAAAGGTCATTTGGCTCGGAAGGGACGAATTGGTACTCCATGAGTAGTTGGGTAGGTAAGAATGGTTGTGGTAGGGGGGGGAAAAGGTATTTGACGCGTAAAAAATGCGTCCATTGTGGCACATAACGGGTACAGGCGAGGGCCACTACAGAATACTATTTGGGGAAGCACCGTGCCGCATGATGGCCGCGTTTCTCGTGACTTCTCAATTAGGAAATGTTGTGGGTCGGCTTACATTCCGGGCGGGGGGGGCATCTCATCGACTTCCTGTGTGCTGGTCCCAGCCCCAGCTGGAAATCCGAGATCCTGTGCCACCGCAGGAAAGAACATGGTGCGGGGAGAAGATATAGAAGGAGCGACGGCGTATGCACGACATGGAAGTCAGGTCAAAAGGCCTGCTGCGCCTGATGGCGACACAGCGCACGGCGGACGAGACCCCGAGCCGGCGGGTCGTGAGCTCCTCTCCGCGTGGAAGCGAAGAGCGGCTATCTAAGGAGCATGCCCACCTCCACGTCCGGCACGTCCGTAGCGCGCATGCTGCAGAGGCGGCCCATTGGAATCCTTCAGCATCCGTACCGGCCCCTCGTCTCCTTTGCCTTTCAAGAAAGATACAAAAACAGAAAAAGAGAAGGACACGTACCTACGATTCACTCGCGTAGCGCGCCCGAGCGTCGTTGAGGTGTATCTTTCCTGAAGGCGTAGTTAGCAGGAATGATGGGGAGACGGCGAGGAGACTCAGAGGCCAGAAAGCATACAATGCGGGAAGAAACGCTCGTGGAAGCAACGGGCGCGTAAACGAGCATAATGGCTCGATTACGATGGAGGCCGATCTACGCAGCGGTCGACGTGCCGCAGGTTGCGGCGTGCACGAGAAAGCTTGGGCGCACGCCGCTGCCGCTCATCTGAGCAGCGGCATCTCACTACCTGTTTCGCAGCTTGCCCTAGCGTGTCTCCCGCGCGAACATGCGCGAGACTGCGCATCGCGTCTCCACGCCCTCCAGTAGCCAAAGCAAGGCCGGAATAAAATAAAGACTCACCCTTAACATTAATGTTCATAGCTGCCCATTAACGCCGTCGCGTCTAGTTCGTAATATCCAATTCCGAGGGTTCCAGCTGGCAGTACTGAGTTGTTTAAAGTTATTGAATTGAAGCTGCAGCGAGATTTGCAGGACCGGACCAGTGTAATCCAGGCATTCGGGGGTGAAGAGGCACACGAGGAGGATGAGGAGCGGGCACCGGAAAGGCGTCAAATGGCAAGCTTGAAGGTTGCTTGAAGTAAGAGTGGTAGAAACGGAGGTTTCGGACCGGTCGATCCGGACCACTGATCAGGGTTTGGTTCGGAGGCGATCGAAGTGGCGACCAAACACTCTCTTCCTTTCAAGTTGCTGTTGTCCCACCCACAATGCAAGCGACAAATCTTGACAGTTGAACGTTGAACGTTGAAATGTTGAAACCTCTCGAAACTTACCGGTACTTGCTCGGCCTCAAGCAAGCCTCAAGCTCTCGATATGCTACGGCAGTTGGCGGCCGCGCGATTCGCGAAATAACGAACCACACTGTGAGAAGGATATACAAGATCGCCCCCATTGAAATATTGAAGCCGCCGGAGGGAAGCTCAACCCGCGATCTGTCAATTCAACAAAACTGCAGGTCATCGTCTCTGGAATCCCGCAACTCGCATCTTCTTCAACTCGCACGACGTGATCTTCGAGGATTGGGTCATCGGTCCCGTCCTCCGTGGAGATAACTGGAGGAGTTGAGCATGACCATTTGGAGGCGTCTATAGCTGCACTCGACTGGGTTCGCACCAGGAGTTTCCTTTCCCCCTCGCGCACGGTCAGTTCATTTATTTTGATTCTTACTATCTGATACTTTACGTCTCGTTCTCACCAGGGGGAGTGTTGAAGTACTGTACGATCCTGTATGGGAGCAACGGCTCCGGGACCGTGACACACCCGTTGCCTTTTTTTCAGGCAACATGACCTACCGTGAGCGTGACGGTTGCTCAAAGAAAGCAACAAGAAATAAATTTGCGCAGCAACTGCGCAGGTATAATTTGGGTATTATGGAAGTTTGTGCACTTGACTGCTGTTAGGGCACTAAATTCTTGGTTTTTCACTGATTTCAGGTGCTTTCGAGTGCATAGGAATTTTTCCAATTCTTTTTCTTGCGGCGTCACGATAAATTCAAGGCAACGAGCCTCGTCGTGACCGTGACCCCGGCAAAAACAAGCAACGCAACGGGGCTCCCGTTACCGTGACCGTTGCTCCCATACAGGCTCGTACAGTATGGGGTGGACGCACTCGGTACGTCGTACCGGGTGCTCTACGTAAATAATCTGTAACACCGCCCTCGGCGGAGTATCTTCCGCTAGTACTACTCCGCTCGGACATCTTTACATTTGTTCCGAACTACTTATACTCGTTGCTACGCCGGGCCATACGGCCCATACCTCAGTCGTTCACCTTATCGTGCCCGTCTGAGGTATGGTCTCCTTCCTTTATTTATTGTTTTTGTACTTACTGGTGTCGTAGTATTATTCCCAAAAATATGTCAAGGCCTCCAGCTGATGCTGAGCCAACCAGCGTTCGCCCTAGGGCCTCCACGCTCCTCCCTGCTGCTATCCCCACATCGAGAAACACCACCAGTCCTTCAAGAACTGGTCTTCCTCCACCCTCCAGACACGTCCGACACGTCCCCGATCTAGCCGTGCTACCTCGTCCATGAACGAAGGCGCACGCCGATGCGGCGTGTGCCACCTCCTGCGGCCCGTCGACCATGCTCCCGTAAACCGGAGTCCGCCATGAACGCCTGCACACCTCCCTTCATTCGCCAGCAACGCACTGCGCACGGGTAGGACAACGCGCCGCGCGGCGTTCGCGAGAGTGGGCTTGTTAGAATGTCGACACGGCGACTCCATCCTCCTCTCTCCACTCTCGTCTTCGCGGCAAGAACATCGACACCAGTGCGTACACTCTCCATCTCCCGCCCTCGCATCGTCCCCTGCGCAAGCCCCTCACACCCATCTCCCTCCCTCGTCCTCTCCGCCTGCTCACCCCCTCTCCCCAAACGAAAATGAAAATCAAGAAAAAGTCAAGGGACGCGAGTCTACCCGTGCAGGAAGGACACCGCTATCGGTGCATCACGACTCCAACACCACACCTCCGCTCCCGTCTTCACCCGCACTCCGCACCACCGCGGTGTGCGTACCCTCCCCGCAACAATACAATCGAAAAACACAGGTAGAATTGAGCGCATAGCAAATAGTGCTGGCAAGGTTCGGTTCGAAAATCGGTCCGAACCTGAACCGAACCTGAACCGAACATGATTTTCAGGTTCAGGTTCAGCCAACCCCTGAACCGAACGTCGCGTTCAGGTTCGGTGTTCGCGCCTCAAGCCGCTTGAACCGAACCCCGAACCGAAAGAAGGTAAAACTAGTGAATTTTAGACATATTTTGGGAATTTTGTGGTGAATTCTGACCTTCCTTTCTGTAACTCTATGCAGGATTTGTGCCTCTGTACCCCAAGGTTTGACCCGAATTTGATTTCATATGGATCTCACCACCCTCTTGTCTAATTTATAAATGCAGAATTTTTCAACCATGGGATTTTGTTGATTTAAGGGCCATTTAGGCTTCGGAGGCGACTCTAGATGCAACTGACACGGTAAGCATAAAGAAACATCCAATACCTATCTTCATGGACGACTTTTTTCTTCCCGAGAACACCGAATTTTGCTCAGGTTCGAATCCGTTCGAACGCCAAACCGAACCTGAACCTGCGTTCAGGTTCGGGGTTCAGGGGGTGGCTGAACCGGACGTGGTGTTCGAGTTCGGTGTTCAGGGAAATGTGCCCTGAACTCGAACCGAACTGAACCGAACCTTGCCAGCACTGATAGCAAAGTCGCTGCTCGCGCGTGGGTAAACCTCCAGCCAAACCACCCCTGCACCTCTCTCCCTGTCGCTGCAGCGTCGGAACGCCAGCGCAGAGGGCCCGGAAAGAAGTAAGGAAAGCAAAAAGTCGATCGAAAGTAAAAAAAAGAAAAAAGAAACGAGGAAGGAAAACAACGCACGTTCCGTCGTCAACTCGAAGCTATTATCCAGCGGCTGCGTGATGTCGGGGAAGAAGGGCCTGAACGAGAATTCAGTGATGACGTGCGAGAGATTCATTACTGTTAATAAGTATCAGTCGAGCGTTTTGAATGAAATATAAATGGATGTGAAGGAAGAAAAGAAAAGGTGAGACGGGAGTGATCCCGCCCAACAACAACAGAAAGTATATCTTCCACACGCGGAAGTACGCATGCACACACCCAGCGCGTGGACTCTCCATGCCTTTGGCGTACTTTGGAGCGTCGACGGCGGAAGGTTGCGTGCCAGGGCCAAGTCCCGACAATGGGGGTATCCCGCTGCTCCGTGCCTGGCACCACCCTCGACGCGCGCGATCCGTATACTCTGATCCACCTGTCTCCCGCCTGTGCCCATCGTCCCCATGAAGAGCAAGCGCACGCCGCATGCAGTTACATCTCACGCTGCCAAAGGACATACGGACACCCACACCCGCACTGCGTGAGCAATTAACGTCCAATTGCCATATAACGAGCAACTGCGATTGCATGCAAAAGCACAGGACATGAACACGCGGCGGCGGGAGTAGACTCGCCGATCGCCGCGAGCGAGCAAAGGTCGTAGGGCGGTGGGAATGCAAAGCCTCCCCTCTCTCTCCCTGAAAAAAACCCACATGGGTGTCGACGGCAACAAGAAAAATCAGACAGAAAAGAAACGCAGACGCACACTTGTGATCCACATGCTCGTGGCTTGCGTACCCGTGCCTGAGGGTCGTGATGTGCAGGTTCGCCGTACAAAGAGAAAATAAATTAGTATAACGTCTAAAAAGCGAAGGAGGGAGGAGGAAAGACGGAAGATATAAAATCTGTGTGACGAACTGGGGTAAGAAAATGTTGTAATCAGGAAATACATTCGAGGGCGACCGATGAAGGCGATGCGCGAGTAGGAAGCAGCAACGTCTTTGCCTCGTGTGGAGCTCGGCTGCAATATCACCTCGTTCAAGCGAGCACGCCGGGGAAGCCGCCGGCGCACACGCATAAGGCAGGCGGTGAAGGACTAGCACCGCCTGCGTGCGCCGCAGATGCGTAGGAAGTCCTACGGCGCCACAGATCCCGTGTGCGCCCCCTCGCTGGTCTTGTAGCTGCACCAATAGAAAACACACAGGTATTGAAAACGCCTGCGCCAATACAGACAGATGCGAGCGCCGCAGATGCACAGGAACGCCGCGCTGCGACTTCGGGCCCGAAGAAATAACGAGCAGGAAAAAAGATGGTAACCAGCGAAAAAAAAAGAATATAACGGGCAAGCGAACGCACCGGTAACTTTCTTCACATCCAACTGCCCACTAACCCTGCAGCCCTTCGCGTCCGGCTCGTGCTTGTAGCGCGGCATATACGGGGTCGAGTCCCACTGGAGGAGCGAGGAGAAGAGGCTGCGGGATTTGCGAGACTGGGCGACGGCTTGGCGGACGGAGAGGGCTTCGGAGTGGGCTCTGCGTTGTAACATTCAATTAGTATGAAAAGCAGGGTAAATGAAAGCAAACGCACTTGAGCATAGTCGCCTGCCCAACGTCAAACTTGACTCCGTCGCGGCGGATTCCGAGACGGGCGTTGCTGAGGAACATGTGGTCGCCTACTGCGTCGCGCAGGTCCACGCTAATAACTGAAGACTCATTAGCCTCCTTTCTTCCTCCTCAAGTAATAAAAAGACAGAAAAAAAGACAGAAACTCACAGCTACAAGGCATAGCAACCACCAAATCCACATTAATTGTCATAAAGCTGCCCGTCCCCCCATCCACACTAAACTCATGGTCCGGCCACCCAAAGAGCCATTCGCCAATGTCGTTAAGCATGAGTGTGAAGGTGACGAGGCAGACAAAGAGGGTGAGGACGCCGCGCGAGTTGGAGCGGGCGCGGTAGGTGGAGGGCAGCTTGGGGAAGGCGTCAAATTGGGCGAGCGGGGCGGGGACGGCTGCGTCCAGCTTCTCGAGGATGCTGGGTTCCTCAAACGACATTTTGGGCCAGGTGGATGTGGGGAAGTGAAAGCAAAGCGAAAGCAGAATGCGTGTCAGGAGATCACGTGGGGTCGGAGAAACCTCTGCGAGACTCGGCGAGGTCCGGAGTAGAGTGGGTTTCAAGTGTGAGGGAGAGAGGCGAGGAAGAGGCGCTGAAGAGGGTAATGTGGTGAGTTTGAAAAGGAAAACGCGATGGTCGCCAAGACTCCTCGGTGAATACACGTGCAAACAACCGCTCGCATCCGAATATGGTAATAATAGGCGAGGCTTTAAATAAACGGTATGCTTGGGTGTGGCGCTATCTGAGGTGCAGGAATATGAGGAATAGCCCAGGCATAGCCTGGATACATTCACCACTGCAACCAGCCTTACCCAAACTAAAGATATCATGCAAATCCTAGTGCCCTCAATGAACACCGTGCACGAGACTTTGACATACAGGGATTTTTCCTTTGGATAGATGACCTTGCCACGGCCTCCCGCCCGGTGGCCGAACGGTATAGAACTGAGCGAGCAACGGGGAATTCTTTCGGGAGGCTCTCAAAATAGAAGAAAAAAAGGATCTGCACCTTTGGTACTGTCTGTTGGAAATTCAAGCCTGACCACGTTATCTGCCCATGTGGTTGACCATGCGGTTCGTTATCCGCCATGTGCATTTGTTATCTGTTGCTATGCATCCACATTGTTTCATTGATATGCTGATCTCTTTATTTGATATTCCTTATCTATTTGATATTCGCCTACATATAAAAGCTCGAGTACTTTCTGTAGTTTCCCCACTGGTTTGTAACCGGGCCTAACAGTCCTGAACTTCCTTTACAATCACTCTTGTCTGGAAGTTCCTGCCGGAGCCAAATTCTACACTGTCATTGGCTGTAAGTATTACATGGTTCACAGTACATGTTGAGAAATTATTTGTATGTTGCCTGCTTGGTTCACTTAGATCAACTGAATGGTCTGAACCCGGATTGAGCTTAAAATTGAGCTTTGGTTTGGTTTGTGTATAAGTATGGTATGGGTCGGGCAGATCATGACACCAAAAAAGTCGGGATATTGAGCATGGCCTATTGAGCTGGAAAACTTTCCAGATGGTGAGCAATTGCATGGATACGGTGATGCTGGCGTTGCGAGCAAAATTTAGGTCAACTATAGGCTCTCACTGTCATTACAGTGCCATGGTGAACTTGAGACACCCGGCATGTTGTTTTCATGGAGGGCTGGTAGCAGAAATTGTCTCGTTCTGAGTGGGCCAAGACTCTATTTTTCCCATGCCCCTATATCGGGGTTGATCACTTACTGATGGCTACTGATGGCCGGGATTGATCGACTACTGATCTGCTGCAACCTACTGCTGACCCATAGACAGTGTGCTATGTGCTATGTGTGACTTTCTTGAAAGGTGAGTCCAATCTTTGAACAAGTTTACAGTAAATGACCACGTCTGCTGAAAAGAAAAAAATCTGGCTGAAGGGGAAAAAAACCTGGAAAGTTGGAACCATAACAAAGGAATCCCGAAATATTTGCTCAGGTTGTTTGAGTTGGTTTATAAAGAAAAAAAAAGCAAATTCACCTATTCAGTAACTAATGAAAATTATAATGACATCTGAATCTGCTTAACAAGTCGTTCAAGCTCTGCCGCTTCCATCAGCTTATCAAGTGCTCGGTACGTAGATATCAGGTTCTTCATAGCAAGTATCGTGCCTGGATGCCGGTCTCCCAAGACCTTTCTCCGCTTCCTGAGTACTGTGACCTCAAGCTGCTTTGCTTTCTCAAAATCTCCGAGCTCAGAGTGTGACATAGCGAGATTTACCATAGCCAGCAAGGTGTCAGGATGATCTTCACCCAGCAATTTGGTCCGCATTTTCTAGCACCACGACCTCAAGTTCCTTTGCTTTCTCAAAATCTCCGAGCTTGGAGTGTGACCTAGCGAGATTTGCCATTGCCAGCAAGGTTTGAGGGTGATCTTCACCCAGCAATTTTGTCCGCTTCTCTAGCACTGTGACCTCAAGCTCCTTTGCTTTGTCAAAATCTCCGAGCTCAGAGTGTGACATAGCGAGATTTGCCATTGCCAGCAAGGTGTGAGGATGACCTTCACCCAGTAATTTGATCTGCTTCTCCAGCACCGTGACCTCAAGCTCCTTTGCTTTGTCAAAATCCCTGAGCTTCAGGTGTGTCACAGCAAGATTCCCCATGGCCATCAAGGTGTCAGGATGATCCTGCCCCAGAAGTGCAGTCCGCTTCTCAAGCACCGTGACCTTAAGCTCCTTGGCTTTCTCAAAATCTCCCAGCTCAGAGTGTGTTGCAGCAAGATTCCCCATGGCCATTAAGGTCTCAAAATGATGCTGCCCCAGAAGTGCAGTCCGCTTCTCAAGCACTGTGACCTCAAGCTCCTTTGCTTTCTCAAAATCTCCAAGCTCAGAGTGTGTCCCAGCGAGATTCCCCATGGCAGTCAAGGTTTTGTAGTGATCTCGGCCCAGCAATTTGGTCCGCTTCTCAAGCACCGTGACCTCAAGCTCCTTGGCTTTTTCAAAGTCTCCCAGCTTAACGTGTGTTGCAGCAAGAATTACCATGGCCACCAAGCTGTCAGGATGATCCTGCCCCAGAAGTGTGGTCCGCTTCTCGAGCACCGTGACCTCAAGCTCCTTTGCCTTCTTGTACTCTCCCAGATATAAATATGTAATTCCCAGTCGATGCATGGCTTCTAGAGTGGCTAGATGCTCTTCTCCAAAAAGCAATCTGTATTTATCACAGGTGTGCTCTATGAGATTATGTGCTTCGGTGAATTTACCTGCACTGAAATATATGTGCCAAAATGCCAATCTGAAATCAGCCCCCACATCAGCATTATTGAAAGGGCTGACCGAACCAATGTGGGGCATCAATCTCAGGGAAGCGAGAGTTATGTCATGGTCTGGAATCTCTGCAATGGACATTCCCAGTAAGGAACTGATACACAAATGAGATGATGCTTCATCAACAAGAGTGCTCCGACTCCACGCATGGACCAGTGGATGAATAGAAAACATTTTTGTTGCTGCATCAAAGGTAATCAATGAATAGGACTTGATCTCGTTGGTGACCTCTGAAAATCTGAGAGAGTTCCACTCCCCTCCGGGACCTAGGAAATGAGACAGGAACTGAAGGGGATCCTGCAATTCCTCTTTGGGAGGCAACCACACCGGAAACCTGTACTTTGAAGCATTGCTGAACATGTCCTCAGAAATGCCACTGTAATGAAGAAAAGAGCATAGCTGCAACAAGGTAGCTGCCAAGGGACTGAGCTTGTCAAAACTGATTTGCCATGTAGTGTAGACTGTCCAAGCATACTGATCATGAGACTGCCCTGGTTTTTCTCTGAGAAGTTTGGCTTGATTCTTCTGATACAGAGTCAAGTAACTATTGAGATCTTCGGATTTTGAGATGAATGCTCCAGCCTGTGCAATTCCCAGGGGTAAGAAATACAATTCCTGTGGATCAAATTGAGTTCCTTGCATGATGCACTCTCGGCTGTCTGACCTTAACAATCTTGGCAGCAATCTGGACATTTTCTTCAGAGCTTCCTTTGGTTGCACTCTGAAGCAACAGAGCAATTGCATCTGCTTCCTCCATGTCAGACACTGGATAGTGTTCCCCATAAACTTTCAATTCAGGATTGCGAGAGGTAATGATGATGTTTCCGTGGTCGCACAGCGGGAAGAACTTATTCAAGTTGATTCCTGGGTCATCAGCATTGTCAAAGAATAAGAGCCATTGCCCATGCTTCGACTGAAGCCATGTCAAAGCATCTTGTGCTGAGTCACCGACACTTTTGGACATAGCCATGTTCTTCAAGCCTGTGTTGATTGTGTCCAGTGTGCTTGCATCCACAAGAAAAATGTCCGAGAAGCTGTGTAATGGATTTAGCAAGACTCACTTTGATTTGAACTGTGCAACCAACTTTGCGGATGATTCCTTAATGTATTTGAGAGCAATCTGTGTCTTTCCGGCCCCTCCCAGGCCATGTAGCACATAAATGAGCTGTCTTCCGGAAGCTGTATTGAAGAATTGGTGCATTTTGTCCAAGATTGTTTGTCTGCCCTGAAAAATCCTGGATGGAGGGGGACAGTTGTTGATAGTCTGAACTGCAGTGACCATAGCGAAACCTTCAAATGATCAGCTTAGTGTCCACGTGTCTTGTACAAAATGAGACCTACTAGGAGCTGTGATAATGGTGTGAATCTCATCCACCTTGAAATTTGTTTCCACAACTGCCATCAGCTGAGATATCATTAGAACAGAGCCTCGAGGTTATGGCAAATTTAAGTGATAGTTGCCTTGAGTTTTGAGCACAGTGCTTGAATCTTCTGCTGATATCCTGCAATCTCATCTGCCGTGCTGCTTGAATTTACAAATTCTTTCACCCGTCCCCGAAACCCTTTTGATTGGTCCTGCAAATTCTGTACCACAAGGATTACCGCTTCGAGATGGCTGAATGGGAGTGGTTTCAATTCAGAAAGCACAGGAAAGACAGGTTAGTACTGCACCTTTCAAGTTCCTCACACAGGACTTTGAACTTGACAGCGGCAGTATTCCCATGGGTCAAAATCTGGTCATGAAGAATTGTTACGATTTCCGTGGTAGTGTTGCACAGCTCTTTCAAGTCCTCGCGATTCTTCTTGACTTTCTAAAGGTTTGAGATGAGTGCGAGATCATCGGAATACAAGAGCCAGACCTCTATTGTCTCCAGAAGGATTACGACAGTCCCAGAGACTCCTTTGATGTACGGAAATGGAGCGCATTCCGACGCCGCCGTGATTGTCCTGGCGGTAAGGATTGCGGGGGCTAACCACTCTGACTTTGATTTTGAAGGAGTCTTCTTTCCCACTACGGGCGGAGTGACGTTCGGCGAGGGGGTAGACATTGCGGAAGAAGACAAGGACACGCAAGCCTCAGCGACAAGGCATTCTGTCAGATCACTATCAACCGAAGTCGTGTTCCTCTTGCCTAGGGGCGAGTAATGTGGAAGTCGCAAAACATTCAAAATCTGGAACGAAGGACATCGACTCGAGTCTAGATCTTGGACTGCCAAAATCAGGAACCGCAACGACTCCACCTGGTGCCGTGATGGAGGAAAATATTATATATTCATTTTCGAAAGAAAATTGAAACGTCTGGTACGTCTGCAGAAAACGTCGTCCGCTGGCATCGACGGAAATTTTCCTCCCCGCTCAACGCTCCAGCCGTCGCTTGCACACTCTACGAGCATAGTCTCATCCACGCCAAATCTTACTTGAAGTACGCAGGATGCTCTCAAGGACATGCCGGACACACAGCTCGTCGGGGAATGAATTACTCGCCCCGCCGCGCACGCCGCCGTCTCTGTCACGCAGGACGGAGGACAATAGATGCGTAAGCGTGTGTCGTCCTCGTTCCTTGGCGCGTCACATCGCTGCCTTGCCCCTCTGGCCGCTGCCGGAGCAGACTGACTGCCGCAGCGCGAGTACAAACACCACGTGCAGAATCAAGACCTGCACGCACTCGTAGGATGCAGAGCAAGCGCAGGCGCAGACCGCGGACGCCGTTTGCATCACCACCGCTGGTCCCTCGTCATCGAATGGCGATCCAGCCCCACCGCTCTACATGCACACACTGTCACCTCGTCCACCACCACATCGAGGGAGACTCGGGCCGACGCGACGAGACTCGCTCGGGTCGGGCTGGGTTGGGCTAGCATCCCCCACCGCCACACACCGCTCGCCGCCGACGACGCCATCCGGCTCCTCGGCTCCCCCTCTCTCTGCCCACTCCGTCACGCCCTCCAAAAGAAGGACAAAAAGAATATAAAGAAGGATACAAAAAGCGCACGGCTTCCCCCATCCCACCGAGTCGACGCCCACCTCCCCATCTGCGACGGCATGAAGGAGGAAGGGGCGAGCGAGCAACGGCTGGCTCGCGCTCGTCTGCAGCGCCGTAGATGCACACCAAACGCGGATGCGCACCACGATGCCGACGACATCCGCATCGAAACCCGTGCGTGCGGGGAGCACCACGACGCGGGCCCCACGACTGCGTGCGGGAGCGAGCAAAACAAGTAAAGAAACGCGTACGTTCGCCACTCGAGCATTCAAGCGAAGAATCCCGCAGCCGCACGACGTCGGGGAAGAGGGGTTTGGAGTCGGTGCCTTGTGTGGCGGGACTGCGCCAAGGGGTCGTTAGTATGCCTCGAAGCGTATGTTAAAAGTAAAAGGGAAGGAGGGGAAAGAAGTGGGGACGGTGGAGTAGTGCGGCGAGTCGAGCGAGAGATAATGGAAGTATCGAGTGAAGAGAAAAAGGAAAGGGATGTGGGATATAGGGTAGAACCGAGCGTAGCGAAGCCCGGCGTCGACGATTAAGGGGCAGGTGGAAGTGAAAGGAAGCGAGGCGGTGAGAGCCAGGGAAACAATTAAGCGCACATGTGCCCGGGACAAGGCACGATGAAACCCCACGCTCGCCTGCAGCGCGACAGTCAAGTCGCGCGCGGCGAGCACACAGATCCCAGCAGCTACCTGCAGGTTCATCCGGCTGTGCACCATCCTCGCAGACAACCAAAATCGCATGCGGCGCGAGCATACGAAGCAGTGCAGCCGACGAGCAGCCATACCGCGCGCATCACAACGTCCACGACGCTCGGGCAGTTATACCGTATCGCTCCCCGCCATCCGCTCGCACGGGGCACGCGCGCGGCACCCATCCACGAGTCGTGCGTGTACGCGTCCAGCTCCTCCGAAGCACCGCCACGCTCAGCGCATTAGCATGTAGCGCGAACACTCCACCACCCGCGCCCATGCACCCACGCGCCGACTTCTTGCCCCGGAGGAACACGAAGCGTGCGGTGCCTATGAGGAAGCTGCGGGTATCATGTCACTGCGGCTCAAGGCATCTACCGACGCGAGCGCCGCAGAACGCCCCGCGCACGCATCCCACCCACCACATCCCATCGCCTCAGAAACGCACAGGCAACGCCGCCACTTCGGCGCTGTACATCGAAGAAAGAAAAAAGGGGAATTAAAAAGAAACGGGGCACGGTGACGCACGTTGCTGCTCGCGCGTATCCGTGTCCGTGTCCAGGTGGTTATGTAGAGGAGTGCTGCAACGGGTAAAATCAGTGTAAGGTTCTTGTAGCAAATGAAACGGCAGGGGAAAAAGGCGCTCGAAGGAACATGAACGAGCAGCAGGCGAGCAACGAGTATGCTGCGCTGACGGTGTGGATGAGGGTAGAAGCCGCGCGCACGTCGCGCGCACAGGAAGCCTGGGGTGCGGACGCATGGCCACGTCCCGGGCACAACAACCACGGAGGCGACGGCGCACCATACCGAACGCTCGTCCACCGCAGCGCCGTCTACGATCCGCGACGCGGACGGATAAGGACCGCCCAGCGCACCTCAGGTGCGGAACGATGTTCCTGCGGGACCCGAATCTACAGGCCCAGCGGATAGAGCCGCGTGCGGCGCCTGACGACGACGCAGCGCATTACAGGATACACATCCCTGTGGTGCGCCGGCGCGGCGTGAACTCCGCGCGGAATCACACGGCAGCATAATCCAGCTCGTCGTGAGCTCATCCACCTCCAACTCGGCGTGAATGCTGCTGCTGCGGAGGTCCATTATAATCCCTGCGCGCACACGCCCACCCTCCAAAAAGAGACAAGAAAACAGGAACAACACATACGCTTCGAGTTTTGATCTGCGGTCTTCGTGGTTCGCATATCCGTGCCCAGTGTCGTCATGTTAAGGCTTGTTGTAAGGCGTAGTCAGCAGGATGTACTGCGAGAAGAGGAAAGTGAAAAAAGGAAAGTGAAAAAAAAGGAGTATGTAGTCTCCGACGCGTCCGCGCAAAGCCTGCGGCGCACGCCTCTGGCACAGAAGGAATCTGGGCGCGAGCATCCGGGAGGCGGTAGTGCACTTAGCACTAGCTCACTCGCAGCTCGGCCAAGCGCCTCCCGCGCGAAGACAGCGGCGTTGGTGCATGGTGGCTACACCGTCCCACTCCGAGCCGTCCTGAAGAATGAAATAAAAGACTCACCCGTAACAATAATTCTCCTAGCATCCTACCAACGCTGTGCCCACTAACACTGTACCCCGTCGCGTCCAGTTCATACAGAAATTTGCGTCCAATTCCGAGGGTTCCAAGTTATTGAATTGAAGATGCGGCGAGGTTTACAGGACCGGACCGTTGAAGAGGCACACGAGAAGGCTGAGGATGGCTGGAATTAATTGGGAACGGGGACCGGGAAGGCGTCGAATTGCCAAGCTTGAAGCGAGAGTTTGGCGAGAGTTGGTGTAAAGGAGGTCTCGGACCGTTCGATCCGGGCCGGGAGGCGATCGACGTGGTGACCAAACAAACACTGCGCGCTCTCTTCCTTCCACAGCGCGTACTATGGATCACTTCGCACATCAAAATGTCTTAGATGTTCAAAATGCAGCCGGTCTCGTTCAATTCTTAGCCAAATTCCTTCGGAAGTACCGCAAATTGAACCGACACATGCATAGTTGTAGAATATGAGAAAATATTGAAGGGTTTCTTTGCAGTATTGAGCGAGATGGTGCCCCGGGTCCATCAGACAACTGATCCAAAATCAAAATCGACTTTAACTCTATGTCCCACCAACGAAATTTGTTGCAGCATGATATAGGCACTCTTATGTGTTGTAAGAGTTCACTGCGCAAAATTCCGGAGGTAAAACGGTGAAATAACGGGCTCTGCGAGCGATTTTCAGTAAACATCACGAAATGTCACATTGGATTTTGGTGATGGGAATGTCACGCTAAATCGATAAATAAGTACATTGTGGCGGTCGATTCTCAACCAATTTTCACAAGATTTTTTGTGTAGAAGGTCGAGAGACCCGAATAGAGTGCCTATATCATGCTGCAACAAATTTCGTTGGTGGGACATAGAGTTAAAGTCGATTTTGATTTTGGATCAGTTGTCTGATGGACTCGGGGCACCATCTCGCTCAATACTGCAAAGAAACCCCTCAATATTTTCTCATATTCTACAACTATGCATGTGTCGGTTTAATTTGCGGTACTTCCGAAGGAATTTGGCTAGGAATTGAACGAGACCGGCTGCATTTTGAACATCTAAGACATTTTGATGTGCGAAGTGATCCATAGTATCCGTGTCAACTTCACTCCTGTGTGGAGGTTTGCTGCAACGAGTAAAACATTCTCGCAACAAATATGGAAAGGAAAGTCAAGACGGTGGAGGCGAGTGGATGGATGAACGAGCTGTGGGAGAAATTTTACGGCGACGCGGGAATCATCGTCGAAGTTACGCCTAACAGAACGGGCCGGGGGAGGGGGATCAGAATCACAGTCGACTTTGGGCTTCACCAAGAGTATGTGGCCGTTGGCTTTCGAAATGTCGGCGTACTTGCAGTGGTTCGCCCAAAGCGCCGGGCCGGCGGCACACCGTGGGAACTTAATCACGGCAAAGAAGCCCGACATCTCCCACCTCCGCGTTTTTGGCGCTGTCGCATACCCGCCGGAGGGAAGCTCAGCGCTCAACCCGCGATCTGTCAAGCACCACCTCATCGGTTTCAACAAAGACGGTCAGTGATTATCGTGGACGTACACGAAGTTCTCATCTCGCCGTTCAGACGATCACCTCTGAATGAAATCTTCCAAACTTGCCTTCCAACTCACCGTAATTGTGTCATGAGTGCATTGGAGGCATCCCGTGCTTCTGGGGCGCGTTTATGGTCTGAACCATTGCCGCAAAACAATATTCAGCCATTCACCTCATCTATTCAACGTTAAGTGAACAGTGGTTCGGCTATGTAGGTTTAGTGCGGAAAATGTGTTCTGCCAACTTCGCAAACTGGTGGCAAAGAATATTTTAAGTGTCAAGTACGACTGCGGACACCTCTGTGTGAGGATCGTAACGGTATACCATCCATGTCATAGCGAAACTATTGGCTTCCACGGGCGAGCGAAACTGGAGGTGGAGATACTGAGAGTGGTGCTTATCAACCCGCAGTGGAGCGATCAGAACATCCCTGCGAACCAGTTTGACAAGGCCCTCGAGGATACCATCAAACAGCTCTTCGATATCGGCCCCGTCCAGATGTAGCGGCCCAAACCGGATGATTGTGTACTCCTCTGCGAAGCCGACACGTTGTTTCCCTTTCCTATCCGCCACAGCCTGGGGGTGTATTTCATCTGGCAGGACCGACGTACTCCCAGAAGATTGTGGCTGCACGGGAAAGGTGGTTTTGGACCTTCCGGGGGCAAAGTCACTGGAGAACCAATCTTTCTGCTTCATCTCGGAGATGATGTTCGCTATTACGTTCACAGCCGGTCGTTCGGCACCGTCGAGTTTAAAGCACGATGTAACCAACTCCCATAGTTGCTCAGGCATGGGAATGCCTGCTTTGTCGCATGGTTTTGTTTTATATGGAACTGCGCCGGTGTCGACGCCGGAGAGCGCAAGGATTATGCCCCCGTCCGACATGTCGACGAATGGGATCTGGCCTTCGCTCCAGATCTAAGTAGCACAGAAGTCATTATGGAACGTAAACAATGTGAATGAGCGAACCTCACAACAGACACAGCCAAAGGCCCACACATCGGAAGCAGGTGTTTGCCGGAAGGGAAGTCCGGGGTGGTATACATTTGGAAGAAGCAGTTCGGGAGCCATCCAACGTGTAGACCCTTTGCGGGTTGAAGTTTTGATGGAGGTGTCCAATTCGACAAACGCGGCCAATCCGAAATCCGTCAGATATGCTTGCTGTCCATCAATGAGGATATTTCGCTGAACAGGATTGAATAATTGGAGGGTGGATATCACGGAATATACTTACTCCACAAAGATCTCCGTGCACAACGTTCTGCGAGTGGAGATATAGTAATCCTTGAATGACATCGTTAAGCTGTTAGGAAAACCTGAGTTAGTAGTTGAAGAGGCAAGACCAGATTGTTAACAGACCAACGAGATGGCATATCGGAATACTGGTGAATTCTCTGCCATGTAGTTCAGTATGTTTCCCTGGGACATCCAATGTGAAACCAGAGCCATTGCCGGAGTCGGGAAAGTTGTTGCATCGATGCCGAGGAATGGTACAATATTACGGTGCTTCAAGTAGCGCCATACCAGTGCCTCTTTGGCAAATTTCTGGAGGAGAAGATTTCGGCCGCCAAAAGACTGGTCTTGGAAGGCTCTAAGGACCTTCAGAGCGACCTCGACTTTTACCCCTTTAGAGTTTGTGTATTGGCCATGATAGATATCAGCGAAGCCCCCGAATTTAACTGGACGGTCCCTTAGCAGCACAACTCTGTGGATGGCAAGTTCCTCAGGGAGTATATTCAAGAAGTCAGCCAAGATGTTGAGCAGTCGGTGGGCACGGCGTCTGAACAGCTTGTCGTCCTGCATTTCGTAGTTCCATGGTAGTCGACGGTCGAGAATCTGAGAACAATTACTAAACTTAACAACCCAACAAGAAGAACGTACATGATGAGTCAAGTTGAGGACTGAAAAGCCTTCTTCTTTTGGAACTCTTGGGATATCCTGCTTGTAGGCCTCGTCTCCAACTAACCGTTGGAGCATCAAAGCGATATCAACATTGTCTCGGTTGATACAATCATTAATCTCATGTTGCGATATCATTGGCAGATCTAAAAGGAACTGTGCGAACATGTAGAAGACGAATAACTAGCAACGGGGAAAATACCTTCAGGATTTGTTTACGATCTTCGGCTACTTTGTGTAGCAAACGGAATACTGTGAGAGTCGACTGATCACTGAGTTCCGGGCGCTCGAATAGAGAAGAAGCTGCTGGGCCACATAGCTCGATCGACAACCTGGCGAATGATTTTGAAGAGAATGTAAAGCACCATCGAATGTCTGACCTTTTGTCAACTTCCTCTGGAGATCTAAAAATCCCTTCGAGCACAAGGATAAACAGGTTCTGAAAAAATCGAGATCAGAACCCTTTATTCTATTTGGAGCAACATGAAATTTGTACCTTGTGGAACCACGGCAAGTTTCCGGAGTTAATAACTGTTCCTGTTTCAGACAGAGAAAGAGTATGGATGTGTTCCATTATATATCTCTGACCCCTGAAATTTTTGCGGAGCTCCCGTGTGCTGATTGCAATGATACTGAGGGATTGACTCTTGAGGGCAAGACACTCGATAATGTCGCACAGTTCTCGCGCTTGGGCGAGGTCGCGGATGCTATGTATTACAACCAAGACACGGGGAATTTCTCCAGGCTGCTGGCTCTCGTAGTTTCCACCGGAATTTCTGGGATCAATTTTCCATATTTCCTCCAGTGGGCTGAGAAGAAGAGTGTGGAGACGATCCTGCAACATGGAGTGAGTTTTTACCGGCCACGGGAGTGAGCAACCCTTACTTCGGTATAATCAAATTCACACTCAACCAGGCTCCAAGCTAATTGTTGCTTGAATTCGGGCCAGGTGACTCCTAGACCGCGCAATAGGGGCCAGAATATGCTCCTGGCTCTACTTGCGTCGACTGTAATTGTTTTGTCAACGGCGGCCAGGAATTCGATGGTGTCAGAGACACAAGTATTGATCTTGGGGTGATCAACCGTGATCCACAACGCTTTTTGTGTGCCCGGGTCTCCGGTAAGGGTTAACCAGTCCAAAACATCATTATACAGCTGTGTCGGAACGGTGGATGGAACAGACTGTTCAATGGGTGTATCATCGTTGTCGGAGAGCACAATGGCACCTTGGCCCGGCCGCAAGCTTCGCCACAGTCCAGACCAGAAATTGACTAGTTTCGCCTTTAAAGCTGGTCTACCGCCGGCCGGAATGGAATCGTGCGATAATTTCGACTCCAGCCACGTAAGGACTGAAAGTAGAAATCAGATGGCTCACTGATCAGGCTGAGGAGCAAGACTACGAACCTCTTTTCTCAGCTCGATATCGCTGTATTTCCTTCAAACAGATCTCATCCAACAGGACAAGTAACCAGTGAATGACGATCCAAGCCTAAACTCGCGATTTATCACCAAGGAGAGATGAAAGAACAGAACAACATACAATCCAGATGGGCGGCACGTTCATACCACCGAACGCAACCATAATAACTGGAACATGGTCAGGCTAAAACAGCGGCGACGGCCAGTGCTGAATGTACATAAGTATAGTGTTGCACCCCCACCAAACGCAAGATGGATTACGACCAGGCGGTCAAAGCCCCATGAGTTGAAGGATTGGTTTAGGGAGGAATACAACACGAAAACACATTGGCACATGCGAGCGAAAACCGCGAAGCCTGGGCCCATGCATGAGTGAGCACAGGTCTCTAGAGTCTGTGGAATACTAACTGGGAAATACCAGGTCCAAATAAACTTGAAGGTATTCGAGAGTCACGGTGAGACCAGCAAATATGACGGATACAGGCCCCCAGGATTGGGCGTAGAATTCGGCCCACGACCGGTGGTGTAACATAGGTGAGCGCGGGGTCTAGAAGAGGAGGTGGGCGATACTCTCACTGGCACTCTGGGCGCCAATCTGTCGATTGCTCCACGCGCTCGGCTGTGCAGTGCATCAAGCGCCGGGGAACGGTGCCCCTTTGGTAGAGCACTTTGATGTATATTCATTTTTGAAAGAATTACTGGAAAGCCGTATGTGTGCACCTCCCCACGGAGGCGCTGGCACCGAGCGGTACCCTCCCACTCGGTGCTAGCCGTCACTCATCGGCCGCTCCACAAGCATACTAATCCCATCCCCACCGTCTCCACCACGGCACACACCACCTTCCCCGACCCAAAACGACCTGTAGGTAGACGAGTGAATGGCGTGCTCCTCCCACCCAGGCCCCAAGGGCAATACACATTATAGACCACAGACGACCTCCATGAATCATATCCTATCGCAGGACACCTTCGATGCACAGCCCATCACCGCTCCCGTCGTCCACGCTGTCGTCCACATCACACAGGAAAGAGGAACTGGACGCGTGCGCTCGTTCGTGGGTGACATCAGTCCGCCTCCGGTCCTAGGCACGAAATGGGCTGCTGCGTCGCGTTCGCGCAAATACAGCCGCCACGTGGAGAATGGCGCCCCCACGTGTGCCAACCCCGCGCAGTCGACGTAGACGGAGCGCAGATCGCGTACGTCCACACCGCCACCCCTCCTTGGTGGAGGAACGCGTCGCTCATGGCGCTCCAGCCCACCCCGCTATACGTATGGATCCTCACGTAGTCTCCACCCACATCGTCCCCACCACATCGAGACCATGCGTACTCACTCTACAACGAAGCAATACAGCAGATCGGGCTGGACCATCACGGACCACGCTCGCCGCCGCCGACGCAATCCTCCGCTAAAGCACTGCGCTCCCCACCTCCTCCACGCGCGCCGATGTCCAAAACGAACGCAGGGAAGGAGAAATCGACTGAAGGAACCGTGCGTTCTCAGTCAGCTTCGACGTGTTCCAGCGGCTGCGTGACGTCGGGGTAGGACTTCTAGTCGAGTTCTCGTGGTGGCCTGCATTACTGTGTCGAAGGGAGGTGTCAGCGAAAGTATTATTCATTGAAGCAAAGAGGAAGAAAATGTAAGGATTGAGAGAAAAGAACGGAGATGTGAGATAAGGGGAGGGAGGAAGGAGGAGAGGAGCGCGGCGGAGCGGTGGTAATACTGGGAAGATGAGGACGAGGCGCCGGGTGGAGGATCAGAAGAGGAGGAAGGGGAAGAAGGAGGGAATTGCGTGAACAAGTGCGATGTCAACACATCGCGCGCAAACGTATGGAATCCTGCAGCGCCCGAGAAGCGACGGGCATGTCACATCGTGCCAGCTCCCCCACCGCCGAACAGGCTGCAGGCGCTGCAGCCTCGTGCGCGCGACGCATCAGGTGCGTATACGAGAACGCCCGCTCCGCACATTAAAACCCGGCACCATGCCCTCACCCCGGAGGAACACCAAACCAAGAGTTCCTCCTCGACGAGCCGACTCCCCGTCTGTGACCAAAGAGAAGGCGCAAGACCGGAGAGCCGAGGCAGCAACGACGCACTCGTGCTCGTCTGCAACGTGTACATACCACCCCTGCAGGGAGGTCGATCACGCGCGCCGACTCGTCTCGCACCCACCATCTCGATCGAATCCCTCTCGCGTACAAGGACGACTCGGAAGACGAGCAGCACCACCGCGTACGTAGCGTGCACGGTGGCGTCGAAAATGTGTCTACGGTGCGCGGGAAAGACAAGCAACGAAAATGTATGTTCCCCGCTCGAGCGAAGTACCAATGTCTGTGGGACGTCGGGGAAGAGGGCGCGAAGGTTCTTGGTCGATGTCCTGTTAGTCCGTCAGGACTGTGTGCGAAGAAAAGTGAGTAAAAGTATATTTATTAGGCAGAAAGGAAGAAAAGAAAGGAAAAGAAGGGAGAGGAAGAGAGCGAGCATGCGGAACCCAGTATTAATGTCAAGCGATGGAAAAGACGGGGGAGATGGGGAAGGGAGAGGAAGAGTGGGTAGAGGAAGCGAGGCAGTGAGAGTCGCTGGTGAGGAGGCAAAGGATGAGCGCTGAGCGGCGAGCCGAAGATGTGCTCGAGACGAAGCGAATAGTAGGCTCCCCACCCGCGCATCGCCTGCGACGCAGAAAGTTATGTCGCGAACGAGCATACAAATCCTGGCAGGTCCGGGCTCGTCTCGCCCTGTACGATCCTCACAGGCAGCCAAAATCGCGTGCGGCGCGAGCATACGAAGGAGCACCGACCCCGAACAGCCATACCGCCCGCGACACAACGCCCACGACGCTCGCGCAGTATGTCGCATCGCGCCCATCATCCCGCTCATCGCATAGCGCAGACAGGACCCATTCACGCATTGTGCATGTACAGAGCACGAGAACGCGCTCATCCCTTCCGGAATTCTAAAAGCAGCATTCGCCGCGTACGGATTAAAACCCGGCGCGAGCACTACACCCTCATCGGCGGCGCGAGCATACGAAGGAGCGCCGGCCCCGAACAGCCATACCGTGCGCGATACAACGCCCACCGAGAACGCACGCTCCGCACATCAAAAACCCGGCACCATCCCCTCGCCCGGAGGAAAACCAAGCGTGCGGTGCCCTACCGCCGAGGACGAAGCTACAACCAGTAGCATGTACCCTACGTCCCCGAAGAGCGTACCGCCGGACGCGCAGGAGGATAGATGCAGCGCAGGCATCCCAATCCAAGATCGCCTCGTCTCAGTAAAAAAAGCACGCGTCGCAAGATAATTGAAATGGGAAATGAAAATGACACGCGATACGCACGTCGACGGTCGAGGTGGTGATGGGGGATAGCTGCAACGAGTAGAGTTAGCATGACGTTCTCGCAACGAAACGGGAGGCCACAAAGGGGGAGCAGAGAAAAAGTGTTCGAAGGAGTGGCACTGTCCCTCGAGTACGCGACGCATGAGCCGACGGCGCATCGTGCCTTTAGCATGAATCGTCCACCGCCGCCCGACCAGCATCCACGGCGCACGGCGCATAAGCACCTGTGGCCGCACCCGAGGATTTGGGGCGGCATCTCATCGACTTCCGGTGTGCTGATCCCAGTCCAGCGGGAAATCTGAGAGCCTGTGCCACCGAAGGAAGGAACTTGGTGCGGCGCGGCACTATAAAAGGGGCTACGGCGTATGTACGACACGGAAGTCAGGTCAAAAGGCCTGCTGCGCCTGGCGGCGACGCAGCGCACCGCGGACGAGACCCCGAGCCGGCGGGTCGTGAGCTCCTCTCCGCGCGGAAGCGAACAAAGGCTATCTGAGGAGCTCGTCCACCTCCGCGTCCGGCACGTCTGTAGCGCGTAGCGGTCTATTGCATCCGACCCTCCCGTCTCCTTTGGCCTTCGAGAAAGATACAAAACAGCAAAAGAGAAGGACACGTACCTAGTGCTCGCGTACCGCACCCGAGTGTCGTTGAGTATTTTTACTGACGGCGTAGTTAGCAGGAATGAGGGGAAGACGACGAGGAGACTCAGAGGCCGGAAAGGATACAACGAGGGAAGACACGCTCGTGGAAGCAACAGGCCCGTAAACGAGTATAATGGCTCGATTACGATGTGGGCCGATCTACGCAGCGGTCGAGGCGCCGCACATAGATGGAGCCTGCGGTGCGTACGAGACAGCTTAAGCTTGGGTGTTGCTCATCTGAACCTGGCCACGGAAAGTCTGGGCACGGACACTCCAGCAGCGGCATTGCACTAGCTCGTTCGCGGCTTGCCCTAGCGCGTCTCCCGCGCGAACATGCGCGAGACAGCGCAGCGTGTCTCCTTTTTACTCCAAAGCAAAACCGGAATAAAATAAAAGACTCACCGGTGACATTCAAGTTCACAACATCCAACTACCCACCAACGCTGTACCACGTCGCGTCCAATTCGTACTGAAATTTGCGTGCCGTTCCGAGTGTTCCAAGCGTTCTTGAATTGAAGCAAGATTTGGGGACCGATGGAATTCAGGGGACTCGGAGGAAAAGAGGCACGCGGGAACATTGAGGATGGCCGGAATTAGGAGAGGGGGTCAGGGAAGGCTTGGGGAAGGCGTCGAAGGTTGGCTTGAAAGTGAGAGAGTGTAAAGGAAGTCTCGGACCGGTCGATCCGATCAGGGTTTGGTTCGGAGGCGATCGCCGTGGCGACCAAACACTCCCTGCTCTCTTCCTTGTCTCTTCTACAGCGCGAAAATATTCGAGAGGGTTCGTGCAAGCCTTAGTCCTGACACCCTGCAGTTGAAGTCTGCTAGTTGAAGAATTGTCCTCAAATTTGCCTCAAATCTCGCCCAAAGTCTCCCAAGTCACAGAGCTCAAAGTTTTTCGCATTGCGTCGCTGACTCGCTAAGATCCCCGAGGGCAGAGAAACTTCGCCATTGTGAGTTCGCTTGGCACACTGAATCTTCGTCGATTGTACGATCTTTCTTGAACTTCCTTACGCCCGGGGAGCTCACACCAAAGCCCGTCCGAAAAAATTGCAACTACGGTTCTGGTACCTTCGATGTAGGCTTTGTAACCTTTGTTGTCACAGGCCGATGCCGACGCCCACCGCAAGATGCCGACAAATAAGTAGCGCCGAGATGGATAGAAAAGTCGAAAACCCACCTGAAAAAGCCAAACTACGGATAAGGGTCGTCGATTGGGGCCCAGCTAAATGAACCTGAAGCTCCCTGAGTGCTCGGGTGTGATTTCATTAATTTCATTGTTCAGAGGAATTCATTTCAAGTCCCCTCAGTTTAGGGCCGCAAAATTGCCTTAAATTCCCTCCGCATGTCGAGGAGCCTTCCGAGGCTAATTGAAGGACTGTGCATACTGCAATTCTCCTAAGGCCCCCGGGGCAACTCCTGGTACCTGCCCTGGGCTTGATCATTTCCAACCAGCGCAGAAGTTGATTGTTCAATTGTCATCGGAGACTGGCTTGTCTTGCTTTTGCCTTCATATCGCCATGATTCAAATTGGTTGATCGCCTCATCGGGCTTCATTCATTAAACCGCCAACTTTGGCACAGGAGGCAAACTTTCTGAACCGATCAACCAAACAGCATGCAACAAATGTTCAGCGTGAAGGAAAATTGGGTGAGGTATGGCACACATTTTGAAGAGACAAAAAGGTTCCCTTTTTAATTTAGAATGAGTTCCTCTCATACAATTCTATTCATTTACCAGCCAACTTTGGCAATGGAGGTGAACTTTCTCAACCCATCATGAAGGAAAATTGACTGACACATTCTGAAGAGACAAAAGGTTCCATTTTCAATCTAGCATGAGTTCCTCTCACAGAATTCCCTTCATTTACCAGCCAACTTTGGCACCAGATCACGGATGTGACTCGACTCGACTCGACTTAAAGTCGACTTGGGGCCTTGGCCCCGAGTCATGAGTCGCGGCAACATTAAGCAGAACTTGTGGAGCAAGTTTTGAGTAAGCTCAGATGTTTGTTGAAGAACTTCATTGATGTTTGAAAGAAAATATTTTAAGGTGTTGTTGTGTCTAGAAGGGACTGAATTAGTGTATGCTACCCCCAACATGGAGTATAAAGAATTCCAGCAGATCACATGCTGCACACAGTGAGCAGTTGATGAAATCCTACATCCGAGAATTTTTCTTCCCGTACACAGTGTGACTTCAAGGGGTGAGTGACTCAAGCTGCAACAAGCAAACAAATTGCCTTTCTGGGAGTGGGCTACACTCAGTCGGGCTTTTTGGCGATGTGACTTGCTTCAAGCAGCCGCTCAGCCCCAGCTGAAATTATCAAGATTATTCAATGCAAACGGAACATACCAGGTGGTTCCCGAAATCCAGATAAGAAGTCACCCTCTTTATAAGATTAAGCCTGTCCGTCTGAAGCTTTTTAAGCTCCGCTGATGACATCACATTTTACTGCGGCACGCTTGATTACACGGCCCAAAGATATTTCGGCTGTGTGTTACCGAGAATGCCGAGAGTGGGCCGGGCCCTGCCGTGCAACATTTATTTTTGAGTCTCAACAGCTTTTCAACATCTTTTACTCACAGCTGTGTCAAGATTGTAATTGTTCCCTCAATGAATCTGAACCAAAGTGGTGGGGCGCGAAGCGCCCCGCCGCGCTCTTGTATTGATAAAAAACGATAACATCGAAATCATAAAATTTGGCCGGGTTTTTTTTTGGTTGCTCAACTTAAGCCATAGATTGAGAAAACGAGTGATACACAAATGAAACGGAGACAGTAAATAATGCAACCTACACCAACCTGTCAATGTCCTCCATAAGTTGCTCCAACTCTTCCGCCTCCTGGAGCTTATTAAGCGCTCGGTGCGTAAGTGTGAGGTTCTGCATAGCAAGTATTGTGTCTGGATGCTGGTCCCCTAAGAGGTGTCTTCGCTTCTCAAGCACTACAACCTCAAATTCCCCTGCTTTTGTGAACTCTTCCAGGTTGTAATATGTGACTGCAAGGTGGGCTGTAGCTTTGATGGTCTCTGGGTGATCTTCACCCAGCAATTTGGTCTGCTTCTCAAGCACCATGACCTCAAGCTCCTTAGCTTTTTCAAAGTCTCCTAGCTTAGAATGTGTAGCAGCAAGATTCGCCATGGCACGCAAGGTGTCAGGGTGATCTCGGCCCAGAAGTGTAGTCCGCTTCTCGAGCACTGTGATGTCAAGCTCCTTTGCTTTCTCAAAATCTCCAAGGTCAGAGTGTGTCCCAGCAAGATTCCCCATGGCCATCAAGGTGTCAGGATGATCTTGGCCCAGCAATTGGGTCCGCTTCTCGAGCACCGTGACCTTAACAGTGTTTGCCCAAGGGTCCAAGGCCTTGAGACCCCAAGGCCTTGACTAGGCCTTGGCCAAGGGCTTGGGAAAATCTCGGCAGATATCCAGACCTTGGTTAAGGCCTTGGTTATGTCATTATATATATATATCCTGGCCAGAAAACCTATCTGTATTGCCCCTGCAGCTTTTTTTTGGAGAGGAGACCTCGAATTTCGAGATTTTTCTGTGCCTGGGAGTACACATATACCCTCTGGTCGCTCATTGGGATTTAGATCATCTGGTAAGTCTTATAACTTCTCAATTGGGTCGAGTACACCTCATCAAGACCCCCTCAGCACAGGCGGCCCTTTGTCCTATAAATTCCTATGTCTTTTAAATTTCTTTCGAGCTACTGCTGAATGCGTGGGAATTTTTTACCAAGGCCTTGGAGGTGCCCTTGGCTCAAGGCCTTGGGCTTAACAAGGCTTTGGTATCCGCCAGACCCGACCCCAAGGCCTTGAGGACGATCACTGGACCTTAAGCTCCTTTGCTTTGTCAAAATCTCTGAACTCAGAGTGTGTGGCAGCAAGATTCCCCATGGCACTTAAGGTGTCAGGATGATCTTCACCCAGCAATTTAGTCCGCTTCTCTAGCACGGTGACCTCAAGCTCCTTTGCTTTGTCAAAATCTCCGAGCTCAGAGTGTGTTGCAGCAAGATTCCCCATGGCTCTCAAGGTGTCAGGATGATCTTGCCCCAGAAGTGTGGTCCGCCTCTCGAGCACCATGACCTCGAGGTCCTTTGCCTTCTTGTACTCTCCCAGATGTGAATATGTAAGCCCCAGTCGATGCATGGCTTTTAGAGTGGCTACATGCTCTTCTCCAAAAGCCAATCTGTATTCCTCACAGGTCCGTTTTATGAGATTTTGTGCTTCAGTGAATTTACCTGTACTGAAATACATGTACCAAAATGCAGCTCCAAAGCCCGCCCCTCTACCGGCATTAAAAGGACCGAGTGCCTCAAGATGAGGCATCAATCTCAGGGAAGCAAGAGTTATATCATGGTCTGGGATCTCTGCAATGGACAATCCCAGTAAGGAACTGATACACAAATGAGATGCTGCTTCGTCAACAAGAGTGTTCCGACTCCAGGCATGGACCAGTGGATGAATAGAAAAGTTCTTTGTTGCTACATCAAAGGTGATCAATGAATATGACTTGATCTCATTGGTGACCTCTGAAAATCTGAGAGAATTCCACTCCCCTGTGGGACCTAGGAAATGAGACAGGAAGGGGTTCCTGCAATCCCTCTTTGGCTGGCAAGACAGTTCCAGTCGAGGACTCAAGTCCAACACTGAGTTCTTATCCTGACCTTGTACCTCTATCCCCAGTTACATCCTCGAGTTGACCACCAACACACTTGTTCGTCACCACCACCAAGGGACATCGTCTCAAGGATTTGCCTTTCATTTATACACCCGAGAATACTGACTACAGGTTACCGGATGCCACCAACGTACCTTCTGAGTACTCGTAAACCGCCTTCAACTCGTTCTGAGCACTTGAGTCTCGCTCCCAGAGGCATCGAGGGACGCACGCACACACACACACACACACCTTCAACCTTCGACCAACACACACACTTGGATCCAACGAGGCAGACCACCTACAACCTCATGTTCTATTAGGAACCAACTTTAAAGAGCCCTAGAGGACGAACCCGCCACTTTGTGATCCCACAAATTTGCCTAGTGGCACTGCGGTCCTTATCACAGCGTAATAGCATTTTTCCCGGGCGGTGGATTCATCTTATTCCATACCTTCCTTTGCGGAGGCCCACTTTGTGGCCTCTGTTCCTTGCGCAGCTCAGAAATTAGCCAATTGTTAATTGTCTGTGTCTGATATCGTACCACTAAAAAATAAAATAAAAATAAAAATAATTGGAAAGCTCCACTCCCTGCAGCTGAGCCTCCTGAGAACGAACAGAAGGCAACAGAAGTGGATAAAAGTGATAATTGGCGAGTTAAGTTCTCAGACATTGAATATTGGATTCGGGACAGGATAAATGCCTGGGCTGAGCCCAAGAATCGTAAAGAACTGGATGCATTCTTGGGGTTTTGTAGGACATTATCGGGAGAAACTTATGGATTATCCATTATTTGCTCAGATTGTTTGAGTTGGTTAACTCCTGTGACAGATTTGATAAAGAAAAAAAGCAAAGCACCTGTCCGGTTTGGAGAGCACACGGTGAAGCTGGCGGAGAGGGTGAAGTGGGTGGGGGTGGTGATGGATAAGCACCTCAACGGGAAGGCACATGTCGAGGCGAGAGCGGCGTTGGCGGCGAGGGCAATGAACGTGTCGATAGCGGTGATGCACTCGACGTGGGGGATGAGGCCGCTTCTCATCAGGGACTTGGTGAGAACAACAGTTCTCCCCTGCGCTGACCATGGGGTCTCCTCTTTTCTCCCACTTCCCCCATCTGCTTTCAAACCGCTTGACAAGGTCAACAAGTCGGCGGCACGCTGCATCACGGGAGCCTTCCGCACTGCCTTGCTCGCTGCCCTGGAGAAGGAGGCGGCGATTCTACCGGTGCAGCTTCGTATTGAGCGGGATGTGCTGAACACAATTGCGTACTACCTCACCCTCCCCCCCACCCACCGCATTCGCCCTCTCCTGGCGCAGGCGATCTCCACCGCGCCGAAGAACCCCAAGATGTGCTCGATACTGCACATGGTCGAGCGCGTCCCGGGTGTCCGCTGGCCGTCCTCCGTCCCAGCGAGAGGTCAGCGAGCCCGTTCTCGTTTAGTCCCGTGGGTGGTTGGCGAGAACGAGAGCGGGGTAGACTTTGATGCGACGTTGGGGATGGAGCCGATACTCCCGGTCTACGCGGCGCCGTGGAGCGTGGCCCTGCCTATAACTACGATCATACCAACCAAGGAGGATGGGATTCGGGTGCTAGGGGTGGCGCTGCAGGATGAGAGGGTGGCGGAGGCGACATGGTTTACAGATGGGTTGTTGATGGAGGGGTGGGCGGGAGGGGCGGCGGTGCGGGTGCAGGAGGGAGTGGAGCGGGAGAGGGTGATGGTACCGTTGGGGAACGGGCAGGTGTGCGAAGGGGAAATGGAGGGGTTGTTGCGGGCACTGGAGAGGGCGATTGGGGACGGAAACGTCCATGTCCTGTGTGTCGCGGATTCCCAGGCGGTGCTGCGCGGTATAATGTCAACCTCCCCGCGCTCGGGACAATATCGGGCGGTGCAGTACGATGGGATGGTACGTGAGGCACTGAAGGCGGTACCGCACCTTTCCATCGTAAATCTGTGGACCCCAGCACACATTGGCACGGTGGGTAATGAGATGGCGGATGAGGCGGCGAAGAGCGCGACGGAGATGGAGCCGGACCCAAGCCTCTTCTCGTCTCGCTTACCTCCGTGCGCTGGCTAATCCACTTGCAAGTTCTGGGGGAGTGGGAGGAGCGCTGGAAGAAGTCAAAGACGGGCGGGCCACTTCGCATCATCGACCGGTCTCCGCCGTCTCTCATTCCCGGCCCGCTCTATTCATCATCTTCCCTTTCGCGCAAAGCATCGTCCACCATCTCCCAACTTCGCACTGGCCCGACACACCTCAATTCCTATTGGCACAAGGCGGGTTTCGTGGCGTCTCCCCGCTGTGAGGCGTGTGGGGCGGCGTCCAAAACGAGGGCCCACTACTTGTTGGAGTGTCCGCGATGGGAACATTTGCGGCAACCTCTGCATGACGCGTGCCGGGAAGTGGGGTTCTTCGGCTCCCTACACCTCTCGCCATCTCTAATCCCAAGCTACTGAAGCCGCTGGCGGAGTTCGTGCGGGCGACGGGGCGCTTCGAAGGATGATCAGATACGTCTTATTTATTTTCTCTTATTTTCCTTTCCTCTCCTCTTTCCCTCTCTCAAAAATCTACTATACTATACAACCTAATTATCTCCAACCCAAGAACCTCCGCAAATACCTGACACGATGATACCTGGGACTCTTTTACGATACCAGACCCCAACAATGCATGGACCTTTACAGAAGAATGATTTCCCGACTTTTAGATTATTTATTCCACCCTCATCGCCTCTTTAAAAAAATAGATAGCTTAGGGAACCCCTCTTAGATACCTACGTACCAACATACTTAGGAACTGCTGTCGTAGCCGTACCCGGCCCACTTACAGCGTAATGAAATGAATTTCATCATCATCACCTATTCAGTAGCTAATGAAAATTATAATGACATCTGAATCTGCTTAACAAGTTGCTCAAGCTCTTCCGCCTCCGTCAGCTTATCAAGTTACTCGGTACATAATTGCAAGGTTCTGCATGGCACCTACAGTGTCTGGATGCTGGTCCCCCCAGAGCTGTCTCCGCTTCTCTAGCACCGTGACCTCAAGCTCCTTTGCTTTCTCAAAATCTCCGAGCGTGGAGTGTGTGATAGCCAGATTCCCCATGGCCATCAAGGTTTTGAGGGTGATCTTCACCCAGCAATTTGATCCGCTTCTCTAGCACCGCGACCTCAAGCTCCTTTGCTTTCTCAAAGTCTCCGAGCTCAGAGTGTGTAGTAGCAAGATTCCCCATGGTCAGCAAGGTGTCAGGATGATCTTCACCCAGCAATTTGGTCCGCTTCTCTAGCACCGCAATCTCAAGCTCCTTTGCTTTCTCAAATCTCCGAGCTTCGAGTGTGTAGTAGCAAGATCCCCCATGGCTATCAAGGTGTCAGGATGATCCTGCCCCAGAAGTGCAATCCACTTCTTGAGCCCCGTGACCTTAAGCTTCTTGGCTTTCTCAAAATCTCGAAGCTCAGAGTGTGTACTAGCAAGATTCCTCATGGCCATCAAGGTTTGAGGGTGATCTTCGCCCAGCAATTTGATCCGCTTCTCTAGCACTGTGACTTCAACCTCCTTTGCTTTCTCAAAGTCTCTGAGCTTAGAGTGTGTCCTAGCAAGATTCCCCATGGCCAGCAAGGTGGCAGGGTGATCTTCACCCAGCAATTTGATCCGCTTCTCTAGCACTGTGACCTCAACCTCCTTTGCTTTCTCAAACTCTCCGAGCTCAGAGTGTGTCCTAGCAAGATTCCCCATGGCCAGCAAGGTGTCAGGGTGATCTTCACCCAGCAATTTGATCCGCTTCTCTAGCACCGTGACCTCAAACTCCTTTGCTTTCTCAAAATCTCCGAGCTTGGAGTGTATACTAGCTAGATTCCCCATGGCCATCAAGGTTTGAGGGTGATGTTCACCCAGCAATTTGATCCGCTTCTCTAGCACCACGACCTCAAGCTCCTTTGCTTTCTCAAGGTCTCCGAGCTCAGAGTGTGTAATAGCAAGATTCCCCATGGCCAGCAAGGTGTCAGGATGATCTTCACCCAGCAATTTGGTCCGCTTCTCTAGCACCACAACCTCAAGCTCCTTTGCTTTCTCAGAATCTCCAAGCTCAGAGTGTGACCTAGCAAGATTCCCCATGGCCGTCAAGGTGTCAGGATGATCCTGCCCCAGAAGTGCAGTCCGCTTCTCGAGCACTGTGACCCTAAGCTCCTTTGCGTTCTCAAAATCTCCAAGCTTAGAGTGTATCCAAGCAAGACGCCCCATGGACATCAGGGCTTCTGGGTGATCTCGGCCCAGAAGCCTGATACTCTTCTCAAGCACTGTGACCTGAAGCTCCTTTGCGTTCTCAAAATCTCCAAGGTCAGAGTGTGTCCTAGCGAGATGCTCCCTCGCCCTCAAGGTGTCAAGGTGATCTTCACCCAGCAATTTGGACCGTTTCTCAAGCACTGTGACCTCAAGCTCCTTTGCCTTCTTGTACTCTCCCAGACACGAATATGTATGCCCCAGTCGCTGCATGATTTCCAGCGTGGCTGGATGCTGTTCTCCAAAAATTAGGTTGTACTTGTCAAAAACCTGTTCTATAAGATCTTGGGCTTCCTGGAGTTTCCTTACAGAAAGATAAATGTACAAAAATGCAGCTCCAAAGCCAGCCCCTCTACCGGCATTAAAAGGACTGAGTGCCCCGAGATGAGGCATCAATCTCAGGGAAGCAAGTGTTATGTCATGGTCTGGGATCTCTGCAATGGACATTCCCAGTAAGGAACTGATACACAAACGGGATGCGGCTTCATCAACCAAAGTGTTCCGACTCCAGGCATGAACCAGTGGATGAATAGAAAACATTTTTGTTGCCGCATCAAAGGTAATCAATGAATAGGACTTGATCTCGTTGGTGACCTCTGAAAATCTGAGAGAGCTCCACTCCCCTGTGGGATCTAGGAAAGAAGACAAGAACTGAAGAGGTTCCTGCAATTCCTCTTTGGCTGGCAACCACACCGGGAAACTGTACTTTGAAGCATTGCTGAACATGTCCTCAGAAATGCCACTGTAATGAAGAAAAGAGCACAGTTGCAACAGGGTCGCTGCAATTGGGCTCAGTCTATCAAAGCTAATTTGCCATGTTGTGTAAACTGTCCAAGCATAGTGGTCATGAGACTGAACAGCCTTTTCACTGAGCAGTCGGGCTCGATTTTCCTGGTACAAAGTCAAGTACCCTGCAATGTCTTCAGACTGCAAGATGAAGGATCCGGCCTGGACAATTGCAAGTGGCAAATGAAACAATTCCTGTTCAATAATCAGAAACTGTTGTATAACCCTCAACTCTCTGACCTTGACAATCACAGCAGCAGCCTGGACATTCTCCTCAGAACCTTCTTTTGCCGCACTTTGAAGCAACAAAGTGATTGCATCTTTGTCTTCCATGTCAGACACAGGAGAGTGGGTACCATAAGCTCGTAGTCCAGGATTACGGGAGGTAATTATGATGTTCCCATGGTTGCATTGTGGAAAGAATTTATTGAGGTTGATCTTTGGGTCATCAGCATTGTCAAAGAACAAGAGCCAATCCCCATGCTTGGATTGAAGCCATGTCAAAGTATCCTCTGCTGAGTCACCAACAAATTTGGATACAGCTATATTCTTTAAGCCTGTATTGATTGTGTCCAGTGTGCTGGCATCCAGAAGGAAGATGTCTAAGAATCTATGTGATGGATTTAGCAGTACTCGCTTTAATCCAAGTTATGCAACCTACTTTGCTGATGACTCCTGAATGAATTTTAGAGCAATCTGGGTCTTCCCGGCTCCACCCAGACCATGTAGGACATAAATAAGCTGTTTTCCTGAATTTGGGGTAAAGAATTTGTGCATCTTTGCCAAAATTATCTGTCTCCCTTGGAAGATCCGGGATGGAGGGGGACAATTGTTGATACTTTGACTCGGAGGGGTCACAACAAAACCTATACACATTAAACTTCAATTTCTTTTGTACATAAACAACTCACTGGGAGCTGTCATAATAGCATGCATCTCGTTCACTTTGGAATTGGTGTCAACCGCTGCAAGTAACTGAAACTCAATCAGAATAGAAGCCCATGGTAAATTTAAGTGATATTTGCCTTGAGTTTAAAGCATATTCCTTGGATCTGCTTCTGATGCCCTGCAATTTCATCTGTCATGTTGTTTGACCCCACAAACTCCTTGACTCTTTTCCGAAAGCCTTTAGATGGGTTGTGCAGATTTTGTACAGCAAGGATTACAGCTGCGAGATAGCTAAATGGAATCATTTGAATTTGAGAAATGAGGGAAATAAGGACTATATTGTCCACCTTTCAAGCTCCTCACACATTGCATTGAATTTGACAGCAGTATTCCCATGAGCGAGAATCTGGTCGTGAAGGATCATCACAATTTCCGTGGTACTTTCGCAAAGCTCTTTCAGATCTTCGCGATTCTTCTTAACTTTCTAAAGTCCGAGGTGAGTGCGAGATCATCAGAATACAAAATACAAGACAGACCTCTACTGTCTCCAGAAGGATAACAACAGTCCCAGAGACTCCCTTAATGTAAGGAAACGGAACACATTCCGCCGCTGCCGTGATTGTCTTGGCGGTGAGGATTGCGGGTGCTAACCAGTCCGACTTTGATTTGGCGGAAGCCTTGTTTCCGCCTGTTGGCTGAGTGGTCGAGGGTTGAGCGTTGGACGGAGAGGTGGTTGACATGGTAGAAGAGGATAAGGCTCGAAGCTGTGGCACAGCTCCCGTGTCGTTGGATCACTATCAGTTTCCCACCGAATGACATAAATAAAAATAGTTGTGTCCTCTAAAATTCTAGAATCTGAGCTGCAGCCTCTTGCCCAAGGTGTTTCAGAGCTGAGAGGAATTGCACTGCATGCCTTTTCATTTTGCACTCCGGTTGTAATGATTGTTGAGAATTGAAAGCTCCAAAATACCAATGTGAACAGCGTGGAATCAACCAAATATTCATCGGTGCCTATGTACGTCCCTTCACTTATCCACAAAGTGAATCGGGCTCTGATTGAATTATATTTATATTTAACCAACGCTACGCGGAAGCGGCCAAAAAGTGGCAACTCCAGGACACAAGGAGCGCTCCCCAGTCGTTTCTGGACGATATAAATAAAAAGTTTGTCCCCTCATTTGCTGCCTGAGCCCACTTAAAATGTGTTTCTGGCCTTCAACCATCTGCGGTCAATCTGACTCAAACCTGAAATATAATAGAAATGAATAAACTTGTTCGTTACGACTCGAGGTCCGAATAATTCACCAGGTCAAGCCTAGGCGGACATAAGAAGCCTTGAGTCTTGAGAAAATTTGATTGTCGAGCATTAGGTACTTTTGTATCTTCCAAAGGTACTGTACATATACCGGCTCGGACGCTGAAGCACTCAAGTTCTAAATCATCCCCAGTGCATAATTGAGGACAGGCTGTTGACTTCGGCGTACATTCTTCTTGATTCCGAGACGCTAAAAACCATTATTTATCTTGGAGGCAATTCAGAGGTGATGATCATGAAAACCAAACACAATCAAGGAACTCCTCTTGACTTTGGAATTCGGACCGCGAGGACGTAAGCTTGTTCTGTTAGTGGAGAAGACAATGTATATTCATTTTTTGGAAGAATTACTGGAATTCCGCACGTGTACACCTCGCCACGGAGGCGCTGGCACCGAGCGGTACTCTCCCACTCGATGATCCAGCCGTCACTCCTCGGCCGCTCTACAAGCATACTAATTCCATCCCCACCGTCTCCACCACGGCACACACCACCTTCCCCGACGCCGCCGCACCGAACGACCTGTAGTAGATGAGCGAGTGGCGCACTCCTCCCGCCCAAGGATAATGCACGTTGCAGACCACAGACGACCTCCACGAATCATATCCTACGTCGCAGGACGCTTTCGATGCGCCCGCATCTCGGCGTGGAAGGAGTCCCGATGCAGCCCATCGCCGCTCCCATCGTCTACATTACACAGGAAAGAGGAACCAGACGCGTGCGCTCATTCCTTTCGTGCGTCGCATCAGTCCGCCTCCGGGCCTCTAGCCTGCTGCGCCGCGTTCGCGCGAATACAGACACCACATGGAGAATGGCGCCCCCACATAAGCGCACCCCCGCGCAGTCGTCGACGTAGACGGAGCGCAGATCGCGTACGTCCGGGCTGCCACCCATTCCTCGTGGAGGAACATGTCGCTCGTGGTGCTCCAGCCCACCGCGCTATACACATGGACCCTTACGTAGTCTCCACCCACATCGTCCCCACCACATCGAGGAAGAGGACCAACGCGACAGCAGATCGCGCTGGACTATCACGGACCACCCGCCGCCGCCGCAATCCTCCGCTACCGCACTGCGCTCCCCACCCCCACCCCCACCTCCCTCCTCCCTGCCCCTCGCCCTCCGAAGGAAGAAATTAAATAGAATTTAAGAAATAAAAATAAAGAGTTCCTCTCCGACGAGCCGACTCCTCGTCTGCGACCTCAGAAGGCGCGAGACCGGATAGCCGAGCCAGCAACGACGAGCTCGTGCTCGTCTGCAACGTGTACACAGCACCCCTGCAGGGAGGTCGCCCACGCGCGCCGACTCGTCTCGCAGCCTCCATCTAGATCGAAAGCCTCTCGCGTACGTACGTACAAGGACGACTCGGGAGACGCGCGCGGCACCACCGCGTACGTAGTGTGCGCGCCGGCGTCGGAAAACGGTGTGTGGTAAAGGAGGGAACAAGTAACGAAAACGCGCGTTCCCCGCTCGAGCGAAGTACCAATTGCCTGCGGGACGTCGGGGAGAGGGCGCGAAGGTCCCGAGTCGATGTCCGGTTTGGTCCGCCAGGACTGTGTACGAAGAAACGTGAGTAAAAGTATATTTATTGGGCAGCAAGGAAGAAAACCAAGGAAAAGAAGGGAAAGGAAGAGAGCGAGTATGCGGAACGCAGTGTGGATGTCGAGCGATGGAAAAAACGGGGGAGATGGGGGAGGGCGAGGAAGAGTGGGTAGAGGAAGCGAGACGGTGAGAGCCGCTGGTGAAGAGGCAAAGGAGGAGCGCTGAGCGGCGGGCCGAAGATGTGCTCGAGACGAAGCGAATAAGCTCCCCACTCGCGCATCGCCTGCGAGAGAAAGTTGTGTCGCACACCAGCATACGAATCCTAGCAGGTCGCCTCCGGGCTCGTCTCGCCCTGTACCATCCTTGCAGACAACCAAAATCGCGTGCGGCGCGACGCGAGCATACGAAGGAGTGCCGGCCCCGAACAGCCATCCCGCGCGCGATACAACGCCCACGACGCTCGGGCAGTATATCGCATCGCGCCCATCATCCGCTCATCGCACACCGCAGACGGAACCCATTCACGCATTGTGCGTGTACACACCACGAGAACGCACTCATCCCCGCCGGAATTCCAAAGGCAGCCTTCGCCGCGTACGGATGAAAACCCGGCGCGAGCACTCCACCCTCATCGCCACGCACGCACGTACCATCCGCTCGCCCGGAGAGCCAGGCCTTCGTCGCCCGAGGACGAAGCCACGCGCAGCAGTAAGATGCATGTATGTGCCTGCGGCCCGGGGCATGTACGGCCGCGGGCGGAGAGGAAAATATTGGGCGCGGGTAGCCCTCCATCTCCTCTCCCCAGAAAGCTCGGCACCGCCGTACAAAGAGATCGTGATAATAAAAAGATGAGATTGGAAAAGAAACGGCCACGTACGGTTATGCCCGTCGCTCGCGTAGGTCCGCGTCCTATGTGGAGGTTGGCTGCAACGAGTGAAGGTTAGTGTGACATTCTGGTAACGAAGTCGAAAGGTAAGTCAAGGAAGACAGTCGCGCGGAGGAATAGGAAGCAGCGGGTGAGCAACGAGCATTGGGTATGCTGAGATGACGAAGGACGGCGCCAATGAGGAGAAGCCGCATGCAGCGAAGAAAGCCTGCCTGCCAGCGGGGCGGCGCGGACGAGTAAGAATGCGTTAAGATATGCAGCGCCTGAATCGTCCACCGGCGCCCGAGTTTTTGTGGCACTCCAAGACGGATCTACACGCGGCGGACGTGAAACAACAAAGGCTACGGCGCCCACGGTGCATAGAAATGCCCGGGCGCCGACGCAGCATATGACGGACTGTGCCGTTCCGCCCGAGGCGTCGTGAGCACCTCTCCGCGCGGGACCATCCAACGAGCTCGTCCACCACCACCGACTCGAACGCGTCGCAGCGTCTCGTTAGCTCGTATGCAGCTCGACCAAGCGCGCCTTCGCGATTCACTCTGGGTTAAAATAAAAGACTCACCCACAATATTTTCTCCAGCCAACTACCGTCGCGTTGCTCACTGGGCTTCTACAGTGATTGTCAGGTTAGAGTGGACTAGCTGAAGTGTCGTCCTGGCGGTGTTGCATGCTCGCGATTCTTTCTTGTACTTGTTCCGAGTGAATTCCAAGGCCAGCCAGTGTCAACTGCGGCCCCGCGAACCGAACGCCGTAATTTAGACGCTCGCTGCTCAGAACGGGTCAGAGGCAAAGGTGGTCGGCTGATGTCGGCCGATGGTGCGCTGATGTTCCGGCCCGGGGGGTCCCGCTCTCTTCACCAGTCGCGTCGACAATTCAGCAACCTCGCACAGTCTTTCGAAAGCTCTTGCTCTCGTTCTCTCGACATCCGAGCTCTGTGCCGACAGTACTGTATGGCTACTTGGTCCTCGGCCTCAACATCGCCACCTGCTCGTTTCCTCCTTGCAATGAACCTACACATTAATTCTGGGTCGCTTTCCTCTCCCTGCTACTCTGGTTCAAGTCTTCCCAATTCTCTTGTTTCAAAGCCTCTCCATCGGCCAAGTTGGGGTCCTACGGCCTATACCACAAATCCCAGTTCCCTCCAGTGGGACTCGACCCGTACATGCCGCGCTATCAGATGTGAACGGGTGTTGAGGGAGCGGGCAGTTGGATCCGGACGTCAAGAAGGTTACGGGTGCGTTTTATTTCTTGGGATATTTTTTGGGTTCCTCGTCATATTGTTTAGTTTGTGCATGGTGACTTATGTGCGGAAGCGGTACGGAGGCTGCCCTTTTGTTTGCTTCTTCTGCGCTGCGGTCGTTCCTTATGCCTCTGCATTCCGCTTGGCGCGGCGTGCGCATTTGTATGCACCTAGCATTTTATGCGCTGGGTGATATGTCCGTCCTCCTCCTCATAACCCCGATCGCGATCGCCGCGCACCGCTCGACCCTCCACCCCATCCGCGGCCATATCTCTACGCCCAATTCCCCGATTCCCCGCTTCTTCCCCTACTTTCCCTCCTTGCCCGTTTTCTCGACGTTGTGCTAATTTCGTTTCTCTGGTATAGCGAAGCTGCACCTCACGACCCTCGAACGCGGGTATGCGAGCCGCGAACATGTGGATCACAAGTGTGCGTCTGCGTTTCTTCTTTCTGTCTGATGTTTCTTGTTGTTGCTGCCGATGTGGGTTTTTCTCGGGAAAACGGAGGGGAGGGCCTTTGGCGGGAACCGATGCGCGCACACTGGATGCATTCCTACCGCCCTACGGCCCTTGCTCGCTCGCGGCCATCGGCGAGTCTATGCCCGCTGTCGCGTATTCGTGTGCCGTGCTTTTGTGTACGATCTGGCTGGGCGGCGCACTTGTCCGTTATACGGCGATTGGACGTGAATCACTCACGCGGTGCGGGTATTCGTGTGACCTTCGGCGGCATGCGACATAACTTCGCGCGCCGCCCGTGGGGGACGATGGGCGCAGGCGGGGAGAAAGTATCTTTGGCGCGCGCGCGTCGAGGGCGGCGTCAGGCGAGTAACAGCGGGACCTTCGCCGTCGGGACTTGGCCCTGGCACGCACTCTTTTCTTTTGGAACGCGCCTTTCGTTCACAGGCGGATTGAGGTGTTGAGACGACACGGTGATTTGATGTTTGGTGTCGGTGGCGGAGGGTGGTGGGTGGGTGAGCGAGACGCGGCGTTATGTGTCCGCGAGAGAGCCTACGCGGAGCGCCGTCTTTGCCAAGTGCGGGATGGACCGGAGACGTGGTGGGGACTTGAGGATGCGGTCCCCTTGGTGCCTTGTCCTTGGTCCCTGGAGCGAGTGGGGGCGGACGTGGGTGACGGCGCTGGCGCCGAGTACGAAGGGGAGTGCGAAGGCAAGCACGTACTCGTTCTTTGTGACCGTTCTCGTCCGAGGGCGTGTCGACGTGTGGAGGGGTGCGGACGGAGAGGAGTGCGGTGCGACCAGAAGTAGGGTGTGCTGTGGAAGGTCGAGCGGGGGCGGACGGAGAAGTAGAGGTTGGGGAGGAGCTGGAGGCGGAAATGCACGATGTACAGTGGGGCTTTGGCCGGCGGGAGGTGGCGCGTCGTCCGCCGTACCGCAGTACTGCAATATTGTGGCGAGCGCACGGTGCAGGAGGGCTAGTGCTTACCGGGAGTGCAGTGCGTGCGCCATGTGGCACGTCCGAGGAGGAGCCATACCTCAGGCGGCCAAATACGTCGACGTAAAGGAGGACGTGCGGACCGTCCTTGCGGAGTCTCTCTCGCGGGAAGCATGGTCGACACGTCGTTGTCTTTGCTGGGTGTACCGCGCGCCGCGTCGTCCTCGTTCATGTGTGTGCCGCCTTCGTTCATGCACGAGGTAGCGCGGCTGGATCGGGTACGCGCCAAATGTGTGTGCGGAGGGTAGGCCGGCAGCGTTAAGGACGGGGGTCTCCCTGGTTGTTTAGGGGCAGGGAGGAGCGAGGAGGGAGAGTTGTAGCGGGACGTTCCTGCCCGAGCTCGTACACGCCTGCGTCGCGGTTCGCACCTGGGGCGGCGTCGCCGGGGCTGCACGCTGGGGTGTATACGAGCCAGCCGCCCAGTGGGGTTGGGCTTGGGTTTGGTGGGCCGCCGCCGATGAGTGCGCACAATTGGTGGGAGTGGGAATGAGAGACTGCATGCGGGGCATCCGGGTGTTGGGAGTCCGAGGGTGTTGAGTGTGGGGAGTGCGACGTTGGGTGGGTATGGGTCGCCTGTGGGTGAGTAGATTGAATTTTACTTTGTTTATTTCCCCCATTCGTCCCGTCGTTCATGCCATTCTCAGTGACCTCTTCCCGGTCTATCCTTATCCTCTTCCCCAATACGCATTACTGACCAACCTTCTTACAGCCGGGACCCGCGGCGGGGTCAGCGGTCGCGGTACGCCGCAGTACGGTGTCTTCCCGCCCACGCCCGGTCCCGGGGCCGGCATTAACTTGGGGAGTGCGCATGCGCCTGGGCCGCCGCAAGGAAAGCGGATGAGCAAGAATATTGATTAGGTGAAATGGGGCGGTAAAATTTTTAGCTGGTTCCGATGGTAGGATAACATAGTAGGATATGGCGGATAGGGAGCCGAACGGGCTGAATCGTTGTTAAACTCCTATATAAGTATATAAAGCTTTTATTTTTCCTTCGTCGTCCTTTTTTTCCGGGGTGAGAGTGGATCAGGCTGAAAGAGGTCAGGGACTTGCTTTTTCGGGATAGGAGCAACCATAGTAGGAGAGGCGAGTCCGAACTCCATTCGAGCTAACTCGTGGGGCGACATTCTGATGGGGTGTGGAAGTTTTCGCATCAAGCAGAAATTGTGAGGTGAGTTTTTGAGTAAGTTGAAATATTTGTCGAAGAACTTCATTGATGGGAACTTCAAAACCAAAGAGTGAAATCCAGTACATTATCGCCGGACCTCACAAAGCACTAATGCGTCTCCAACTCACGATCTTCAGGCAGGGCGAGACACGCGAGAGCCTCCGTTACATATCGCATATCCCACATATTTCGGTCGTTCGGCAGCTCATTCGCGAGTCGCGAGAGGGTGGTATCCACCCGCGCCGTGTTCCTACGAAGAGGGAGGGTGAGCCAGGCCGCCCCTTTCATAGTAGAGACTATAATCACATCCAGGCGCATCCGCCCTCTGCTGCGCGCTACCTGTGAAACAGCGTCCATCCACAGAGCACCAGCGAGACTCTCGTTGCTATCAAGCAGGTGGGGCTCGATTTCTACGACACCTTGGGTGTAATCGTACATAAGGAAGTACGGCTCCCCAGGGTGAGCATGCCTGAAGAGAAGCTCATCCTGCAATATGGCGACTTTCGACCTTTCGTAATCGTGATTCATGAGAGCGCGGAGAAAGGCTCGGTTTCGACTGGCGACATGAAATTGACCGGCCGCGTCTATGTGAGGAGGATCCCGTCAGTGGAGATCACAACAACGAGGATGAAATTTATTACTTACAGAGATACGATCCGCAGGCATCCCGATGACCACCGGCACGCCAGTCGCTAACTTGGCATGCTTTGCCACAATAATAGAAACTGCGGCAGCCTGAGCAACGCTCAAATAATGCTTTCGATTGTATTGTGAGGCACTGAACGAACATAAGTAAACCAATCCAAAGAGAACTAGAAAACTACCTGGATATTGTCGCACACCCGCAAGGAGCGAGTTTCATCAAAGAAACGGGACTTCAGAATCTGGAGGCGTTCCTGCGCAAGGGAGTTGAAAGCGGTCCACTTTTCATAGACCACCGATCGCCGAAATGCATTGGTGTTGACTAGGCCTACAATATCCTCGAGGGCGGGACCCAGCGCCATGAGAACCCCATGAAATACAAGGTTCACTGGAAGGACAATGTGCACCCAATGGGCCAAGTGTTGCTGTAGAGGAGAAAAGCCAGGTATCTGCGCACAGGTGGCTATTGCGCGAAGAAGCCCAGATTTAAGGGCCATCGGGACGTCCTGAACTGCAGAAGACTTGACAAGCATGACTTTCAGCAAGTTAGAGGTTTCCCAAAGGATTCCCGCTATGTAGTCCATCTTGACTGGGTCACCACCCTGAGCCAGGACGCGCATCCCGGCGCAAAGACCATTGGTTAAAATCGGAACGACGTTTTCGGAGAGGAGCGCGATGCCATAGGCACCGAGGGGAAGAGCAGGTCCTTTCATGTTGTCAAGTGAGGGGTCGATTGCTTTGGAAAATTTGAGTACAGGGCCCAGTAAATGCATAGCAATAAAATCCACGACATCCGGTGATCTAGGCACCAAGAGAGCGAGGTATAGCGTGGCTACACGAGCAAGCTCGTGGATTGTGCCACCTACGCCCTCGATCATTTCTGCCAGATTATCGGGTTCGACGGCCTCTGGCGCCTGGATGAACCCGGACAGATCAGCAAAGAGGACGCCGTTTGGAGGATCTACAGATTGAGTGATATGGAGCCAAGCCTCTCCGAGCATGGACCAGAAGGCAGGGGTGGACTTGATCAGGGTGTAGCTCGCCTGATTGTCGCGAAATCTTCCTGAAAACATTAAAAAGTCAACGGAAAGCGGGCTCTCAGCCAGTCGGATTGGCATCTTTAAATGATCATTGCCGAAGACGAAGGAGACTTTACCCGCATGGTCGGGGGGAGACGGCTGAGATTATTGAGCCGCAGCGCTGGGTGCATGACGGAAAGAGGAAAGAAAAGGATGGAATTGATCCGACCGCTTATTCAGTGACGTCGCCGATAAACAAACGACTCTCGACCCAGACATTTGACAAGAATACAAGGCCCGCGCGTATCCGTGTCAACTTCGCTGTGTGTGGAGGTTTGCTGCAACGAATAAAGTTGGTAAAATGTTCTCGCAACAAATATGGAAACACGGCTGTGGCCGCTTTGTCTTACTGCAAGAAAAACAGCCTGTAATAAATACGTGATGTTCAGTGAGTTTTCCAACGGGTTTTCCTCACCGGTAAAAATGGGCCAAATTTTTCCTTTGTCATGACGAACCGTCTTTGTTGGGGTAAAAGCTTTCTCTCACCACATGCTTGGTGAGAGAAAGCTTTTACCGCAACAAAGAGGGTTAGTCTTAACAAAGATTAAACGAAGCCGGGTTTTTCATTGAGTAATAGACACAGGTAAAACTCACTGAACAAGAGGTATCTATTACAAGGCTGTTTTTCTTCCAGTAAGACAAAGCGATCACAGCCGTGAAAGGAAAGTCAAGACGGTGGAGGCGTGGGAGAAAGTTTACTCCGCGGCAACTCCGCGGGATTAATCGTCGAAGTTACAACTTACAACTCCGCATTCATCCTCGCAGAAGTCTCAGACAGCGCAGCGTGTCTCCTTTTTACTCCAAGCAAAACCGGAATAAAAGACTGACTGGTGACATTAATGTTTATAACATCCAACTACCCATTGACACCGTGCCCCGTCGCGTCTAGTTCGTACTGAAATTCGCGTCCAATTCCGAGGGTTCCAAGCGTTCTTGAATTGAAGATGCAGCAAGATTTGGGGACCGGTGGGATTCAGGGGACTCGAAGGCCAAGAGGTACCCGATGAGGCTAAGTATGGCCGGAGTTGGGAGCGGCCAGAGGGGGAGCTCGGGGAAGGCGTCGAACGTTGGCTTGGAAGTTGCTTGGAAGTGAGAGAGAGTGCAAAGGAAGTCTCGGGCCGGTCGATCCGATCAGGGTTTGGTTCGGAGGCGATCGCCGTGGCGACCAAACACTCCCTCTCTCTTCCACAGCGCGAAAATATTCAAGAGGGTCTCATGCAAGCCTCAGTCCTGAAACCCTACAGTTGAAGTCTGCTAGTTGCTTGCTGGAAGAGTTGTCCCCAAATTTGCCTCAATTCTTGCTCAAATTCCAGCAAAGTCTCCCAAAGAGCCCAAAGTTTTTCGCATTTGCGTCGCTGACTCGCTAAGATCCCCGAGGGCAGAAAATCCTCCCCGCTGTGACCTGTTGCTCGCTTGGCATGGCTAATCTTCGTCGATTGTACGATCTTTTTTGAACTTCCTTAGGCCCGGGGAGCTCACACCAAAGTCTGTCCGAAAAAATTGCAACTACGGTTCTGGTACCTTCGATGTGGGCTTTGTAACCGTTGTTGTCACAAGCCGACGCCAACGCCCACTGCAAGATGCCGACAAATAAGTAGCGCCGAGATGGATAGAAAAGTCGAAAACCCACCTGAAAACGCCAAACTACGGATGAGGGTCGTTGATTTGGGGCCCAGATAAATGGACCCGAAGCGCCCCTGAGTGCTCGGGGTGGGATTTCCCCAAAAAATAGGCTGTGCGTATGTAGCGTTCATTAATTTCATTCTTCAAAGGAATTCACTCCAAGTCCCCTCGGTTTAGGGCCGCAAAATTGCCTTAAATTCCCTCCACCGCATGTCAAGTTGAAGGACTGTGCATACTGCAATTCTCCGGTATAGTAAGGCCCTCTGGGAAACTCCTGGTACCTCTCCTGGGCTTGATCATTTCCAACCAACTCAGGAGTTGACTGTTCAATTGTCATTGGAGACTGGCTTGCCCGCAAGTCTCGCTCGGTGTGCCTCGGCCAACTTGCCTTCATCTCACCATGACTCAAATTGGGAATTCCACAGCCAATAACTTGAACTTTGTCGATCCCCTCATCGGACTTCATTCATTAAACCGCCAACTTTGGCACAGGAGGCAAACTTTCTGAACCGATCAGCCAAACAGCATGCAACAAATGTTCAGCGTGAAGGAAAATTGGGTGAGGTATGGTACACATTCTGAAGAGACAAAAAGGTTCCCTTTTCAATCTAGAATGAGTTCCTCTCATACAATTCTATTCATTTACCAGCCAACTTTGGCAATGGAGGTGAACTTTCTCATCCTGTCATGAAGGAAAATTGACTGAGTAAATCCACACAAAGGTTCCATTTTCAATCTAGCATGAGTTCCTCTCACAGAATTCCATTCATTTACCAGCCAACTTTGGCACCAGATCACGGATGTGACTCGACTCGACTTAAAGTCGACTCGGGGCCTTGGAGTCGTGAGTCGCGGCAACATTAAGCAGAACTTGTGGAGCAAGCTTTGAGTAAGCTCAGATGTTTGTTGAAGAACTTCATTGATGTTTGAAAGAAAATATTTAAGGTGTTGTTATGTCTGTCTAGGAGGGACTGAATGCTACCCCCAACATGGAGTATAAAGAATTCCAGCAGATCACATGCTGCACACAGTGAGCAGTTGATGAAATCCTACATCCGAGAATTTTTCTTCCCGTACACAGTGAGACTTCAAGGGGTGAGTGACTCAAGCTGCAACAAGCAAACAAATTGCCTTTCTGGGAGTGGGCAACACTCAGTCGGGCTTTTTGGCGATGTGACTTGCTTCAAGCAGCCGCTGTGAGCTATCACTTTGTGATACGCTCAAGCGTGGCGGAAATCAGTAACGAAACGACTCACGGAGGAAATCACGATAAGCCTCAGAGACTACACGGCATGCTACGGCTGTCACGGAGGTTTTTCCCACGGTTGAAAACTGACCTGGCGGACGCTCTCTGCGCGGACGGAAAGGTAACACACTGCAACGGAACACGACTACGGAACGCTCGCGGAAAAAGGGTAGCAAAATTGCGAATAAAGGCCCGACCTCGAATCGAACGAGGGACTCGCAATTACGCAATATTGTGAAGAGAAGTACTACAAATGCGCGCGTTACCAGTTACGTCACCGGGCCTATACTGCAAATAGTCATTCGACACCCACGGAATCACTCACAAATACTTTATAAAAGCCAGATGTATTTACCAAGGAATCATCTTGTTATCCCCCCCTGCTCACACCTAAGCTACCCTCCCCCCAGCCTTACGGGGCGGAGTTGTCTCTCTCATATACACATAATAGCTCAGGCTACGCCGTCCTCCGTGGGGCTAGCTAAATAGGTCACTTGGATTGAAGGTTCACCAAGGAACCCTTTCTAAAGGTCCCTTTGACTCCGTAAAAACGGGTCGGGAGGAAATTGTTGAATACAAAGGCGTTGGTCACGGCGCAGTCGATAAAAAGCGCGTACTTCTAAACAGCCAGCAGCCCCTACTTAGCTGCGTGCAACTGTTGTATTGGAGGCTCAAACGCAGATCTGTGCGCAGGGCACCACTCCTCATCTTCACGGAAGGCTTATCCGTGAAGATTATAACCACTCCACCATTTCATTCGAAACACAACTTCGCCACACTCGTCACGGAACCTCATCCGTTGCGCGTTCACACAAGCACAGAAAGAAAACGGGCTACGAAGGAAAAGAGCTATAGCCCGCTCGCGCTGTGTTAAAACCCATGTTTTAAAGACACTGCTTGCCCGAGTAATACGAGGCAGGGAGAAAAGAGAAACCCCCATATCACCTAGGTCTCCCGGCTCGGATCGACGCTCGCATTGCGAAGCTCTACTCCTTCGCGCAAGTGTAGAGCGACCTCCAACCGCGGCTTTCCTGGAAGGCTAGCCCCCAACGAGGAACTAAAAACCTCGAGGAACCTAGCGCTCACATCCTAATCCTCACGGAAACGGATTGTACCATCTCACCACCACCACCACAATTATATAAACCTTCCGTAGCGTACGAGTAGCTACGTTTCTCCGCGACAGAGTAATTTCCCTCTAGAGGACGAATCACCTTCGTGTACTTGCCTGAAACCAATTCACTGGTCAGACATCTCACGGAACCGCAGTCCGCATCACACCGCACAGCCCCAGCTGAAATTATCAAGATCAAACGGAACATACCAGGTGGTTCCCGAAATCCAGATAAGAAGTCACCCTCTTTATAAGATTAAGCCTGTCCGTCTGAAGCTTTTTAAGCTCCGCTGATGACATCACATTTTGCTGCGGCACGCTTGATTACACGGCCCAAAGATATTTCGGCTGTGTGTTACCGAGAATGCCGAGAGTGGCCCGGGCCCTGCCGTGCAACATTTATTTTTGAGTCTCAACAGCTTTTCAACAGCTTTTACTCACAGCTGTGTCAAGATTGTAATCGTTCCCCCAATGAATCTGAACCGAAGTGGTGGGGCATGAAGCGCCCCGCCGCGCTCTTGTATTGATAAAAAACGATAACATCGAAATCATAAAATTTGACCGGGTTTTTTTTTGGTTGCTCAACTTAAGCCATAAATTGAGAAAACGAGTGATACACAAATGAAACGGAGACAGTAAATAATGCAACCTACACCAACCTGTCAATGTCCTCCATAAGTTGCTCCAACTCTTCCGCCTCCTGGAGCTTATTAAGTGCTCGGTGCATAAGTGTGAGGTTCTGCATAGCAAGTATTGTGTCTGGATGCTGGTCCCCTAAGAGGTGTCTTCGCTTGTCAACCACTACAACCTCAAATTCCCCTGCTTTTGTGAACTCTTCCAGGTTGTAATATGTGACTGCAAGGTGGGCTGTAGCTTTGATGGTCTCTGGGTGATCTTCACCCAGCAATTTGGTCTGCTTCTCAAGCACCATGACCTCATGCTCCTTAGCTTTTTCAAAGTCTCCTAGCTTAGAATGTGTGGCAGCAAGATTCGCCATGGCACGCAAGGTGTCAGGGTGATCTCGGCCCAGAAGTGTAGTCCGCTTCTCGAGCACTGTGACGTCAAGCTCCTTTGCTTTCTCAAAATCTCCAAGGTCAGAGTGTGTCCCAGCAAGATTCCCCATGGCCATCAAGGTGTCAGGATGATCTTGGCCCAGCAATTGGGTCCGCTTCTCGAGCACCGTGACCTTAAGCTCCTTTGCTTTGTCAAAATCTCTGAACTCAGAGTGTGTGGCAGCAAGATTCCCCATGGCACTTAAGGTGTCAGGATGATCTTCACCCAGCAATTTAGTCCGCTTCTCTAGCACGGTGACCTCAAGCTCCTTTGCTTTGTCAAAGTCTCCGAGCTCAGAGTGTGTTATAGCAAGATTACCCATGGTCACCAAGGTGTCAGCATGATCTTCACCCAACAATTTGGTCCGCTTCTCCAGCACCATAACCTCAAGCTCCTTTGCCTTCTTGTACTCTCCCAGATGTGAATATGTAAGCCCCAGTTGATGCATGGCTTTTAGAGTGGCTAGATGTTCTTCTCCAAAAACCAATCTGTATTTCTCACAGGTTTGCTCTATGAGATTTTGTGCTTCGGTGAATTTACCCACAGAAAGATAAATGTACGAAAATGCAACTCCAGAGCCCGCCCCTCTACCGGCATTAAAAGGACTGAGTGCCCCAAGATGAGGCATCAATCTCAGGGAAGCAAGAGTTATATCATGGTCTGGGATCTCTGCAATGGACATTCCCAGTAAGGAACTGATACACAAATGAGATGCTGCTTCATCAACGAGAGTAGTCCGAGTCCAGGTGTGGACAAGTGGATGAATAGAAAATGTTTTTGTTGCTGCATCAAAGGTGATCAACGAGTAGGCTTTGATTTCATTGGTGACATCAAAAAAGCTGAGAGAGTTCCATTCCCCTGTAGGTCCAAGGAAATGAGACAGGAATTCCAATGGTTCCTGCAATTCCTCTTTCGTGGCCGGCAACCACACTGGGAAACTGTACTGTGAAGCATGGCTAAACATGTCCTCTGAAATCCCAGTGTAGTGGAGAAAAGAGCAGAGCTGCAACAAGGTAGCTGCCAGGTGACTGAGCTTGTCAAAACTGATTTGCCATGTAGTGTAGACTGTCCAAGCATACTGATCATGAGACTGCCCTGGTTTTTCTTTGAGAAGTTTGGCTCGATTCTTCCGATACAGGGTCAAGTAACCATTGAGATCTTCAGATTTTGAGATAAATGCTCCAGCCTGTGCAATTCCCAGAGGTAAGAAATACAATTCCTGTTGATCAAAATGAGTTCCTTGTATGATGCCCTCTCGGCTGTCTGACCTTAACAATCTTGGCAGCAATCTGGACATTTTCTTCAGAGCTTCCTTTGGTTGCACTCTGAAGCAACAGAGCAATAGCATCTGCTTCCTCCATGTCAGACACCAGATAGTGTTCCCCGTAAACTTTCAATTCAGGATTGCGAGAGGTAATGATGATGTTTCCGTGGTCGCACAGCGGGAAGAACTGATTCAAGTTGATTCCTGGGTCATCAGCATTGTCAAAGAATAAGAGCCATTGCTCATGCTTTGACTGAAGCCATGTCAAAGCATCTTGTGCTGAGTCCCCAACACTTTTGGACATAGCTATGTTCTTCAAGCCTGTATTGATTGTGTCCAGTGTGCTAGCATCCAGAAGGAAGATGTCCGAGAAACTATGCGACGGATTTAGCAGTACTTGCTTTAATCCAAACTATGCAACCTACTTTGCTGATGACTCCTGAATGAATTTTAGAGCAATCTGGGTCTTCCCGGCTCCACCCAGACCATGTAGGACATAAATAAGCTGTTTTCCTGAATCTGGGGTAAAAAATTTGTGCATCTTTGCCAAGATTGTCTGTCTCCCTTGGAAGATCCGGGATGGAGGGGGACAATCATTGATACTTTGACTCGGAGGGGTCACAACAGAACCTATACACATTAAACTTCGATGTCTTTTGTACATAAACAACTTACTGGGAGCTGTCATAATGGCATGCATCTCGTTCACTTTGGAATTGGTGGCAACTGCTGCAAGTAACTGAGAACCAATCAGAATAGAAGCCCATGGCAAATTTAAGTGATATTTGCCTTGAGTTTGAAGCATATTCCTTGGATCTGCTTCTGATGCCCTGCAATTTCATCTGTCATGTTGCTTGACCCCACAAATTCCTTGACTCTTTTCCGAAAGCCTTTAGATGGGTTGTGCAGATTTTGAACAGCAAGGACTACAGCTGCGAGATAGCTAAATGGAATCATTTGAATTTGAGAAATGAGGGAAATAAAGACTATATTGTCCACCTTTCAAGCTCCTCACACATTGCTTTGAATTTGACAGCAGTATTCCCATGGGCGAGAATCTGGTCGTGAAGGATCATCACGATTTCCGTGGTACTTTCGCAAAGCTCTTTCAGATCTTCGCGATTCTTCCTGACTTTCTAAAGTCTGAGGTGAGTGCGAGATCATCAGAATACAAAATACAAGACAGACCTCTACTGTCTCCAGAAGGATAACAACAGTCCCAGAGACTCCCTTAATGTAAGGGAACGGAACACATTCCGCCGCCGCCGTGATTGTCTTGGCGGTGAGGATTGCGGGTGCTAACCACTCTGACTTTGATTTGGCGGAAGCCTTGTTTCCGCCTGTTGGCTGAGTAGTCGAGGGTTGAGTGTTGGACGGAGAGGTGGTTGACATGGTGGAAGAGGATAAGGCTCGAAGCTGTGGCACAGCCTTCACGACTCCCGTGTTGAGGGATCACTATCAGTTTCCCAAATAAGGGCCTGATCGGCAACTTTGAATTTTTCCCCTGAATCTGGGTTGAATTTCCTTTGTGTGTACTTTTCCCCCATATTTCGTCCCTAAACTATCCTAGAATAGAAAGTAAGTGCCTTTACTCGAGTCTTGAGGAGCCGGGGTGGACGCGATAGAAGGAGCTCAAAATGTGCTCAGATTTCAAGGGATTTCCATGGAATCTGGGGGAAACATTGCACAACAAATTTTCTGCCCCCCTCTAACCTCAGATCTTCACAAATATGTTCCATTAAACGCTCCAGGGTGTTTAGGGACGGGTTTTATGCACAAAAAAAATTCAACCAAAATCCATGCGTGAATTCACGGTTCCCGATCAGGCCCTAAGACATAAATAAAAATAGTTGTGTCCCCTGAATCTGAGCTGCAGCCTTTTGCCCATGGTGTTTCAGAGTTGAGAGGAATTGCACTGCATGCATTTTCATTTTGCACTTCGGTTGTAGTGATTGTCGAGAACTGAAGCTCCAAAATACCAATGTGAACAGCAAGGAATCGGGCAAATATTCATTGATGCCTATGTACATCCCTTTACTTGTCCACAAAGTGAATCGGGCTCCGATTGAATCATATTTGTATTTGACCAACACTACGCGGAAGCGGCCAAAAAGTGGCAACCCCAGGACACAAGGAGCACTGCTCCCCGGTCGTTTCTGGACCATATAGATAAGGTTTGTCCCCTTATTTGCTTATTGAGCCCACTCAAAATGTGTTTCTGGCCTTTAACCATCTGCGGTCAATCCGACTCAAACCTGCCAGTGGAATAGAATACTAGTAGAAATGATTAAACTTGTTCGTTACGACTCGAGGTGCGAATAATTTACCAGGTCAAGCGTAGGCAGACAGGGTAGATATCGGAGATGTGCAGCATCTCAACATGGCGTGCAGTCACCGTCTTCACGTTGAAACGGTGCACTGGAGTGCTGCCGTGAAATCAACGGATAGATGAAACTAACGAGCATAGCGAGTATAACTCAACTAAACACTCTATCAATCCCAAATGCCAATCTTCTCACTAACTCCAATCTCAATATTCATTGTGTGCATGCTCGGGTAAGTAGGGTACATATTACCCTTCAAGACAGGTTGGTCTGCAAGTACAAACTCAACGGTAGGCCAGGTATTTCTCCGGTAGGGTCCCAAGCTTTTATTGAATGCTCTCCCGTAGGATTCTTTCAGTTCCTCAAAGATGAAGAAAGTCAAGAAAAGAGTTGTACAACTCTACGGTAGGCACTCCGGCCACAGGATAGCCCGACGGTAGATCGAAAGGCCAAGGTTTCCTTAGTTCCTCAAACAGTCTCTCTTAACAGAGCAAGCTCAATGTCAGTGGGAGAGAGTTAGACTCAATAACCCACAAGAAACCGTAGAACGGCTGCCTCATAAGGGCTGTTCAACTGGCTGGGTCGCTGCACTTATAGTGGTCTTAAACAGCATAGTTTGCGGGACGTACTAGCTCTGAATCCAATCTATTGCAGTTCTCAATTCTGTTCTTATCTTATCTATGAGTGACTAAATTCCTCTCTGAAATGGGGGGGAGTCGTTTACTGAGGTATATTGGTACAAACTGAGGGACTGATAAGAGGATAACTTGGCTGATTCATAAATGGCGTGATATGTCGGAAGTGATCTCTCTGGGCGGGTCTACGGTAGGGCAGCCAATGGCACCGTTGGTATTTCTTCAACCGTGGGTTCCTGGTTACCGGAGGTAGTGCTCCCGGCGGTGATCCCAGATCCTAGTGAAACCTCTGTCAGGTACCCTTCTTCCAAGGCACTCTTCAGCGACGGTTTGACTCCACTTAAACTCGTTCTCCCGGCGAGCCATTCTTCAGTGTAGCAGCTTCACCTTCTCCCATCTCTTTCCTTCTGTTCCAATTACTGCTCCCGGAGACACGCATGCGCAGTGATTGTCCGCCGAGGGTCTCCATCTGAAACTCAAGTCCTGAGACTTAATCATCTGCCAAGCGGCCGTTCGCCCGCAAAGTCGAAGTGAAGTGGTCTCTTCCGGCAAGTCTTGTCTGTCCCATATTCTCTCCTAGTGTAGTCCTCTTCAGAAGTCTGATGCTTCTCCCATAGCCGATATTCTCCCGGCAGGCCGTGAAGCCGCCGGTAGAGCTCAGTCCTCTCGCAGAGAGAGTCCTTCGAAGTTCACCTTGGTTGTTCCTCCCAAAGCCCCACTGATAGTGTTCAGCCACTGAGACCAATAGTCCCTCTTGATCACCTCTAGCACTCCTGGAGCCTGGTGGTAAACCAACTCTAAGAGCTCAATGGTTGACTCGACAACAAAACACCTCTTCTGTAAGGAAGCCGTGCTGAGTACCAAGTAACTAGTGTCCCATTAACTTTCGGCCGTCATAGGCGTAGAATACCACTCTGAGGAGAGTGTACTCTCTTTAATCCTAGTCTCCCTTTGGCCTTTGAATAGGTTCGGAATCGAAAGAAAACGGGTAGTTTTCATGCATGCTTTGGTGCACGCCGTATCAACGTGAGAGTTCAGAGAAGGTTTGACTCTTGAGAAAATTTGATTGTAGAGCATTGGTCGAGCACCAGGTACTTACTTTGGCATCTTTCAAAGGTACATATACTGGGTCAAACACTGAAGTGCTGAAGCTGTAAGCATTCCCAGTGCATAATTGAGGACAGGCTGTTTACTTCGGTGTGCATTCTTTTTGATTCCCAGACGCTAAGGACCATTATTTACTTTGGAGGCAATCATCGTCAAACAACATTCAAGGAACTCCTGTTGACTTCGGAATCCGGACCCGCAAGGACTTGACCTTCTGTTAGTGGAGAAGATAATGTATGTTCATTTTTGAAAGAATTATTGGAATGCTGTACTTGTACAGGTTCGTTCAGGTTCGAACCGCTTCTGAACCTGAAATTGACCCGTACAAACTGAACCTGGGGATCGGTGTCGGTCAGCTTCGCGGTTCGGATCTTTTGGCTAAAAACCGGGCCGAACCGGACATCGGCAACACTAGACTCACCGCCATGGCCCATTTCATCTGCTAGATGGCGCTGGAGAGCCCAGCGGCATCAGGGCCCACCCCCAAGGCAAGTCGTCAAGCAGTTGAAAAAGGAGTATCAGTTTGACAATTTGTGTCAGACTGTTGTTGAAACTACAACAGAGACAGGATCGAGATTGTTTCGTGCGCCCGTGGGTCATCATTTTGTTTTCTCACATTTTTTTGATTAGCTTCCTGCAGGCCCCTCCTTGCTGGGATGTCTCTGCGGAACTGGCTCAGATTTTGCAAAATTTGCAAAGAGGATGTGGAACGGCGGGTCATCCTTGAAGTGTGACATCGGTATCATATTTGTCGTGTAATTCATCTGTCTCACCTTCTTTGCACACGGCCATTTGTTCAACTCACAGTCTTTGCTTGAGTTGAGGCGCCCTGCTCCGGCCGTTTATCTAGACACTGAGAAGGACTCCCCTCCCAGTTCGTCATCCACTACATGCAGTCCTGAGTCAAACCGCATCGGTCATTAAGGCATAGCAGCACGGTCAGCTTCTTGTTCTATTCTATGTCTCTATTCAAAATATTCTTATGAACAGTAGGCTCCCTATGTTCTTGAATTATAGAATGTGTGGTCATAGTTTCTCCTCTCAACCTACTACATGCAATCAACAAGCAGTAATGACTAATGGACAGAGATAATATCAAACACCCTGCAGAAACCCTCCAACATCCTCCGCCTCAGCAATCTTCCCCAGCGCACGGTGGGTCAATGTAAGACCCTTAATGCTCCGAATAGTAGCGGGATTACCATCTCCTAGAATAGTCCTTCGCTTCTCTATAACCTGAACGTAGAGCTTCTCTGCATCTTCGAATTGATTGAGGCCGTAGTATGTTACAGCCAGATTATTCATAGCTGAGAGGGTCTCCAGATGGTCTGCACCCAGAACGGCTCTTCGCTTCTCCACCACAACAAGTTCAAGTTCCTCTGCCTTCTCGAACTGGCGAAGTCTCCGGTATGTGATTGCCAGATTGTACATGCCATTCAAGGTTGTTGGATGATTTTCACCGAAGATAGCTCTTCGCTTCTCCACCACAACAAGTTGAAGTTCCACTGCCTTCTGGGGTTGACCGAGTTGCTTGTATGTGGTTGCAAGGTTGTCCATGGCATCCAAGGTTGTTGGATGGTCCTGACCCAGAATTGATTTGTGCTTCTCCACTACCACAACTTCAAGTTCCTCTGCCTTCTGGGGCTGGCCTAGGTCTGTGTATGTAATTGCCAGATTGTGCATGGCATCCAAAGTTTCTGGATGATCTTCACCCAGAATTTCTCTTTCCTTCTCCATTACCATGAGTTGAAGTTCCTCTGCCTTCTGGAACCGGCCAAGTTTCCCATAGGTATTTGCCAAATTATTCATGGCAGCCAAGGTTTCGGGATGATCTTCACCCAGAATTGCTCTTCGCTTTTCCACCACCATGACTGCGAGCTCCTCTGCCTCCTTTAACTGACCCAAATCATCATATGTTTTTGCCAGAGCATGCATCATATACAAGGTATCTGAATCACCATCACTTTTAAGTGTTCTCTGTTTCTCAAGTGCAGAAATTCTGAGTGCTTTGGCTTCTTGATGCCTTTCTGCCCATGAATATAGAAGTCCATAAGCTGAGTTGAAATCCGGGCCCGCAAACTCTTTGAACTGCATTACACCGCATCAAGATGGGGAAGCAAATTAAGACTTCCAAGTTGTGAGTGTATTTCTGGAATTCCCCGGATGGACATCCCTAGTATGCTGTACATAATGCAGTATACTGATTCAGGATCATCAAGTATATCCCGGCTCCACTGGTGCACTAGTGGGTGAATTGAAAATGTCCTCTTTTCTGGTGCAAACGTAGCCAGCGAGTATGACATAATCTCATTGGTGACTTCCAGAAATGCAAGTGTGTCCCATTCACCATTGGGCCCTCGGAACTGCGACAAGAACTCCAGAGGCTGCTGAAGTTCCTCCTTAGAAGGGTCAAGGGATGGGAAATAGTAGTTTGCTGCTCTGCTGAAAATATCCTCTGAGATCCCTTCTCGATGGAGAAATGAGCACAGCTGCAAGAACATTGCTGCGGGGGCACTGAGCTGATCAAAGCTCATTTGCCAGGTTGTATATACCGTCCATTTGTAGTCACTTTGGCTTTGTGTGGGCTTTTTACGGAGAATTTCATCACGGTTTTTTGCATATAGCAAGGGATACCGATCAAGGGTTCCAGATTTTGCAATGAATGCCCCTGCTTGGACAATTGCAAGAGGCAAGTAACATAGGACCTGTGAATAATCATAATTACATATGTTCATAAAGGGGTATCCTCATACCTTCACAATATCGGCTGCAATCCTCTCATTGTTAGGTGTTTCTTCGTCAACAGCAGCGGCTGTGAGTAACAACACAATAGCATCTTGTTCTTCCAGGTCAGAGACCTTGGCGGCTGACCCATATATTCGTAGTTCGGGATTCCGAGTTGTAATAAGAATGTTACCATGAGTGCACTGTGGTAGAAACTTGTGCAAGTCTAGCTTCGGATCATCTGCATTGTCAAAGAAGATGAGCCAGTGCTCATCCGTTGTAACCAGCCATTCCACGCCATCATCAGAGGAGTTTCCAGTGTTCTGAAGTTCTGCAATATTCTTGAAACCTGTCTCAATTGTCTGAATTGTGCTTGCATCCACCAAGAAGATGTTGGTGAAGCTGCAAGAGATGGATTTGAGTACTATTTCTTGGCCATTTTTCCTCTACTTAACCCACCGAGAGGATTCTTGGATGAACTTTAAACCAATCTGTGTCTTGCCAGCACCGCCGAGACCATGAAGCACATAGATATGCTGTTTGCCTAGGTCCTGTGCAAAATATTCCTGCATCTTGGCTAAGATCTTCTCCCTGCCCTGGAAGATGCGGGTTGGAGGAGGGCAGTTGTTGATATTCTGCGGAACTTGAACATGGGCGGAATCTGCAACAATCATGAGGTTTGAGGGATTGAAGTCAATAGAGCATTTACCTGGGGACATCATGGCATGTATGGCATGCACTTTGGAGTGCATCTCGGCCATGCCAAAACTGGTTTCAAGCCCTGAAATGAACTAGCCCGTTTGTCAGGAAATGCTCTGTGAGCTGTTGGGATCACACTATACATTGATTCTTGAAAGGAGTGCCTCAATTCTCTTCTCATATCCTGAAATTTCAGCAGAAATCCTGCTCGACCGGATGAATTGCTTCAAATGGTTCCGCTTCTGCATCTTCTCTACTGTTTGTAGCATATCTCGTAGAATTCTGAGTTAAATAAGAACATAACTCAAGCTCAGGACAACAAATGACTGCTCACTTCGCAAACTCCTCACACTGTCCTTTCAGCTTCACTGCAGCAGTGTCTCCGTGCACCGATATCTGGTCTCGGACAATCTCCACAATTTCATTGATACTCGTTATGGACAAAAGTGATGGACGGTGGTCGTTCTCACTATTCTGACCACCGACACACTCCAAACAACTTGTTGAGCAAAAATATGAGTGAATAGAAGATATTTGGTTGTGTTAATAGAATGCCAAAAAAGGAAATTCACAAAATATAGTACATCTTTGCTCAGAATTTGAAACTGACTTTTTAGGGAGGGGTGTTATGTAAGATCTGGTTCCATAGTGGAAAAGTGCTTGTTAAGTAGTGTAGAATACCACTTTGAATCATATTAATACCATGTGATTTGAGCTCACAATCTCCGCCAAAAGATGGTCATTTTCAGTGAAAATAGGCAAAATTTGAGCAAAAGATGGTGAAATAACCATTTTCTGGCGGAGATTGTGAGCTCAAATCACATGGTATTAATATGATTCAAAGTGGTATTCTACACTACTTAACAAGCACTTTTCGACTATGGAACCAGATCTTACATAACACCCCTCCCTAAAAAGTCAGTTTCAAATTCTGAGCAAAGATGTACTATATTTTGTGAATTTCCTTTTTTGGCATTCTATTAACACAACCAAATATCTTCTATGCACTCATATTTTTGCTCAACAAGTTGTTTGGAGTGTGTCGGTGGTCAGAATAGTGAGAACGACCACCGTCCATCACTTTTGTCCATAACGAGTATTTGCGCACAGCTCTTTGAGATCTGCCTGATTCTTATTCAGTTTCTGGAAGTAAATTAGTGTGTGGTTCCCTCTGCCTTGTCCTGACTCCCACCTCAACAGCCTCCAACAGGCCTACAACCATTCCAAAAGTACCCTTGATGTACGGGAACGGACCAAATTCACCGGCCGCGGTCGCTGTCTTGGCTATCAAGATCGATGCTGCCAGCCAGTCTGATTTCGCGCTAGACCTTGAGGAAGTAGCTTGGAATGCCCGAAAGGTTCCTTTTCTCTGCGGAGGTGTTGGTGTCCCACTGGTGGATGGCCTGCTAGAGGACATCGTGGTCGGAAGGGAGATGCTTGTCAGCAGAAGCTGTGACTGTTGCACTGCCTTCCCGATGGCTGTTCCACGTTCTGTTTTATCCCGGTGAGAAGAAGGTGGATTCTATAGCTATTTCGAAGGCTTTACCGATCGGGGGCGCCGAAGGAGGTCGTACCAAAACACAAGTAACAGTTGATTTGTTACCTGAGCTAGTGTGTGTGGTTTTGAACCGTGGGAATGTATGATTTCAAAAGCTAAAACCATACATGCCTCTGCCCGCCACCATGCCAAAGAAGTTAAGACATGGTCGGATTCCACATGCCGAGTGAATAGATCAGCTGAATCAGCGCCCGCTGCCAGCCGCTACCTCGGGTGTGCCTCGCTGTCAACTCGCTTAGTTGCGCGCCGGGAATTTCAGCTCCCGCTACACCGGATCAGTACCTGGCACGTGCGCTCACATAACGTTAAACATTTCAGCTTTCCTTCATTTCCCTCGATCTTGTGGACGGAGGGCCAGGACTCGGATGTCCTCGAGCGTGGTCATCGTGGATGATAGGGACCCCGCCCTGAAATATACTGGTTCGTGGAGCCAAGCCGGCGCGTCTGCCGAATTCGATGGCACAACGACATGTTCGTCAACACAAGGGACTTCTGCGTCGTTCACATTCGTCGGTGTGTCTGCATCGTTGAATATCCTCCAAATTAAGTGACAAACTGGTTGAGCCTTGCAGGGAGTTCGGTCACCGTTTACTCCACTATCGCTGCGAAGGACCCTCCCGACGCTGCCATGAGTTTTGCGGTGGACAAGACGACGACAGGGACCTTCGTGCCACCCAGCGGAGCGACCTACGACATCCACCACCGGGCTGTTTGGGCATCCCCCGTCCTTGAGCACGGCACCCACACTCTCGTGATCACCCAAACGGAGGCGCAGAGTGCGTGCGTGATCTTCCTCGACTACATCACGTACCAGACGACATCGGACACGGCGGGCCCTTACTTTATCGACGATTCCGACCCACGCATAACGTATAGCGGTTCATGGACTACAGCTGGTGCGGAGTACGACTTCCTGCATAGCACTCATGGAAGCACTGCAGCGGGCGCAACTTTCTCCTTCACATTTCAGGGTAGGTCCTACAGGTATTTCTCTCGCTGCTCTTATAATCTGACTCGACTGGCGCTCTAGGGCAAGCAATATCGTTTTATGGCGATATAAACAACGGGGCCCTGATGTCGGCATCGATTTCGATTGACAAGGGTCCAGCGGTTTCTTACGTCGCTCCAGTTCAATCGGCCCCAGTCACCTCCAATAACCTGATATTTGACTCTGGAGCCCTTTCGGAAGGCACACACACAATCGTCGTCACCGCTGAGAATGCCAATCCTGTATGGTTCGATTATCTCTTGGTGACGCCAAACTCCCCTGGCTTCACCTCCAGTCCCTCCGCCTCCAGTCCCTCCGCCCCAGCCCCTCCCACGGATCCAACTTCCGTTTCTTCTGTCACCAAGTCCTCATCGACTATAATTGCTCTCTCGAGCTCCTCCACTCATTCTTCGTCCACTACCTCACTCTCACCTTCCTTAAACTCGAATATTAACACTCCATCCGGCTCCTCTACCAGTTCAGCTCCATCCTCTTCGTCCACCAACTCATCCTTGGGCTCAAATACCGCATCCAAGAAAATTACCGTAGAGGGGGCGATGATCGTGGGACCAGTCATCGGCGTTTTGGCCTTCGTCGCTCTAGCGGCACTTGTTTTCTTCTTTTACCGGCGGAGACGTCGTCATCCAGACCAACCTTCAAACCGTGAGCTCCTCTTCCTCCCCAATTCCCTACTGGATGTTGAAAACCCTGCAGTTACCGCACATACCACGGAGGTTGCCTCGACCCTCCCGATTACGTCCGTCTATGGCAGATACTCGACTGCCCCTGGTTCAAACGGGTCCGCCTTTGCTTTGGTCAGTGAATCATCTTCCCCGGTCGCCCATACCCCGTTCTACCCCAATACGCCCTTCGCTGGCTCCGTATACTCGTCTGCGCCAGATTCCGCGACGTCTGCGGACCAGTTGCTCCCGCCTCTGACTCCCGTGCGCCTCCACTCGCACGGCTCCGCTTCCAGTTTTAGCGACTCGGACTCAGGCTTCGGGGGAGCGCCCCCGCAATACACGGAGTAACGTGTTGCCGAGGCTTTAGACAGCAGCCTCGCGTTCCCCTGTATACAATTTGTCAGGGACGCGCAGTCGTGGTAGTGTAAAATTCTATCGTACTTATCAGACGCGGAGAGTAATGCAGCTGCCATGACTGATTTCGAACTGCGGCCACGACGCCACAATGCTGGACATGCGACAAACGACATACATGGTATATTGCGGTTTAGCATCTATGCGCATCGAACATCGCGCTTGCATCGCCTAACCCTTTTTCGGAGTGATCGTAAGTCGGAGGACAGAAAATGACACCGCACTGCCTTTTGGGGCGCGACAGTTTCCTTTTGGGCCATGATGGGATCACCTCGATTCCTTGTCATTAGCCAGCCAGCGCAGACGATCGGTGGAAGATGTCTGGACTTCAGTGGAAGGAGACAGCAGCGAATTCAACAGAGGCGACATTGGGTATACAAAGGTTTGGTTTCTGTTCCTTGCTTACTGTGCGTTGACGACTTGTTCTCGAAGACTCATCAGCACCATAGAGGTGTCGTTTTCCCGCTTGCGCGATGAAAACAAGGAACAATCTCATGGGTATAACCTCGGTTTTTATACTTCATAAGCCGTCTAATAATGTGGCTCAAGCTTCACAGTGGCATTGGAGCGGTAAGCATCGCATCGTATGGCGTATTTTCTCTTCTCATGATTGATAATTCTGAAGACTAACTGCTGCTGTCGAAAAACTGAATACGCAACCGCAACCCAGTGACAAAAGGACAGCGTTCTGGACAGTATACGGAAAATTAGCGGACGAATTCGACAAAGAATTTCTACAAAAATACGGAAACGACCTTGACGCGTCCCTGATCTTTGTGCGTCGTCGATTCCTCGCGCCGATGTACGCTTATTTGTGATTCGAGGCGGGTCTTTTCTCCGCCGTCAGCTCTGCATTCATCATCCAGATCCAACCGGAATTTCAGATTGATCCGAATTCAACTACAGAGGCACTACTTCTACTCCTCGTTCAGAACGTCACCGGCACTGTACCGGCTATTCACCCTTCCACACAGTTGGCGCCACCTGTGGCCATCGTGGTCGCTCAAAGCCTACTGTACTTCAGTTTGCTTTCCACCCTTCTAGCCGCCCTGCTCGCTGTCCTCGGAAAACAGTGGCTTCTGCATTACGACTCTCTGGGCGAGCGAGGGACCATAGAAGAACGGGGGCTCGAACGGCAGCGTAAACTGGACGGGTTACGCCGCTGGCATTTCGACCTGGTCATGCAGATATTCCCCCTCCTTCTCCAGTTTGCACTACTGCTCTTTGCAGCCGCCCTGTCGGTTTATCTGTGGACAATTCATATCGTGTTGGCCTCCATCGTGCTTGGTTTCACCTCATTGGGTGCGGTTTTCTATGGTCTTATGGTTGCATCTGCTTTGGTGTCACTAGATTCCCCGTTTCAAACACCGCTCACGACGATCCTTCGTGTTGTGATAAAACTTCTGCAGAAGAAGTTCGCTGCCATGACTCTACCCCAGTTTCGTCTACTATCAATCCCCCACTCAGCCATATCTTCTCTCACAACACGCATGCGATCATTGCTGCCTGAATATGTCATCGAGGTCTTTCGCATGAAAACCATCCGAAGGTTGTTCACTGCCAATTTTCGCCGCTCCCTGCGGCCACGTCCCGTTGCAACACCTTCCCCCGAAACATCTGCCCTTACTTGGGTCCTGGAGGTATCCACAGATCCTCGAGTCGTTGAAGTGGCCGCCGCCTTTGTTCCTGAGCTGCAGTGGCCTTTTCAACTCGACCTTCGCCAGTGTCTTCGGCGTTTATCCGACGCCTTCAATGGCTGCTTTCAGGGCCCACAGCTCCGGGAGGGGATGGGTGACCGTGCATCAAACTGCATGAAGGCATTTGGCTTACTCGAGATGGTGACAATACGGGCCGAGGGTTGGTCGAAACTATGGACCTTTCCCTACCACGACATATCAAATACCAGCCGCGATTTACGGTCGATGATTCACTATTTCCGTTTCCCCTCCCGCACCCTCATATCCTCGGAGCCGATCACACATTGGGCCCTCCGCTTTATTGCAGCGCGGCAGACCTCGAACGTGAACCTTGACACTCTCCTTCAGAACTTCAACCCGGAGGAATACTCCAACAATCTTGTCGTCTTTGCCGACTTCCTTTTTTCCGTGTCGACATTTTTCATCAGGACCAAGCCACAGGGTTTATCCTTGTTGAACAAAAGGTATAGAAAAATATTCCAATCCTCCAGCAGATACTCAAAATGCATCCAGCGAATCTGTTCGCGCCATTTTGTTCACAACACTGAAGCACATTTCTGAAAGTCTCAGAGGCCCCCACCCCAACTTAGACCAGACGAACAACATTGTTCGCCGGATCGCTGAATTCAAACTCGGTCTTGGATATTTACGCCTCGAGACGACAGCTCGGTATAACGGCATGCGCCGTGTGGTCTATCATATCTGTGGCTGCCCGGGAATACTGCAGTCCACGGCGACAACACTTCTGACATTTACCCGCCTTGGGATGGACACACTTCTCGCCTATCGTGTGAATTCGAGCGTGACGATCCCCATGGATTCCGAGTTGAAAGATGTGGCCTGGGCCTACCGTCTTTTGGAACAGCTCAATGCAGCGCACCCGAAGGATGTGAACGCAATCGGGGATCTTGCCCAGGTTCTTTTCCACCACATCCATATCCGAAGCAAGCCATCGCTCTCCGTCCTTCGCATCATTCTGTCCATCATAACCGATGATATTGTGGACTACGACGAGACGGTCCAATTTTTCGCATTCCGTGTATTGCTTTCCTTCGCCGATCAGTGGTCCCACGACGATGAGCTGGGGCCGGCACTCCGGCAGCACTCTGTCTGGGCCGTACTCGGGACCTTCAATATCCTTCCACTGCATCACGACATCACTACTCACTACATTGCCCTCGGAGACAAATTGGCCTGGCTCCCGGAGTGGATAGCAATAATAGCAGCAGATCCCATCGGATGGCTCTCACATCTATCCTCCGTGTTGAGCCTAGGTTCGGAAACGCAGAATAAATTTTGCGTTGTTCTTTCGCTCTGGGGGGGAGAGCCAACAGACAGTCCCAGGAATTCAGAGTCCACCCTGATAATGAGTTTTGAAGTGTTGGTAAAACTTTGGAACCAGATTGCTTCCCCGGAGATATACGCTTTGATCTCTCTGATCGAGTGCACCATTTTCACCGTGTTTGCTAATCTCATACAACAGTTTCCCCGATATCTGACGGATCGTTTCGGGAAAGTGGCTATCCAACTGGGAAACATCCTTGCGGAAAAGGCGACCAGCATCACCACACCACTGCCGTTGTCTGCCGAACTTATGGGAAATTTGGCGCTGTGTATCAGCAATCATCTTGTCCGATGGTCCGACAAGGATCGGGATTATTGGTTGGGAGCGCGCGAGGAATTCCTTTCCGACCTCTCCGAGCTCCGTCAGTTGCTTGAGAACGACGAAGCTAACAGGGCGGCATATATACATGTGCGACCGTAATTTTCCATTATTTACTCCTTCGGCGAGAGAATACAGAGAGATCATCGCAACAGCTAGGTGCCGAGGTATTATATCCATGGAAGAGAATTTAGAAGGACAGGCAAATGTGGTGAATGCTCACCTGCCGACGATGCGTTGGATTGAAGGCCAACTTTGCAACTTACAGCCGGCAGCCTGAGTATATACGAGAAGAATGGGACTCGGCTAGCTCCGGCAGACTCGCCCCAAGCTGGCGAGTGATTTGATGCTTATTTGCCGCGGCCGGCCCGGGGCCGGCTTGCGTTTTCTCTCCGCACCAGGACCAGCCCACGTATCTCTGGATTGGCGTCGCCGCGTGAATTTGTGAGACAACAGACGGTCTTGTTCAAAATTCACGCGGAGAGTAAGCTTAGCTCTTTGAAGGTGTTCGAATCTCGACCCGCAAGCAATCTGCCCCAAATCTGCTCTTCATCACGATGCCCGTACAGAACTGCGGAAAGGCTGATCCTCCAATCTCTCAATGGATTTCCTCGACATTTCTGTGGTGATTCGGCGGAACGGGGATATTCCACTCCTCTTCCCAAACTGCTAACTAACTCGCAGGCTTTATTCATGTCGCCCAATAGTAGAGGCGTCCGACCTCAACGAGGAACACTGGTGATCACGCGCCGCATAACTGACCATTTTTACTCGCGTATTGACGGTGTGTGTAAATCTCGTCAAGGCGAGCAGAGTCAGACGACGGTCATAGTTTGCGCATTGCGCATGCCGAGAAGGTAAATGGGACAGCGCAATCATGATCCTTTCGAATCGTTGCCCACGGCCAGCTTTTGGAGCTCCTCACGTCGCTTCTTCTAACCTCCCAAGGGAACAACTTAATCCGCCGCCTCAAAAGAGCCCCGTAATTCTCTCTTCCCAACCTCAAGCTTTATGCCTATCATTCAGAGGACAACATTCCCCGTCTCCGATGCCTTCTCGTCCGACGTCCTCAAAACAACTGTCGACATAGCCAAAAGGACGACTGGGTATATCAGGTACGCTTATCTGGCCATGACCCTAGTCGTCCACCGGAATGTCAGTTCTTCATCCCATAGCTCGTTTCACGGACTTCAAGTCGAAGATAGCAACATAGGTTACTTCATCGGCGGTAAGTTCCCAGCTTCCGCTGTATAATTCAATATCAAGGGGTTGGCGATGGTGCACAGTGTGGACGTCGTCTGAGGCGTACACCTCGTTCGTGCAAGGAAAAGACTACTCCGAGTTTGTGGCGTCAATCAAGGGTGTAACGTCGTCGGAGCTACAAATTCACTACGTGGACGTCGCGGTGAATCCAGAAACAGCACTGCTCGCGCCAGTTACGGAGCTGGTGCATTTCACGATGAAGGCTGGTGTGCCAGTCGAAGATACTTATGATCTCTTTGCGGAGCTCGCGAGTGGTCTCGACCAGGCGGCCGGGGGGCATCCCCCTGCCTATTGGGGTCGCACTGGAAATAGTAACGAAGTACAGGTGTACGTTGGATGGGATACTGTAGAGGTCTGCATCTCTGTTATCATTATTTTGCATTAACATAAATTAAAACCACAGACACATTGGGACGCAGTCAAGGAGGGTACGCACCTGCATAGCGTGATACAGAAGTTGCTTGAACGGTCGGATTTTGTTCTTGGGCACACCCGTCTTACAAAGTCTGCGGCCTGAACACTATGTATGCCGTGCCCTGAAATATGAACACTTTTTCCAACCCATATCGAAGGCATAGTCGAGAAGTGTGAGGGTGTCAAGTTTCGTCAGAGGGGTAATGAGGCCAATAAAATTCTTGAGACGTCTTTCGTTGTGTTAGCCTACGGCCATGAAAGTAAGAATATGCACATTCGCGTTGTAGCTCCTCAGCAGTTTCAATATGTATCATTATGAAGGGACTCGTACGGTAACATTTCAAACACCACATAAGTTAGAATCTAAACCCCTGACAGCGTCAAGGTTCACAACTTCCACCCACCAGCAAGTCCCATTACATTGTGGGGATCCACCTGAGCCTTTATGGTTCTGAGCCTCGGGATGTTATTCCCATAGATACTCCCCAGCGGGGTGCCAAACAGCGCGTAGTTCGGGTATATCGGGGCATTCGCGACGCCCGTGCCGTCTTTCACTGCGATCTTGGTGAGATACTCCGCGCTTTGCTTCATGGCTTTATACACAATTGCGTCCGGTGTCGAAGAATTCCAAGTATATTGGAGGTTGAGCGGCATGGTCCTAGGCGTGCGGAACCACGGGAAAGCCGTCGGCATGGTGTTGTGCGCGTAGATGGTTTCGAGGAATGGTTCAATATGATATCCAACTGATACACCAGGGAGACGTGCTCCCCAGAACTGCAGTTAATTAAATTTCAGTGCCAGTAAGGCCAATGACAAAGGACACTGACCGATGTTTCGTTCGCAATCGCGGCCAACAGCTTCGACGAATATCCGGTGAGAGTGACGCCGTGGAAATATCCCCTGTAGCATCAATGTGAATTCAAAAACACTATCGTTACATGAATTAGACGTGCCTGGTTCCCGCCGGTTGGTCTGTGGGCACAGACGCGACCAAAGCCCCCATGCTTCTTGGGCTGACATCTTGAAACAGGTTGGGGATTGCGAGGAATGCGTCATAGATCTTTGCCGGCTGTGAAGGTCCATCGTAGAACAGTACAATCGAAGGTTCGAACTGCAATATTCGGCTCAATTAGCCTTGCGGCCGAAGATAAATAAACGTTTCGTACCTCGCCCGAGACGTGGGTGTAACCTGGGATGATCTGCGCTTTAGGATCGGTGACGTTGTTGTTGAACTGCAGGACGGCAGCCTGGAGCGCAGCAAGTGCGGAGGGCGGATAGCCTATTGCACCACCCTACAGAAGTGATTTAGCTACCGTTGGTTCACTGCGAAGAAAATCCATACCCAAACGTTACCCTGTGCAATTTCCAATCAGCGGATTTGCCAACGAAAGTGACTACATACTCACCCGAGCGAAGGTTTTCAGGGTAAACTTTGTTATGATACCCTGCATCCAGCGATGTCCACGTCAACCCAGTGCGCAGACATGAACGGCCCGGACGTACAAAGTTATTTCCTCCTCCCTGTGAACGTGTCGGTCAACAAACAGAGAGGGAAATGGTGATGGAAGAATTACCTTCAATGCGAAGAACAAATCGGGGTCGGACGCAGCCGTCACAGTTACGATCTTACCATTCGGCTTCACGAGTTCGTAGGCAGTGACAGTGTCGATAGTCAATCCAACTTGATTTGTGAGCCAATTGTATCCTGAATAAGATGTCAACATAAGATATGATGGCGCTTTTAATCAGGAAATCACCTCCTCCGAGAGTGAATCCCGCCATGCCGATGCCCCCGACTCGGCCGCCCGCTACGACCACTCCATGGGGCTCAAGCGCCGTGTACACCTGTGGAAAGATGAGTGCAATCCATGAAGGACTCAAAGTTGAACGCACTTGGTCCCAAGTCAAGCCAGGTCCGATGTCGGCAGTTCCGCTTTTGTTGTTATATGTGACGCTGGAGAATCGCCTCATGGATATTTGTACGCCCGTCGTTGAAGAGAAACCCGGATTGCCGCTATGTCCTCCTCCTTTGACCTAAATGTGCTTTCAATTAACATGGAGGTGCGAAGGACGATATGGATGTACCGCAAATGGAGCTTTTGCCTTTCCGAGTAGCTGGATCTGCCAGGAAGGTTAAAATATAAAAGAGACGGGGAAAAAGAAAAAATATATGCACAATAGTGGAAACATCGGCGGCGGTTCCTGGTTCAACCGAGCAGGCAGCGGACTGGCTACTCGACGCAACCCAGTGGAAGACATCCGCTGTGTAATTACCCACCCGCGCGCCTAGTCGCCATTAGCTTTTCATCGTGTCTGTAGAAGAGGGATTCCTAACCTGGGAAAGACACCGTCGAAGCAGACGTCATTGCTTTCTGGATCTGAGTGCAAACCTCGAGGGCCAAAGTCGACGAGAAGACACTGGCGACTGCGAGTGCAGTGCATAGCTTGCTGAGAGAAGCCATGGGTAGAAGGGGGAGGGTTCCGCGTTGCTAAGGCCTATCCATTGGCCATCCCTTTGTTATATGGCGGGAAACAGGCTGGACCTTTCAGATGTTAGGGCTGCCTCGATGTATGTCAGCGGTGAAACGATTTTTCAATCCTTCTGATCCTTACCATTGCTTGAAGACAAGTAAATTAAGTCTTGAATAGAGTCACTATTCAGGACAGAGCGACTCAGAGCCTGGCTAGATGGGTGTCAGTAACGTACCCCGTCTCCGTTCATCTAGCGTCGGTGTTGTTAAGGTGGTGTTTATGGTTTGTATTGTCCAAGAAAAGTTGAAACCGGAAGCGGTACGCTTATTCAGTAGCAATGCAGATGCTGTTTGACAGAATGGAGTCCTTTTAATGGTTGCGTCAAAACTGGCAGTTATGACAGAGATCGAGAAAGCGACTCAGGCCGTAGATAAACCGTCGGGTGTAAAATGACTACAAAAAGTAATTGTGTCGTTCCGGAATCAAGAGGGTCGGCGAAGAAATGCAGTTGGCCGCAGTGCCGAGCGGTGAGCGGAATTCGGTACGTGTAAAAACAGGAATACGCCAGGAATACGCCCAGGGGGCTGGGAGTTTGACTCAAAGTCGGGGTTAATGGATTCAATGAAGTCGGGTCAAAAACTGACAGGTGAGTGGGTGACAGAGGCACCGTTGATCGCTACAGACCTTTGAAAACCCCAAGTCTAGCGGAAAAAATGCATGTGAGTTGGGGAAAATACTGAGCTTCAAGGGAGTGAGAGAGGGTCGGCACAGACAATCCTTCTTTGTTTGAGAGATGAAATAACCCGTCACAACGTGAGGCTCAGACGGGATGTGGGCGTGGAAATGTCGTTGGCCCGCTCGCTTCGAGTGTGGAGCGTACCTAGCGGCCGTAACAGTTGCGGATGCTGTGCTTGACCTGCATACGGTTGTCAAAAATACCGGAACAAAATCGACCGAGTATGTTTCGTCGGAGTGCGTCAGTAAAAAGCCGGTACGCGCCACATTTTGAGAAGAAAAGGACCCGAAGCATTTTTGAAGGAAGATTCGGAGTGATAAGTGTACAATGTACAAGCAAATTCAGTTGCTGCGGTAGGGCGGCGGTGACGGATACGAGACGCCATCATGACAAGTTCGTCTTTGGTGCTCCCAGCAAAGAAATCGAACGCAACGAGAACGGGAGCCCGGATGTACATGGCAGAGCAGAAGTTAAGCTGAGGTTAGGGAGGGACTCGAGAGGGACGTACATTTTCTCACTAGTCATGTCTGGAATTTCTCATCGAGTAAAAGGAAGTAAAGAACGAAGAACGATTCTTAGACAACCGGCGGACGGGTAACACACTGGGTGATAGATGCGGCGCGAAGAAAGCCAGCACGGGTAAGACGGAACGTGTCGTCCACCGCACTGCCGCACGACGAGTAACCCACCGGCAGCGGGGATTGACGGCATTTAAAGAGGTCTCGACATCCGAGGCTAAGATGCCAAGTCTATCCGGAGGACGGCGGCGCTAAGGGCTGCTAAGGGAATAGCGCAACACCAGGCAACACCTTGGCAACACCAAAGGCATGAGGCTGCATGAGGTGGCGAGGAAAGACATTACAAGGAGTGACAATATCACCGATGTCACCGCAGGTTGATCGGAATATCTTTGATGGTCTACCGGTGCCGGGCCGGCAAATACCCGGCATTCACGGCATATGCTCTGGCTGCTTCCGCCGCAGCAACACAAACCTGTTCAACGTGGTCTGGCTTAGAGAACACTGAGTGAGAGCGACCAGCGAAAGGCCAAAGGACTCCAAATTTGCAGGATTGAGGGAGTAGGAGGGAATCCGTGTATTCCGTGTATTCCCAGTGCGAGCCAGTGCGTCGCGGGCTCGGATATGGATACTTTGGCCCAGTTCGGGGGACTCGGGCGACTTGAAATCAGCTCGAAATAATTGAAATAAAGTCGAAATAAAGTTGAACTTTGAAAGACCCTAAGTATTGCCAATCAAGGGCCACAGCACGCACACTTTTTTTTGGAGACAAAAGAGGAACGATTAGGACCATTCCGGGACGAGAATTTGTTAGTTAATTCAACCAATGAGGAATTCCTGGTGAAGCTACTCCTTTACTGAGTCTAGAGGCACGGCCGGTGTGCCCTTTGAATTACCGTCGCCTAACTGGCATTTCCCAGATGCTCAGCACGGGAAGTCGGCTACCATGGTAGTGATTCACCATAAAGAGAGGCATGCAGGATGCCATCCCCACTCACTATATGCCGACGTTCATGTGATTATGTGTGATTTATTTAGCATTGACTTACTATTGAGGCACCTCCACGATCTCGGCGACGTTGATACTCCACGTTTGAACCGAGCCATATTTCAGGATACCCATGGTATATTAGAGACATCTGTGTTTCGTTATAAAAACCAACCACACCATATCACTGGCTTCTGAGACCTTGGGCGCTTGTCTTCCGAAACCCCTCGAAATTTAAAGCGTCAACACGTATTATTATGACAAGATTCGTACGGTTAGTGTCTAAACACTACACTTCGACCTTTTGTGTTTTGTCTTGAATGCAGACGCTCACACTTTCCACCCCTGAGCAAGCCCCATTACATTCTGGGGATCCACCTGGGCTTTGATAGCTTTGAGCCTTGGGAGGTTACTCCCATAAATCCTCTCCGCCGGGCTGCTAAACAGGGCGTAGTTCGGGTACAGCGGGAGTTCCTGAATCGGCTGGCCATTTTGGTTTGCGACATTGGTGAGATGTGCCGCGCTTTGCTCCATGAATTCTCGCATGATCGTGTCATACTTAGGGGAGTTCCACGTAAATTGGAGTTGGAGCGGGACGAACCGCTGCGAACGGAGGAATGGGAAGGCCGTCGCAGTGGTGTTGTGCGTATATAGCGTTTTGAGGAACGGCTCCAGGTGATATCCAACGCTCGCATTGAATGCGCCGAGACGGGCACCCCAGAACTGGATTTAATTGAGTATGAATGCGGGCAATGCCCGTGAGGAAGGAAGACTGACCGTTGTCTCGTTCAAAATCGCGTTGATAATTGGCGGCGTATATTCGAAGAAGCTTAGGGTGTCGAAATATCCTCTGTGCCAACAATTCAGGAAATCTCAGCTTGGGATTTATAAGTCAACGTACCTAGTTCCAGTAGGGAGATCTTGGGGTGCGGCCTCAACTAAAGAGTGGAAGCTTCTTGTGCTTATATCGGAACTTATGTTCTTGATCGCCAGGAATTTGTCGAAGACTCCCGCAGGCGGTGAAGGCCCGTTGTAGAACATTATATTCGCAACGATAGGCTACAGTGCACAAGCAATCAGTGTTCCGGTCGAACAAAATGGTAAACCAGTTACCTTGCCCGAGGCGTCGAGGGCAAAGCCTGAGACAATCGCCGCATTGGGATCAGTGGTGTTAACTGCGAAGCTCGCAAAGGCAGCGTTGAACGCTGCAGCTTGGGCAGCACCGTACGTGAGCAAACCACCCCAAACTTGACCCTATGGAATCTTCAATCAGCTAATACATCCGGGCGGGAAGTCTAGAGGGCCATACCACAGCGAAGGCCTTGAAAGTGAACTGCGTTACGATGCCCTGCAACAATTTGTCAGGGAAATGCCGTAGATTAAGCGCTGCGACGTACAAAGTTGTTGTAACCACCCTAGGAAGCGTGTCGGTCAAAAGTAAAAAATGATTTTGGTGTGCTATATACCTTTAATGCGAAGAATAAATCGGAGTTCGATGTCGCCGTTACAGATACAATGTCTCCATTTGGCTTGACAAGTTGGTACCCAAGGACAGTGTCGACAGTCAACCCGACTTTGTTGGAGAGCCAATTGTATCCTGGATAAAACATCAATATAAGGGGAAACTGGGACCGAGCAAGGCGAGAGCTCACCTCCTCCGAGGGTGAATCCCGCAACACCGACGCCCGGAACGCGGCCGCCCGCCGCAATCACCCCATGAGGCTCAAGTTCGGCATACACCTGAGTAGGAAATAAGACCATTTCTTCTTCAAAGCCACGAAGATGAACCCACATCGTCCCAAATCATACCGGATCCAATCGCAATGGTTCCGCTTTTCTTGTCATAGTTGACGGTATTGAAGCGCGTCATAGCGATTTGCACACCCGAGGTTGAAGACCACCCGGGATTCGTAGCGTGTCCTCCGCCCTTGACCTAAATGTAATGATAAGCAATGGGTTTGGGGGGATAAAGGACCGTATGAATATACCGCAAAGGGAGTTTTCGTCTTGCCAAGCAACTTGATCTGTCGTGAAGGTTGAGAACAAGCAAGAGGTGCGTCGTAGGATAAAAGCGCACAATTGTGGAAACATCAGCCGCCGTGGCTGGTTCAACTGTGCACGCAGATGACTGGATACTGGACGCGACCCAGTGGGCGTTATCTGCTGTATAATTACGCGATCCTATTGGGTGTTGGTTTTGCCCTCAAGATATTTACGAGAAAGGTTCCTACCGGGGTAATACACAGCAGAAGCGGATGAAACTGCCCGCTGAATTTCAGTGCAGACTTCGAGGGCAAGGGTCACAGGAAAAACACTGGCGAGTGCAAACGCGGTGCCGATTTTCCTCAGAGAAGCCATGGCTAGAGCAGAAAATGAGGGTGTTCCGCCGTAATTCGTTCTATCCTTGCCCCTCCAACCTTATACCTCGAGTGAATGTTTGAAATGACAATAGGCGCTGTCCTGATGTATGTCAATGAATCGACACCTTTGTCATTCTTCCGATCCTTACCCCTGTATGTTGAAAACCGGTCTTGAATGAGATCTTCGTCCCATAGACGCAAACAGTGTAGTGATATATGTCAGTAAGGCACCAGGAGAATATACTTGCTCCGAGGAATGTTGAAACCGGACTACGGCTCGTACGCCAGTCAAGATGGGATTGATAAATTTTGTAATCTCAGCCAAGATTTTCACCCCTTGCGGCCATGGAAACAGAAAGCTCTCAGGTTCAGACGATTTGAAAGGAGCAGTAGGCCTACTTACCGGCGCACAGGAATGGTGAATGCCCCGCTCGGATGATCACGGCGAAAGTATTGCTGTCCGGCGTATTGAAACCGTAATACGCCATGCCAAAGGAACGGACGCATGGCGTTGAAAGGGGGAGAAAACGTGAGGCTACAGCCAGCGAGAGTGGGATCTGACAAACACGAGCGAACTTCAAGCCGACGACTCCAGTGACTCCGGTCACCGGTCTTCGTTTGAGGCCGTGGAACATTGGTTAAGAACGCGTCCGTGGCCGACGACAGAGTGGAAGCACAAGAAAAATGCTGACCAAACAGCGGCCGCAGCGGCGTTGCGGTGGGGGTTAGATGTGATTTCAAATAAATAGATATACGTTCGCTAAATGCCGAACAGCATCCATTTGCCCTGTCCTGGTTGTTACTCAGAGCTCATATTGCGGCGAAAATGCTGCTGCTACAGGCAATAGTTGGTTCAGCGGTCAACTCCGGAACTCGACCCACATGTTTAGAAAGTCTGCACCGGTTGCCCTAATGCCGGTTTCACCATGCAGGCAATTGCTTTTGCGCGATGGACCGATGTTGGTTTTTCCCGACGTTTGTAATAAAAACGGTCATCAACGCTCGAGAAGCCCGTTCGGACCTCCTCCGTGGTTCAGTCAGTAAATCCGATGTATGTCTCGCATCCGACTCAGGGTACAGATTTCTCCGCCGAGGACCGAGGTAAATAATTCGAGCTGAGTATGGGTGCGGCGGCGGAGGACTCCGGGGGGAGTTGGACGGCCAACCCCCAGCACCTATGAGGCAGAGGAGAAACGTTGAATCGATATCGTGTCGTGGAAGAGAAAGGAAGAATTTATTGTTGATCCGTGTTAGAAATGGAGGCTATCGGCGCCCGAGGCACTCGGATCGGCTGGCCGATTAATAGGCTGCTAGCTCAGGCAAGGTAGTGGGAGTAGGCAGAGACTCGTCTCGTAGTTTGACTGTGTAGATTAGATTATGCCAATTATCTACACAGCCACCTCTCGGCTCCCCTTCTGCCACCGTCCTCGTCGACCTCCAAGCTCCTCCTCGTCCTCCAGAGACTTCTTTGTTCCCCCACCCACCCTCCTCTGTTTGTTTCTCGCTACGCTTGGTTTACTTTGGGTCTCCACTTCACGGACCCTCAGTGGCCTTTGCGTCCCGGGTTCGGCCGTTTCGCGTTCCGCCTCTTCCCGCCTCGGACTTCTCCGCTGCTTTGCGCTGAAGCCGAGCGGCCGGAACGGCCGATCCCCCCGCACACCCACACACACTCTCTCCCTCTCCCCTCTCACATCACAGCTCAGTGTGAAGCACCGAGCGTTCCCACTTCTCCCTCTTCCTCCCACGAGTCTCCTAGCAGGCGACCACCTACCTTGCAGTGAAAATTTCAATCTTGAATGGCGTAAACTACCTATGTAGTAGTGAAATACCAGATACAACGACCCGAGGACGCGTCGCTGGATTTTGGTCCCGAAGTTACCGAAGCATAACTTACTCATAGTCACGGTTTGATCATAGTACTGCTAGTGTAAGTACTATACATATAGTATGGATCCAACCCAGCTTCAGCCTCAAACCTCGGCGGAACCAACGCGATCCAAGAAATCAGTCTACTGTTTGCTGCAGTACGGTTCTTCCTCGTTACTGTTCTCCAATGAAAGCTAAGCAAAATTCTTTGGAGTCGTCGTTTGGTTCACCAAGCAAGGTTCACAAATATGCGTGAAGTAGGTGTAGTGTTCAAACTGTTAAAGTGACACAAATGTCGACCGACTGTCCGAAAACTCGTTAAAAGACTGAAGAAAGATAAATAGTGTGGTGGCGGCAGCAAGGGGTTGGTGCAACAGTTAAATCCATCCATCAAACCTTCAATGTTCAGAACTTGAACCCTCCAGCAAGTCCCATCACGTTGTCGGGATCGACCTCAGCCTTGATGGCTCTAAGCCTCGGAAGGTTCGCCCCATAAATGCGTTCCAGCGGGGTGTCATACAGCGCATAATTGGTGTACAGTGGCGCGTCCGCAATCGCTTGTCCCTCATTGATGGCGACCTCGGTGAGGTGCTGTGCGCTTTGCTGCAGCGAGGCGTGGATGATCGCGTCGGATGTAGAGGGCGCCCAAGCGTAGTAGAGGTTGAGCGGCACGTAACCCGGCCCGCGGCTTGGTGGGAAGGCGGACGGACTAGTGTTGTGCGTGTAGATGTTCGGGAGGAATGGCTCCATGTCGTACGAGATGAACGTGGCACCGGCAAGCGCGAGTTGGGTTCCCCAGAACTGCAGTCGATTCAAGTTGAAATAGAAAATTACTGAAGGAAGTACACTGACCGTGGTCTCGTTCAAAATCGCTTCGATCATCGTCGGTGAATATTCGAGCAGGCTGACGGTATGGAAAGCTCCCCTATATAAACATTTTAGAAAGGTGTTCGTCTTCGTGAGAATTTTTACGTGCCTGGCCCCAGTGGTAACGTTCGACGGCGCGGACTGGACCAAAGACAGGAAGCTTCTTGTGCTGACATCTTCCGTCAAATGCGGGATCGCTAAAAAGTCGTCAAATATCCCTGCAGGCGGCGATGGTCCGTCGTAGAACATTAGATGCGAAATTCCAGGCTGTGATATGCGTAAAATCAGTACTTATGGTGATTGAAAATGGTCAGCCTTGTTCACCTGGCCGAGTAGGAAGTTGTAAGCCGGGATAATACCCGCTTTGGGGTCGGAGACGTTGCTTGCGAATCGCGCCACGGCGGTATTGACGGCCGGAATTTCCTTGACCGTATAGGTGAGCAGTCCACCCTGTGCACACAAGAGTAAGTCGACTGGCCCCGTCAAACGCAGAGAAATCCGTACCCAAACCTGACCCTATGAACGACTTCGTTAGCCGACGACTTAACAATATCTACAAGCATTCAAACCTGGGGAAAGGTCTTCAAGGTGAACTGCGTGACGATACCCTACGAGACGTTAGAAAGAAAAGTAGGCCGACGACGGAGGGTAACGTGCAAAATTGTTCAAACCACCCTAAGGAAGTTGCATGAGTAAGGGAGGGGAGAAATCAGTGTTTGATTAACCTTCAGGCCAAAGAATAAATCAGGGTCGGACGACGCTGTGACGGAAACAATGCTCCCGTTTGGCTTGACAAGCTCGAAGGCCGTGATGGTGTCGACAGTTAATCCAAACTGATTCGTCTTCCACGAATATCCTGGAAAATCTGTGTAAGAATCTATGCATATCAGTACCCGATGCCGCCACTGACCTCCGCCGAGGGTGAATCCTGCGACACCGACGCCGGAAACGCGGCCGCCAACCACATTCACTCCGAAGGGCTCAAGTGCCTCGTATACCTGGGTAGTCTATAAGCATCATCTACGATGCGCTCAAATCGAACGCACATCATCCCAAATGAGCCCGGAACCGATTGCAACAGTTGAGCTCGGCGCGTCGTACGTTACGCCGGAGAAGCGCGTCATAGAAATGTGGACGCCGGTGGTTGACGAAAATCCGGGATTTGCGGTGTGCCCTCCCCCTTTGACCTACATCGCCTTCAGCTCCTTGAATCGAAGAATAAAATGTGTGCGCGCACCGCAAATGGAGTTTTCGTGGAGGCGAGCAATTGAATCTACGGGCGAGTTAACATTTCAGCGAAAAAAGGTGAGAGTCCCAACGTACAATGATAGAAACATCGGCGGCCGTTCCGGGTTCAACCGAGCACGCAGAGGACTGGGTGCTGGAAGACGCCCAGTGAGTGATATCCTGTTCATAATGGCCCAACAGGTCGACTGGTTGGGGTCAGTCCATGTTGGATTCATGGAAAGGTGGTTCACTGACTGGGGTAATACACAGTCGACGCCGACGACACTGCTTGCTGAATCTGGGTGCAGGCATCGAGGGCCAGGGTCGACGAAAAGATGCTCGCCAGTGCAATCGCCCTGTATGCTGTTCGCAGACACGCCATAGTAGTAGGGATAGAAAGGAGGAAGCCCCACTTACCGACCCTTATAACATTTTTTGCGCGGGTAGATTACGACCATGATATTGCCATGATAGCATGATATCACAGCATGCGATGACAGCTGTCGATCATCTTGCGGTAAAAAGAGTGCCGCGGCTCCGAAAAACGTCAATTGCTCAAGGAAAGGTGATGGGGCCTGAGCGGAAAATGCACTGGCATCAACTGGCATTGCGTGGAGAGCCATTGCGTTGAATACTCACTTGAACTCTGGAGTAACAAGCGGCGGCTCGATGTCAGTGACGCAATGCATATGATTGTCAATTTCTCCGTGTTTCAACTTTTCCATTCATTCGGCGTGGCTGGTGCAGGCCTGGACTAGGGAAGGCCCCCGGTCACTCACCCATAACTAGGTCCGCCGAAAGTTCAAAATTCTCGTTGATTTACCTTATGATTTTCGTCCTCCTGGACGCTGATTTACCTTACGGCGGACCTAGTTAGGCTGAAATTTTGAAAGCTGTGGGATGTTGTGGTTTGATTGACTACGAGCAGTGTGCGGATGTTTGAAATTCACGGTTCCCAAGCCTCTTCACTCAAAAAAAATTTCTCGGGCTGCGCCCGATTTACCTTATGGGCGGACCGAGAGGGCCTTCAAAACTGTTGATTTACCTTATAAGGTGGACCGAAAAAGTGCAATTTTGGGCCGTTGATTTACTTTATGGCGGACCTAGTTATGGGTGAGTGACCGGGGGCCTACTAGGGAACGCGGGGAGAATAGTGACGACATGAGAGATTGCGTTTTCTGTCGGAGGAATGTTGAAGCTAAAATATGACAGCCAGAATGTTCGAGACGCCAGAGTGGAGCAATTTTCTGATTCAGTCTTGGGTCAAGTGCGTATTGGTCTTCCACATTTGGGTCCAGGAACGAGAGCGGCGAAAAGACGACTCCCACTGACGAGCAAAGAATCGATTGCCACTGCTGCACGATGATGAGATCACCGTCCGTTGGCAAACATGCCCGGTGCGGTACCAAGGTTCTTCTCGAGAGAGAGGAAACACTCGTCGGCAGTTTCCCTGTCCACAGGAAATTATGGGTCCAGGTTTGGTCCAGGTTTGCATAATGGCAGAGAACAAGGGCAATTGATTTGGAATCACCAATGTGACTGATCTAACCGTGACATGATTTGCTTGTTGTTCTCTCTCATCGATTTCGTCCTTTGTCTCCATTTGGGTTCTGCGCGACGGTAATAATAAACTCTTGTTCCGGCTCAACGGTGGTTGCTATTTCCCCCTAAAGCGGTGGCCACACCTTGTTCCTCCGAACAATGGTCACACTTTGGCCTCCGCGTTTATAACTAGAAACGCCTTGGTCGCTGATCTCGGAACACTCCCTCGCACCAATCCACTCTCAAGTCGAACATTGACGGCACAGAACGAGAGGTCATCGATATCTTCGCGGAAGACAAAGCAACTCACTGGCACTTGGGCCGATTGAATTCAAAACCAGCGCTGAATTTTGCATGCAATGTGTTGGCCGCGCTCCCTTTGCTGTCGCTGCCCGAGAGCTTCATGTTTTCCGTGGCCACCATCGCTGACGTTTGGTCGAGCCCCACAGCGCCCTCCGATTGCTCAAGCTGGTACGTCCACTTGTCCTTTGATCACTCGACGATCGCTGAGCTGGGCATGTCCGTAGCTTTTCCATCCTGGTGGGTACCTCCGCACCCCACCCCGCCCTCTGCGCCTGTGATACCGCCGTTGAGTCCACCACGGGATAGCCTCCGCCGCGTGAGATTCGACGACGGTAACGTCCCACCACCAGTTCTCGAGGGCCCTTCAGTCAACACATCGCCTTTTCTCACTCCTACCGCAATCGCATGTCCGCCGGCGTGGTCACACCTCAGTCCCGAACTTTGCAGTCCCCGAGGAGCGTACCCATACCTAGACTGGGATATTACGCGGTTTCCCTCCACCGCTCAACGATGCACGTCCCCGCACTCGCACCAGACCCCAATTAGCTTCGACAGCCCGGCAACCTTCCCCCCGACCCAACTTATCACAATCTCGTACGCTGACACCCCAACCCTCATGCAGTGGGAAGCGCAGTGGGGTCCAATTTTTGCCCGCAGTCAGGGAATACACCCGGTGACGGTGGAGAACGTGCTCGACGCGGTTTATCAATATTTCAATCAGCCACTGAGCCACGCAGACCGCGCTGCGCTGTCGACGCCCGCGTGGAACATGGTCTCTGACGCGTATTATCAGCGCCTTCCCCGTTCGCCCAATTTGAAGGCGTACGATGTAAGCCGCGGAGCCCTGCGCCTCGATGTGCTGAATGGCGCGACCAAATTTTCCGGGCTGCAGCTCGTTGGACGCGATTATCTCAGCCTGATGCTCAGCGCATACTAGATCTCGCCCGCAGATCTCTTGTTCCATATCTCAACAATTTCTTGGGTTTCCTGAATCATAAACCAGGTACTTTTCGGATGCTACGACGACACTTTACGCTATGAATACCCTACGCACAATATAATGATCAATGGATGTAAATAATGGAATTTTACGAGTCAATACCCACTATTCAGTTCATACTAGCCATCTCGGCCATTTCCTCCTTGGACCCGTGGAAGGCACGGACACCCTTGCGACTGCAGTTCCCGCACGGGAATGTGAGGCCGTACGTGCATTTGTTGCTTTCAAATACTTGCAGTCAGCCATATTACGAAAACCACAAAGAAACAAAAGGGCGCACCATAGCTTGCAGTGCCACTCGCGCCAGTCAGCGCAGGCGTTACAGACAGTGCAATGAGAGCTGTGAAAAAATTAGGGAGCGAAACCGGAGAAGTAGGCGCACTTGCGTGCAATCGGCTTGCTCCAACGAATCCCGACAGAACGAGTAGAAAAAACCGTAGCTTTGGTCTTGCAACCAGTGTTTGATGCTGCGACGTCTCTGTTTGACAATGATTCAGTGGCAAGATATATATACGACGAATTGGCGAACGCACCAACGCCGTCTGCTCAGTGGCAGACAACCCGGCGGATCCTTGGGCCATCGCCGCATCCGCCTTGTTAGCCCAAACGAAATCGTCGCGCCCCTGACTGCGCAAAATGTCCTCCCATATCCCATCCTTAACAGACTCCCACCAGATCTCCGCGCCGTCAGGTTTTTTGGAGTTCTCGCGCATGATCTTGGAGATGCAGCACGCGCTCAGAGTGGTAGGTCTATCGGCGGGGTCGGGTCCGAATATATACGAGAGATCTCCCATCTTGTTGTGGCACGTTCCACCCGGACGGGCGCACGCACAACTGGTCTTGCACGCAAAGCCACCTTTGTGGCAACCACAGCGCGCGGTCTTACACGCAGTGGCGCTCTTGCAGCTGCAAGTCTCGTCCGGCTCGCGATCCTACCACCAAGATCATCGTGAGCATGGCGTCGATGAATGCCACTCGGCCGGTAGACAAAGAACAGACCTCGATTTCGAGTTGCTGAAAAATCTTGAGCGAGGGAGAGTAAAAACTCAAGGACGCTTACCGCTTCGTAAATGGCATTGGGCCCTTCTCGACCATGGGTGTAAGGACTGTGCTCGTCGACGTACATGGCTGTGGTCAAGGCGCGTTTGGTCACTGACAGGTCACAGGGTGACTCCTAAAACGCGATTGATGGCATCACTGATTCGTGGTTGGTTTTTTAATTTTTTTCCGTCGATCATCACGAGCTGGAGCACATACTTATTATGTGCCATTTATGTCGCAACCTGGTGAGGAAATGTGGCGCTCTTGTGTAGGCAACTTCGCCAAAACCGCCATATCGTGGTAGGCGGGCTTGCATTTATCCAAGTTAAAGTTGGTATGGACCTTCGTCACTTCGTTACTTCGCTTACCATTGCGAAACTTCGTGACTTTGATGGGAACTCGTGAAAGTTCGTGAGTTTGATAGCTTTCTATGAAAGTTCGTGTGTTCAACGGGGTTCAACGCTGCACATGCAAGAACCCGGAATCTCGGTCATCACTGTCCCTTCACATAAGCCCCTAACTCAAACCACTAACCCGCCAACCTCGAACCTGACCGGCCATTTCGGCACCTGTTGATTGCTATCACTCCGTGATGTGCCGGAGAGTCGCCGCTCGACAAGCCCGGAATACAAACTCACGAACTTTCATAAAATGCCATCAACCTCACGAACTTTCACGAATTCGCATCAAAGTCACGAAGTTTCACGGCGCTACGCGAAGTAACGAAGTGACGAAGACGGCTAGTCTCTCGTAGACAGACGCTACAACATTTTGCTCGTACCTCGCAAGTTGTAGTCTGTTGATTAGGGTGATCAGTTGATCGCTCGCCCGCTTATGACAAATCACAAATTTTCTCGGGTGTTGAGGTGAGTTCTTCGACGCGTTTTTCATTGATTTATGGCATCCATGACCCTCAGTACATCGGCCCAAGTGTTCTATGCAGCTAACTTTCGTTGCGAAGCTTCAAGAACGAGGATGCCGAAATTTGATGCCCGGCATGCGCCAAACACCGAGATATTAATTCAAGGTCAAAGGCATAGAATAAAAATATTCTGAAGGGGTAGATCCCTTCATAAGGTAGTATGGTGTACCGATTTGGTTGAATTTCAACTGCTGGAGGATGTAGGGAGCAGTGGGAAGGGAGGGGAAAAGTGATTTGTAATCACCTGCCAAATGATTGGTAATAAGGTGGGCGAGCGAACACCGGTGGCGCGGTCAACTACAGACTAGAAGACGGCGGGGACTCGTTCACACGGAAAGTCATGTGGCGAAAGGAAATGTTGAGGTTGGAAAATATTATCGCCGTGGGTTGATTTTGGGCCTGCTGTACACCAGGTCCAACTTGGTAGCCAGAATGTAGGAGTTTTTCACTTTATGTACGTAGCAGGATTGCAATTTTTTATTGTGGTCCCTTTAACCTTCGCGCCTTGCGGGTACCTCGAGCGGGGGTTTCAGTCCGATTCAATTGGATCTCACAAATCGGATCAAAGGCTGAACCAGACACTCTTATTACGCAGCATACTCGCTTGGAATATACGCAATCCAGCCTTTGTTGCAAACTTGAACCGCGGGAATTACCCTGTCAACGGCTGCTTCGGCAAATGTTGGGCAAAACTCCGAGAAAACTATGGTCTTGAGGCTCCCAAAGATGTAGCTGAACAAGGACCCCTGGCGAAATAAGCAGGTAGAGAGAAGGTGTAGCTGAAATGTAGTAACTTACTGATTTTGTTGCCGAAATCAAGCCGAAATGGATCACTTTGCACCAATTTCCGTAACTACATCTACTGGTTGCAAAAGCAGCTAGAAACAATTAGATATGTGAGTTCTCTCAATTGCTGAAAGCCACACGACGTACCGCTCAAACTCACATGTAAATTCCGTTCGTTTTACTGAGATTCGTGAACGTCTTCTAGGAAAAGCGCCTCCCGGTCGCCGAGGGCTGGACAGAGGCAATTAAAATTTATGTATCGGACTTCGTTGACATCACCCTTGAACGCCACCTGCGAACCCCTTATCCTCGGCCCTAGTACAACATCTTTTGTTTAATTTCGACGTTGCTTGACTCTAGAGTCCCCCGGTGGTTGCTCTGTATGTTTAGCTACTCGAGCTGTTTCGTCCACCTTGCTTTCTTCAATTTTGGCTGCGGTGTGTCTACTGTGGTACATACGCGACTCTTATTGGGAAGCTCATCATTTGACTCACCTCAGATCAAGAACGAATATTAATCAAGCAATAGAATTCGAGTTTGAGAAAATGCCTTTGCGGTCCTCGAGCAAACTTCGCGGATTTTCGATGAATGGCTCGGTTCATCTTGCCAGAATTTTAATTTTTTTGCGCTCACTATCCGCGTCTGTTGTGATATGTTTGGCCTCCGTCCGACGCGTCGTTACCGTCATGTGACTGTAACACTTTTTTCTTCTTACCACCATCATTATGGTTTACGCCACCCCGAATGTCGGCCAATAATTCGAACCGCGCCTCAGCTTCCACGACATCCTGGCAGAGAAATTTCCCGCTCCCCGGACCCTGCCTCAAAAATTTGTTATTCCTCCTTGCAGAATTTGTCTTTCCAGTTTCCACGTCTGTGGCGGGTGGCGCCGGTTGGCACCGTCTCTACCCAGCTCTGAACGTCGTTACAGTTAACGTGTCTGGTCTGGGGTGTATTACCCACGCAGATCGCTGTCGGATGGCGGATTCGCGGCATGTCGATTATTTTCGTTGCTCTCCACATCCGGTGCTGGGTTACTGTGACTGCCAGTGGGTACGCTCGTTCCACCCCGCCCCTCCCCGGAGCTGCAGGTCCGTTTTACACTGTGCTGGGCTTCACTCGGGAGTTGCGCTACCCATCACTCAGAGGATGGCGACGAACCGCAGAAACAACATACTGTAGTATTTCGACCAAATGTTCAAGTGACGGGTGACGGAGGGTCGTGAACTGAACAAATTTGGTGCATGTAACGGTGACATTCCAATTTCTGGGCTCAAATAGGGGTAAAAACTGTCAAAAAATCTCGGCCGGCGCCTACCGGCCGTCCATTTATGGTAATGTTGGGTGATTGCCGAGGAATGAACGCCAAGCCGAATGGACACCTGTGGTGACGGGTGACATGGCGTGAACATTTGGTCGAAATAGTACAGTAATCAGGAGTGATCTAGATTCGAAAATGCAGACTTCATGGGTCGACCTCGAGTCCACGCCTTCTTGGTTCCTCGAATTGGAGCTCAGGAAAAGGGTCTGGTGAGAGGTGGTATTCTCCCCGATCGAAGCCGTACAACCCCCCAAAATTCTTTCGGCGAGAGCTTGGTGAGTCGATTATTTTCGCGTTGCAGCAGGCAGAAGTTTGCAGATCTGTTTCACGGCTTGTGGATAGAAATCAAACGAACTCGGCAAGCCAATCCCGTGATGAAAGGAAGTTCCCGGCGGTTTTGCAGGGCTTAAAGTTGGCGCCAGTGTTGAAACTCCACTCCAGTGAGTTCTCGAGCGCGTCTGAATGATTAGTGTCTTGAATCAGCCGTTGTTCAATCCACAGCAGATATTCTGCGGTACCCTACCCTTCGCCAAACCCCTAACTGTGCCGCGGTGCCGTTTGTATTGTGCATAAACACGCCGCCACCGGAATTCTGATCGAGAATATGACGCACACCTGACTCTCTTCATGCCGTACCATTATAAAGGAAGAAGCTTGGGCGAGACACTTCTCATCCCACCATGTTTGCCCCACATCTGGCCACGGCGTTGCTGCTCATTGCGAGCAGCGCGTTTGGGAGTCGCGCTGGAGTTCAACACCTTCTTCGCCAGCAGGCGGACACAAACTCAACCAACTCGTTCGACGTCGCCAGCTGTCCGGGATATTCTCTCGACTCGCTGACCAGCACCAAGAACGGCTTGACCGCCAAGCTCAATCTTGCAGGAGCCGCTTGCAATGCGTTTGGAACGGACGTCGCCAACCTGACGATCCAAGTTACCTACGAATCACAGTCACGGTAGGCGCGTTCCCCCGATCTGTCGACCCGCTCTAACTGAGGCGTATCACCAGACTTCACGTCAACATTTTTGACACGGCAAACTCCCAATTCACGATCCCCGAGTCCATCGTTGCGCGCCCCACAGCGTCCGGATCTTCTAATGCTCACAACTCCGACCTTGTATTCAACTACGATGCGACCCCGTTTGCTTTCTGGATAACACGCCGCTCTGCCCCAAACGCTACTCCGTTGTTTGACACCCGTGTGTCTTCTTTACCGCCAACACCCATCGCTCCCGTCATCGTGGGCGACAACTCAACCGCATTGGATGGCTTCCCCCTGGTGTTCGAGAACCAGTATCTCCAGGTGGGTCATATCTCACTTCCTAGACGTACTTCTGACTTCTGGTTAGCTTGCATCGTCGCTTCCCTTGGGCGCTAATGTTTATGGGCTCGGAGAGGTTGTTGCGAGTAGTGGTATCAGACGCGATGTTGGTACCGACGGCGGTGTCGGCACCATTCAAAACGACTGGGGTGAGTGTTTTCACTTCTGTTGGACTCTGGCTGATCAAAAAAAGCGCGGGACATTGCGGACCCGATTGACCAAAATATGTTAGTTCAATTTCGCATTCGAGGAGTTTGCTCTAACCTCCTTCAGCTATGGCGTCCATCCCATCTACATGGAGCACCGCTTCAACTCCACCACCAACACCTCGCAATCGCATGGTGTCTTCCTATTCAAGTAATTATTACCCTTCGGCTTATCCCTACTCAGCTGACCCACTTCCCCGTTCAGCGCGGCGGGCGCCGACATTCTTCTCCTCACGCCACCCTCCTCCAACGTCTCGCTGATTGAGTACCGCCTCCTCGGCGGCACGCTTGACTTTTACTTCATCTCCGGCCCAACGCCGCAGACCGTCATGGAGCAGTACGCCGAGATCGTGGGGACGCCGACCTGGCAGCCGTACTGGGGTTTCGGGTTCCACCTCTGCCGCTGGGGGTACCCGAACATTACCGCGGTGAAGGAGGTCGTCGCGAAGATGCGCGCCGCCAATATACCGCTAGAGACTATGTGGAACGATATCGACTTGTACCATGCAGTCCGCGACTTCACTTCAGATCCGGTGAGCTTCCCGCCAGCTGAGATGAAAGCCTTTATTGCGGAGCTGGTACGTTACTGGTTTAATGAAGGGGAATTGTGCTGAATGCTGATTTGTGCCACGCGTAGCACCAAAACAACCAACATTGTACGTGTTCTGCTTTCTGGGCCGAGCTTTCGCTCACCGATTGTAGACATCCCCATTGTGGACGCGGCTATTGCAAAGCAGGTCAATAGCACGGACATTGTACGTGTTTTCCGTTCATTCGATCCCACTTGACTGAGGCCTCCAACCAGTACGACCCTTACTCCAAGGGAACCGATCTGTAAGCAACCCCGCGAGTCCCCGTATTGCCCTACTGACATCCTTCCTCAGAGACGTGTTCATCAAAAACCCGGATGGAACAGAGTATATTGGGCAGGTTTGGCCCGGTTACACAGCAAGTCTTCAACTCCTGGATACCCAATGTTTTAACTAAGCGCTCTCGTATGTAGGTCTTCCCTGACTGGTTCGCCCCCAACGCCCTTGCCTGGTGGACTGAGGGATTAAAGAACTGGACCGCAGCCGGAATTAACTTTAGCGGTTCGTCGGCGTCGAATGTTGTTGCAGCAAAACTGTTTTGCTGATTTGACCTCGCTAGGTATCTGGCTCGACATGAATGAAGCGAGTTCGTTCTGCGATGGTTCCTGGTCAGTCTAAATCACACCCATTCATTCTTTGACGATGGCAACTGAACAAAATTATAGTGGAACTGGCATCGACATCAGCAATACGTCCAGTATGTGCCGGTGATATAGCTTGCGCTAACACTCCATTGATGATTCGAAATTTCAGCACCGTTCCTCCTCCCTGGCGTGCCCGGAAACCTCCTCACCAACTACCCCGAGGGATATAATTTAACGATCTCGGGACCCAGCGGCAATATTACTGTTAATGGTACGCTGACATTCGACGCGCCCGCCCCCGCCACACTCTCCGCCCGCGGAATTGGCGCGGGCAATCAGACCGACGTGGAACTCAACGCCCCGCCGTACACGATCCACAATGGTATGCGTTTACTACTCGAGTGCATGCGGTTGCTGAACATCATGGATAATAGCGAACGGTCGGTTGTCGATTCACGCGCTGGCGACGAACGCAACGCACACGGGTGGCTATGCTGAGCTCGACACACACAACCTCTGGGGTTTGATGGAGGCCGAGGCCACGCACAAAGCGCTCAAGACGCTCCTGCCGGGGCAGCGGCCGTTTATCATCAGTCGCTCTGCATTCGCTTCGGCGGGCAAGTGGGCTGGGCATTGGGTGCGTCTGCTGGTCGGTCGGATAAACGAACTCAGTTTAATTTTAAACACGCAGCTCGGTGACAACTTTAGCCAATGGAAGTACATGTACCTCTCCATCCAGGGCATCCTGCAGCATCAGATGTTCCAGATCCCCTTCGTCGGCGCGGACACGTGCGGGTTCAACGACAACTCCGATGAGGAGCTGTGCAATAGGTGGATGCAGCTCGCTGCGTTCACGCCGTTCTACCGCAACCACAACATCAAGGGCGCAATTTCGCAGGAGCCATTCGTCTGGGATAGTGTCGCCAACGCTTCGCGCACGGCCATCGCTGTTCGTTATGCTCTGCTGCCCTACTGGGTAAGTTTCTCGAAGCCGAGCTTTGGTGTGTTGTTGACTAAGATAATCTAGTACTCTCTGTTCGCCAACGCGTCGCTGAGCGGGACCCCGCCTGTGCGCGCACTGTTTTGGGAGTTCCCTAACGAGCCGGAGTTGTTTGCAGTGGATCGTCAGTTTATGGTTGGAAGTGATATCCTAGTTACGCCTGTCTTGACCCCCAACGTTTCGAGTGTAGATGGTGGGTCTTTCTATGTGTAAAGAACTGAACCCCGGCTGACCGCAATATTGTAGGAATCTTCCCTGGCCGCGGGAAGACCGTGTGGCGGGACTGGTACACTCACGATGTCCTCGATGCCGTTGTTGGCGCCAACACCACGCTTGCGGCTCCCCTTGGGCACATTAACGTCCATGTCCGCGATGGCGCTGCGCTTCTTCTGCACGAGACCCCTGCATATACCGTCGAGGAGACGCGGCAGGGCGCCTTTGCGCTGCTCGTCACGCAGTCTGCGGACGGACACGCCTTTGGGAAGACGTACCTCGACGACGGCATCTCTGACCCGCCGGGCCCGAGCACAACTGTCACCGTGCAGGCGAGCAAGAGCAGCGTGAAGATCTCTGGTGTCGGCAAGTTCCACGTCGCGCAGAAACTCACGCAAGTGACTATTCTGGGCGTCACCAAGAAGCCGGCGACGGTCACTGTGGGTGGGAAGACGGTGAAGAGTACGTATGCGAGCGCACAGCAACAGCTGGTGTTGACCGGTTTGAGCGTGGATTTGAACGCTAACGCCGGAACCACGATTGCGTGGAAGTAGAAAATACAATGTACATACATATAAACGGTCTTAAACAATGTATGGTATCAAAAAAAATTGAACCAACCGCTGACAACCGTTTAGATCTCCTCCGAGCCACGCGAGTTATTTCATTTGGCTCTGAAAACCTTTCACAGAAGTTGGAATCCTATACAGACGGACGATCCAGACGGAGGATATTGCAGATAAGCGGTACATCATTCCTTCATCATGATCATTTCAGCCTATACCGTGATTCACCTGGCTCATCTGCTACTCCCGTTTGACAAAGACCGATCTTCACTTCGTGGGCCACGATAAATCTATGCAATTGCCTCTTTGTGTAGAAACAACCTCCGGCGTTCTTACCGTGCAGCTTCTCTTAGTGCTTCTCAAGAAATGAAATCTAAATTCGAAGGACTCCCTTTTCTTTTGGCTATTTGTGGACGGAGGGCCGAACTAATCTCAGTGCCACCGCCTCCACCTCCAGTGAGACGGACAGTTTTACTCGGGTCACGATCAACGGCAATTAAATTGCTCTGCGCCGGTGCCGCATCTGAATTTCAGGGTCGCCATCCTTTCTCCTCGTCAGACCATGAGGGCCACAGAAGCTTGGGCCGCCTTTGCTTTTTTCACACGGTTCCTTGCTGCAAATGGTGTACATGGTGAGTTCACAGTACGTGGAGGCACCAATCTGGACCACAGCTCACCGAAATCGCGTACTACTTGCAGCCTCCTCGAGCGCCCAAGCTCCCGCTGCGACGCCCGGCTTCAATTTCAACCCGATTTCCGACATGACGAACTGCACCCCGGTGACATTCACCTGGTTCTATGAGTCTGTCACCGACTCGGATTCGCAACCTGGGGACCTCATGTTTATCATAACGAGCGACATTGACGGGGACGCTGCGCTCGACCAAGTCATTACGCCTGTGACGGTCGACCCGCTGGCTCGTAGCTACACATGGCCATCAGTGAATGCAACTCCCGGGGGGTACGAAATTGGAGCGAAATCCGACTTGGCATCGTTCCTCGTCTTGTCTAATGCGTTTCAAGTTAAGCAGGGCGGGTGTCATTCTCCGTTTAGCGTCTCGCCTGAGACCGCGAAGAGTACGTTCCAATCGTTTCCATCGGATCTTGAGCTCAATCTTCTGTGTCCATCAGCCGCATCGAGCGTCGGTCCTGCCGCCTCCGTCATTGCAAACCCTGGGCTCAATTTCAACCGTACTTCCGATATGAAAAATTGCACCGCGGCGGTTATCAGCTGGTTCTATTGGAACACTACCCATCCGCAACCTGTCGACCTCACGTTGACTCTGACGAGCGACGTTCCTGGCGACACTGAATTCGACAAGCTTATCAACACCAAGCCACTCGACCCGCTGGCGCGTAATCATACCTGGTCATCGGTGAACGCGATCCCTGGGGTGTACCAAATTGCAGCGAGATCCGACTCGGCACAGTGGACCGTGTTATCAGGTCCATTCAATGTCGTGAACGACGATAATGCGTGTTCTTTAACGTCCGGGAGCGGAGTTTCTGCATCGGGGGCGAGCCAAACTACCTCGAATAGACCCATCGTTATACCTCCGGCGGTGCCCGGCCCCAATCCAAGGCTAAGAGGGGGGCAATAGTCGGCGGCAGTGCTGTCGGCGGTCTTCTCATGCTCATTGCAGTTGTAGCGTGCATTCTCCGCCGCCGACTTCGGACGAGAAGTGCCACCTCCCCGGAAATTTCACCCTTCACTTCCGTTATAGTCCGGCGCGGCACATCAGTGGTAGTGCAAGACGCGAGGAAGATCCACCTTACGTGGGATGTGCCGGAGGTCGGCGAGTCCCAGGTGGGTCCTGGGAAGCGCAGTCCCACCGTGACGGGTGAGACGATGCACAGTGGTTCCCAGCTGGAAGCGGTGGATGTACATAATCGAGTACAGAACAACCAACTGGCGGAACATCGCCCGGAAAATCCAGTATCGGAAAGTGGTCCAGAGCAGCAGTTGATGGCGATAGCGGAGCGGGTTGCGGCGATGGAGGTGCAGCTGCAAACACAAGGGCGCCTGGAAGAGCAGCCGCCCGATTACGACGCCGAGCCAACGCCTGCGCGCACCTGAGCCTTCGACGAGGTACACAAAATTAGGGCAGAGAGAGATTTGCATCATATCTGTGTAGAATTAAATTAAATTTACTTTCGTCCGCATTGCAAAGCAGTTTTGAATTTTCTGTGCAGGTCCCTTGGAGCCTCTCGATGGGCCAAATTCGGAGCCAGATGCAGTCGTAATTTTTGTTTGCGGTACGAGATGCTGTTTTCCAGTTAGTTCACGTTGATAGCATCCCTGGATGTATGAGTTCTTCTCACAGTTCAATAGACGGTAAGTACCTTGCACATGAGTGCCTACAACATGTGAGGTATGAGTGAGACATGTTGCACTTAGTGTCTATCTACGAGAGACTAATGAGTGCCACTGCTGGGAAAACAGCAGCAAAGCAAGATGGCCTACCCGTTGGTGCGTATGCTCCTCGAGTCGATCGCGAGCATGCTGGATCCTTGTTCTTCTACTTCAGCATTCAAACCAACTCTGAGAAGAGAACCGGTGCCAGGTCTGGGAAGATTGGGACGTACTGTGAACTTATTCCAGGATGAGAAGAAGCGGGTCCAGAGGGCCAGAGATTTCACTGCATGCACAATCGCAAAGAATACCTAGGTAATTCGAGCACGCGTGATTTGGTACTGTCGCTAAATCGACGTCGCTTACAGTAAATAACTTGTTCTTGAGGGCCACTGCTCCGCATGGCAATACGAGTCCTGTTCTTTTTTATTTTTATTTTTATTTTTATTTTGGTCTACAGGGGTATGATTTAGATATCTACACATCGTGAAAAGATAAACCCCTTGTGCCCAAAAAATTCCCGCGCAACCCTAGAAGATTCATCTATTTGGGCGACGACAACGTCTTTGGCGATATGGGACTTGACCAAAATGTCTGCTAGCATTTCAGGGGTTACTTCGCCGTCAATAACAACGCAATTCAATTTGGGACACAACGAGTGTGTGCTGTCGCCTTCCGTACCGGGATAGAGTAAGAGTTCGGCTATCGTTGCCGTAATGGGGGAAAATTGAGTAGAGGGACGCAAATCCAAGCAGGACACCGCCGACATCATCCCTAACAATCTCCTGAGAGAAAGCACGAAGTGCGTGTCTTTTGGAGTGAAGCGTAGGCTCAATTCAACAGTTCCAATCCTCGACAACAAGGGCTCCTCTCTCCAACAGAAAAAATCCAAATCATCGATGGATGCGTCCGCGGAGATTGAGAGTATCGCCAAATTTGGGGCGTCTAAACTCTCCACGAAATCATCCCCGCTGCGAAACGACAGTGCCAGCTTCAGTTTTATGAGCGACGGAAGATGTAGCTGGTAGCCACTTGGCATGGGGCCACAAAACTCGACGCGCATCATCGAAAGGAATATAAGGGAAGGTACGCTTTGGATGATAGTGTTAAAAGTTGTCCACTGGATCGCGAACTCTCCGCTGAGACCCGATAAGGATAATTGGCGGATATGGTTATAACGATTGGGTGTGGCGGGGAGTAGACGGGCCGCATTCGAATCCCAGAAGGGCAGTGACCGCTCAATACTCAGCTCGACGACTCTGTCGAAACAGGTCTCTTTGCTATCCGAAGGGGGAGTTTCCGGGAAAGAATCCGAACCCAAATCAAGGTGAAATCTGGTCATGAGGGGGAGTCGAATTCGCCTAAGCTCCGTCCAAAATGCGGTCGAAGATGCTGGTGGTTGGAGTATATGAACAATGACGAACATCGAGCAAAGCAGTGACCGATCACAGAAAAAACCTGGGAAACAAATGCAAAAGGCGCCCAGTGCATTCGCGGTACTTGTGAGGGAACTACAATGGAGAAGTGCAAGAACATCCGGAGGATTCCAGATCTCGAAATGCATTCCTGGATGAACGGCATCGGCGTAGCCATTGTTACCAGGAGCCCGGTCCAGAACTTCGGCGTGTCGTTCAAAATGCTCCGCATGCGTCCATTTACTTGGCCTAATATGCGTCGAACTTTGCTGAAAGCAAATGGGTCCGCAATGAAGCTGTGCATAGCATGATCAATGGTAACAGCAACCAGTTCGGACGGAAGTGCGGAGAAATTTCGAAGCTGGATTGGGGATCAACACAAGCGAACCTACAGGCAGCTCCTGGGCTCTTACGTTTCGATAAACCGGTATCCTGAACGTACCAGAAGGACGAAGGCCCTCTATTGGCATGTTTCTCCATTCGCTGGCCATATTCGCGAGGGTCGAGATCCGCACTTGATTCATATATAAAGGACTTGAGACGAAATCACGATTGCGTGCATGACTCCTGTGTTTTATGAGTAACCGTCCGACTCACACCCCACTGTTCGACTCATACTTATGTGGTGGAGTCAGAGGAGGCTAAAAATAAAGACAAGCCGTAATGTATTATGATCCGAATTGCATCTCTAACATCGGACCTTGATCTGTGACTTCACGGTTTCCATTCCGAACAGAACGTCGAGTGCACTCTGAATTGCGTAACTCCCAATGGGAGCCGAATAAATGATCTCACTGCAATACAGAGTTGGAAAGGTGTGCACAACATCATTGTTATTATCATTATTTTTTTCTTTCTTCGATTGTTCTAACGCTTGTTGGGTAAGTATGGGATCAACCTCCGGAACCGCGTGCAAGTATACTCGCCGATACACGATAGCAGGCAGGATCTACAACAGCTCTGTACGCAACATCATAACATTACAACAAGTTACAAGTTACGTTACAATTGCTCATGATCTGGCGGGAAACGGGGCGGGCTGTAATGCTCCGTGATGTCCAAAACTCCGTTTGTCCAAACACATCGTTGGAGAGCTCCTCCAGAACGCGGGGCGGGCAGGAGGATCTCAGCGTCCACGGGAAGGGCCATAGAAAGCGACGAAAGCTTGTCGCAGGACATCGGCATCCCAAGTTCCAACGTGCGCAATTTTCTGAAGGCCAGTGCTTTCTGAATAATCAAATTCACTACATCCTCTGTCAATTGCTTCGAGGCCCTCCTCATATCCAAGCGTTCCACCGCCTCGAGACAAGAAAAAAGGAATCGGACCTCATCCAGTGTTGCGTGCATAGATCCAATGTCCAGCACAGAGAGTCTGCGAAGTAAATGATGACAACTCCGCACGAACCCCTCTACGCTTGGCTTCACAGTTCCCTGCTCCTGCCGCATGTCCAACCGAAGCTGTCGAAGAGACGGCATCTCGATATACGACACGATCTCCGCACCGGACAAGTGCGCGAAGGTCAAACAAAGGGTCTCCAGGTGTTCGAGTACAGGGGTTGATTCTGGTAATGACGCGTGGTAACACTCCACGCGAAACAAGTGGAGTTGTTTGAGTTTTGGAGTAGCTGATAGTACTCTTATCACCTCCAGCCACCCCATCGGATTTCGCATGGGAAGGTGAGACAGCCCGAGGACGGTCAAGTTTTCATACACCATTTCCATCGGCCACGGAAGGATGGAGTACCCCATGTGCAGTTCCGCCAGCTCATGCGCACCAACAAAAGGCTGAAGGCTGAGTGATTCAGCCAAACGATCCCGGGGTGCCTCCAAAATCAGAGACGCTCGACGTAGGATGCCGCTATTGGTTCTTGAGACCCACGAAGTTAACGTCGCGCATGACGTGCGATCAGAAGCACGAAGCTTCAACTCCTCAATTCGAGCCGCGCCGGAGAACAGCGGGAAAATAATGTTAGCTACATCCGCCGGAGTACGCGTTTGTAACGGACCGGTGCCGTCCAAAGAAGCAAACCGAAGGAGGTTGAAAAATACGAAGATGCTGGACTGGTTCGCCTTGTTCAGACAAAACTCAACATATCGTTGGCTTATGTACAGCGACACGGGTATGCAACACCATGCGGACGGTGTGAGGTACACCACATCCCGCCACAGGCGACAGACCAAACAAACATGGCGTCTGTTATCGCTGTACGTCGTGAAATCTTGGATATGGGAACCGAATGCGTTGGGAAGAATCAAGGCAAGAACTTCAGGCGGAAAAATCTGGCCAGGAGGCGAGCACGCGAGTCCGCAATGCGATTGAGACATTACTAGAAGTACC